>CM019149.1:60529218-60576089 GCA_009733165.1 Naja naja | reverse complement strand
ATGGCTTCCAGCATTGCCACCAATGCTGCCCATTGAAATCTGCAAACTCAAAATGGTCACAGCTGGATGGCCTTTGAGTCCTTCAGGATGGCAAGAAATTGCTTCAGTCTAGGTCTCAATGAGATCTAGAAACCTAATCTAATCATTTACAAGTCATTGCCAGAACAATTATTTGTAAGATCAGCACATTAGGAAACAAAAATAAGGGAAGAGTCAACACCTTTCTTCCTCATCTATGCCACTAACTCCATGGTGACAGGCAAATATTTTAAACCTAACTTTTCCTATCGATGCATCCCCCACACTAAAAGTGCCATGCCGCTTTCTTTCTTTTTCCTGCCTGTCACACCAGGTCTCCACATCTCGGTGAGACAAACAGCAGCAGGCAGCTAACATTTCTTTCCAATTTCTACTTTCTTGCTGATCTGTCCTCCCATGGTGGCAATGCCTGTGGTCATGTTTGCAAAATGCACAGATAGACCTTTGCCTCCGGATCAAGGGCTCTTTGTAGGTCTCCTTCACTTGCTTTGCTTCGAAGGCTTCTGATTAGCATCTTAATTGAGAGGGCTGAGGTGGCAGCTGCTAATTATTCTCCTGCAAGTCATCCTGCCAGCATGACTAGGAACAGGTGGCAGCAGGGCTGAATTTAGCTTCAAGCTCGTGCACAGGGAAGGGGGAGGGCCAGCTAATGAGAGGTTTCTGCCATAAAATAATCTTATGGCCCATTTCTTGTGCCCCCTCCCACCATTGCTGCCCCTCAGAGCCAGAATAAATGGTAGCTGCTGTTATTGAGTAAAGTTGACCTTCCTAGCTGCTGCCTCGTGCCCAGCAATATAGTCTCTCCCTCAGCTTACGTCAGGGCTGGGCCTAGCAGGGTCTCCAAACCTGGCAACTTTAAGACTTGTGGACTTCAACTCCCAGAATTCTTTAGTCAGCCATGCTGATTGGGAATTCTGGGAATTGGAGTCCACAATCTTAAAGTTGTCAAGTTTGGAGACCCCTTGCCCTAAGGTTAGTCAAGAAGAGTCTTAGCTCCTGCAACATTGTAGGGCTAGCCAGAATGGCCTACCTGTTTCAGGTAGGTGACAGCAATGATAGCTGTCTGAACATCCTAAGTACCTCCCTATTTAGGAGAAATGTGAGTCTTCTGGTTTTCCTCCTCCCACCCCTCCCCAAGCTGCCTCCATAGCTTTTGATTTCATCAATCATGTATTCTATGGATTATCTCTGAGTGTTAGGAAGGTGGCTCTGTGGGACTGTGGTTCTGGTCAGGGGTGAAGGGAAGGCTGAGGTACCACAAAGTTATTAAATATTACCGGATTCAACACTCTTCCCCCATCATCACCCCTGCTACTTCACATCTATATGAAGCTGCTATGGAAGTTCATCAGTCATCATGGAGTCAGGTATTACCAGTATGCTGATGAGTCCCACATATATATCTTGGCCTCAAGCAAACAGGAGATGTGGTAGATCTCCCGGAGGCTTTTAGGATCCAGATGGGGAATGTCAGGTCCAGACACAATTCCAGAAAAAAGGAATGTCTGTAGATATGAGGACATCCTTGCCTTCCCCAGCCAGAGATGGTTTGCAATCTGGGGGCTTCTTCTTTAGAATAGCCAACCACCCAAGATGAAACTATACTCCACCCTATTATGGTTTATGAGAATTGTGAAAAATTGCCTTTTAAGAAGGCCCATGGGAATCTCCCATCCTAGCCTGTGTCAGATGTGTGGTTCTCATCAGCTTTAGTTGCTTCTTTCTTTTTCATTTTTGTTTTAATTTTTCAATTACTGTTTTATTTCATTTTACTTTCATTATGTTTTGATCCTTTACTGTAGAAAGGATTCTGCTTAGAGTTCCATTTGATTGGAGTGGTATATAGGAGGAAGGGAGGGAGGGAGGGAGTTTTGGATTTTGCATTTCAACATTGAGAAAGCATACTAGAACAGTTTGACAGTATCTACCAGGCTACCCTGTAATCCTGAAGTATTGGACTTAAATGACCATAATTTCAACCATCATATCTATTCTGGGAAGTTATGGGAAATGCAATTCGTGTAAAATTCATCTGGAAGAACATGAGCTGGGGACAGCTGGGCTAAATCCTGGAAACTCCCCTGCCTGTCGGTGCAGACATTACTAGCAATGATCTAACTTTGCATAACGCTGCATTTAGGAGTTTTCCCCTATGATAACAACCATCAGTTATGTCTGCAAGAGACACAAAGGAAGGGCTACTTATGAATATTAAAGAATCTGCACATTAAAGTGACTGCTACTCTTAAACCAGTGAAAACCTTTTTTAAGCCGCTGCAGAAGTCTAAAAAGGGGGCTACTTTTTCATCATGTAACATCTTCTTAATCATTTTGAAATATGCATGACCCTAATATTCATCATGTCATGACCACCGCCATTGAGTAACCCGTGTATGTGGGAGCCATAATAAAGAAATAGACATAACAGAAGACCTGTAACCCGCTTGGCATGATACTTAAGGTCCTGGATTTTGGAGCCTCAAAGTCCAGCCCCAATCTATACTATTCATTGGTAATTTCTGACCAGTCAGTATTTCCCAGTCCACCATCTCACAGAGTTTTCTGAAGCTAAACTGGCTTGAGCCATTGCTGCAATTATGAAATCAGACCATAATAATGACATCACCTAAAATGCAGTGCATTTCAGTAGAGACCATTTGGACACTGGGTTGTGACTTCTCGGGAGATATCAATTCAGCTGGCCCCTTTCATCAGAAGGGGTGCTATGTTCTGAATTCTGAACTTGCACAATATTCCTGTTCCACATAGCAGCCCAAATACCAAGTTGGAGGACAATGGAACTTCGCACAGAGCTTAGCCATTGCTTGGAATGGGGAGGTTTTGCAGAAGCAAATAACTGCAGAACAGCTGGAAGATATACAAATGTCTAGTATTTTTACTTGTTATTACGAGTTAATGCCGTTTAATTTAACACACTTTTAAAGAAAGTTGCCAATTACAGGCCAGATATCCTGGTGCCTTTTTACTAGGATAATTAACATGCGGGACCCCAGAAAGGTACTCGTATGCTTAGTCCTTGACGTTTTCTAAAAAGTTCCTATATTCCTCAGTACCAGGTATTGTTAATAATCAGCAGTAAACTGGCACATGGGAAGTTTAATTTATGGCATTTTCTCTCTTAATTGGCATCTGTTTTGCAACATAATTAGTTTTAATGGTGCTGTTTCCCACTGAAGTGTTTGGAACAAGGTGACAGGAATTCAACTACTACTGAATGTGTACATTCATGTGCATGTGTGTGCATGCATCGCATGTACATATATAATACAATGTCGAGATCTGGGCTGCAATAATCCAGATGATGCCAAATGATAGCTGAGAGATATCATTTCTGTATCTCCTTGCAGCCTCGCAAATTTCTGCAGGCCAGATCTTTGGTCTTAGTCCAGTGTTTAGGGCTGCAGCCCTTTGTAGGTTTTCCTGATAGTGAGCCCCATCAAAATTGCACTTCCGTATTCCTAAATAAAATATGCTAAGATCAGCCTGCGCACTCTTCATTAGGATGAGAGGGAACAAGATGCAGTTATGCCGGCCGGTGGTTGGGCAGTTTTTATGACATAAGGGATATGAAGGGGGTGGAACATGTTAGGTCAAATGCTCAGAGAGATACAAGCCAGCAACACTCCCGTTTGCTGAAATGTCTGTTCACAGCGGCTTTGTGTATGTGAACGATTCTCAAGATTGTTGGGGTCATGGGAGCTTTGTGGGTGGATTGTCAGGCTGCCAGATATGCAGGAGATTTCAGAACAGAGCAGGAAAGGAAGAAACTTCTGGGTAACCAGGAATTTCTCAAATAAAGCAGACCAAATGCCTCCACTTGTGAGTTCCCATTGGATGCCAGCCATTGGTTGAAACAAGGTTGCCAGATGTTCCTTGCTTTGAATGATCCTTCTTTCTGGGTCATAAAGAGTGTAGGAGCTTCATGTTTCTGTAGATTTGATTTTACTGTACACACAAACATGCACATAAGGTGCACGCGTGCCCTTTTGGGATCAGCAGTCCTTTATTTTTTTGGCAGCCTAGCATATTAGGCTAGCCCTGGGTAGATATTCATGCTTACATCATGCTGTTCCTTTTCAAAGTAAGCAAAGCTATGCAATGTGCAGGAAAGGAGTAAGAAAATGTAAGCAAAAGAAATGAAAGCCATCATATGAATGGGGGTGGGAGAGAAAAGGAAGTATAGCTAAATCTAGTTTACAGCATTAATATAACTCACCGTATCTGTTTGTGCAAACTATGCTTGCTTTCATCAAGTCATGTATTATGCTTACTTCTGTTCACTTTGTCACTTTTTTTAAAAAAAATCTTTCCATTCATCTCAACCATTCATTCCTCTTCCACATATTTCTTATTCAGTCCTCATTTCTCTCATCTATATGATCTAACCACCACAATGTTACTGTGTTCCTCTTGGTCGCTCATTTTTGAATTCAGTCTACATTTGCACAGCAGCTACTATATTAGTTCTTGACCATCTCATGTTGTTTTACCATGCACAATTCTTAAGAATCCCAACCCCACTGCATTCAACTTGTAGGTTTCTCCTGACAGAACTCTCATTTGCATCTAACAAAGTGAGCCAAAGAATGTTCTTACACATAACCATTCTCTCGTCTTTCAACAAATATTTATTCCTTGAAACCAACCACACAGTACCTGTCAAATACAACACTCTTGGTCTTTGATGCATTATTTCATTATACATTCTGTTTAAATCAATTGTTCTAGTTCTATAAAGAGTACTTTGCATTTTCACTACCTCTTTTATTCTTAACTGTTCCTTGGTCTTTTTTATGTGTGTATGTGTATGGTGTGGATATGTACGTAGGTATATATGTTTATGTACATGTATATTTATAGGCATATGTATATGCATATGTGTGTGTGGCCTGATAGAATTATTGAAAGATCCAAGATAATGATATATATCTTTTAGTTTTAACATATAAAGTCCTGCACGACATGGGTCCTCAATATTTAAGGGAGCGTCTTCTTCCGATATCGAATGCCGGCCACCCTGTGCGAGCACATAGGCAAGGACTCCTCGGGTCCGTCGGTGGGCCAATGCCAGCTGGCAGTCCCCGGCGAACTTATTCTGTGCCCCTGACCTTTGGAATCAACTGCCCTTGGGGCTCCCCTGGCCCCTGACCTCCGCACCTTCCGCCATGAGTTAAAGACCTGGTTATTTGACCAACCCGGGCTGTGACCCTCCTTGGGGGATAATTTTAATGTTAATTATTGCAAATTTGTTTTAGGATTTGGGCCTGTAATTTAGTTTAATCGTTTTTAAGTATTTATTGTCTCTGTTTTTTAGCTGTGAGTCTTGAGATGGGCGGCATACAAGTTCAAATAATAAATAAATAAATAAATAAATAAATCTTTCTCAGCCCCATTTTTGCAGTAATATTCTCTTATATGTATTTTCCTCACCCACTGCCTCTTCTACTTCATAGTTCTAGTTCTACCAAGCATTGCTTTTCATTCTTTCCAATAGTGTAACTCCCACATCAAATCATTTTCTTTTATCCAATAATTCTATCAGATTTTCATCATAAATATGAATTTTTATTTATTTCTTTGCAATCTATATGTATGAATAGGTTTGTCATATGTTTAGAAGAAATGTTTGTTTTCTTAAACTGATTCTTACCAGTCACCATTCAAATTCATTCTTGGGTTTCCAAATGGGCCTATCTTTTTCTCTTTACTTTTTTTCTCTCAACAAAAAAGTGCATGAATGTATTTATGAACTCTTGACTCTTTCCTATTTGTGCACTTGGATTAACAGAAGAATAATAGTTTCTCTTGGATCATTTTCAGAATGTTGCAGAATTTCCCCAAAACTCATCTCTCCCATTATCATATGTATTGAAGTGTAACATGCAGTTATCACCCAACCATGGATTCCTACTTTCATAAGCACACATAGCAGCCTAGATGAATTATTGCATATTTCATAGCATATATTTAGCCTTTTCATTTATAATTAAATCTACACCTTCACTTCTCTGCATGTATTCATCAGTTCCCCTCCATAAAATCAGATCAGCTAAACTCAGATTTATATGTCTCTTTTCTCTTAGTTTTATAAGCCCACGTACATTTTTCTTTCATCCACTTAATAATTCTTGCTCTTTTACCATTTACTTCTCATACATCTGTTGTCCAATATTCCATATGCTATGGTTGTCCTAGTGTAATTGATCTCTGCTTTGGTCAATCAAGATTGTCACATTGGTTTTTTTTACTAAGACAAAGAAAGTATGAACTAGATTTTCAACCTTTGTCCCATCAATGTACCTGCAGGTTCCCTCCTAATGGTAAACAGCTCCAGTCAGTTTACTATCAGAAACCTAGTATGGTGACACTATTAGATGAACTGACTCAAGTAATGTCTCCTTCCAGGAAGCTGATGATCAGGAGTATCGTTTATATCCTGGTTAAGTGGCTCAGGCTGTAAATGCCTGCTCTTAAGATCCAGCTGTCTACAATTATTGTAGGCTCGAATCCCACCAGGCTCAAGGTTGACTCAGCCTTCCATCCTCTCGGGGTAGGTAAATTGAGGACCCAAGATTGTTGGGGGCAATTAGCTGACCTTGTAAAAATGCCGCTTAGTAATAAGCAGGCATATACCATGGAATGAAGGCTATTGCTGAGCACACTGGGTTGTGCTCCAAAAATTGTAAGCCCTGAGTCTTTGGAGAAGGGCGGCATATAAATGTAATTTTTTAAAAAAGTGTAAGGTAGAAAGATGCGGTGGAGCCCCAAACATTTCCCATTCTATGTCATTGAATAAATCAGGTTGGATTCCTCACCGTGAGAGCAAGAGAATCTCATCTGCACAATTGCTGCCAAGCACATTTTTGCTTCTTCCTGCCTTGGCCTTAGTTGGTCTCCATTCTCATCCATAATAATAGAGCAAGTATGGAAGATTGTGCGATTTTCCCTCCATTCTGTGAATACTAGATCTCTAATGTAAAGACTTTTAAGCCAACACATTATTATTCCCATCATACCAGCTGGGAAGTATATGCAATATTGACGTATTTCAAGATGTGTGTGTTTGGTCTGGTATTAAAAGCTGATTAAAGATTAAGACTATATGGCTGTGTTCATACAATATGTTTATCCAGGGATAATTGACATATAATATGCTCAGCAGAAAACTGCATGGATGTATTCATGAAATCACTTGTCAAGAGACTATCTTACCTAATTGAAAGAATCCCAATTTTCTGGGATTTGTGCATCACATTGAACATAAAGTAACCACATAGAGTGGGTTCACGGAATACACCATGCTAAATGTGTTTGAACAGTACTGTTGTATAAACCTCTGAGAACCAATATGAGAAGAATATCTTCTACAGTATTTGGCTGTACAGCCTCCATGAATGCTACTCACCACTTCCAAATTCAATATGAATTTGTCTTAGTCTCTTCTTGGAATATATGAGTAGGTTCCTCCTCTAACAGTGGCAGAACAATCCATAAGCAAAGGGGTTGGATTTTGATTTGGAGAAGCAGATCAAAGACAACAGATGTGCTATAATTTTGCAACCCTTCAATTGGTCTAAATTTATATATCTGAAATGCTTGCACTGCATATGTCTCTACATGTGCTGAATATAGAACTGTAACACACATGCTCTCATGCTCTCTCTCTTTCTTCAGATTTGAGTGTGTATCTCACATAGTCCTTAGATTTCATTAAACTATGCCAGTATCTCAAACAGTTAGTACCATTTAGGATCTGAGGAGATAACAGTTTGGGGCAGTAACATTCCAATATGTTCTGCTGCCAGCAACTGAGCATGAAATGGAGCTTCCTCCAATACTAGGGCCAACATTTTCAAATCATCCATCCAGACATTAAATCCTGCCTGCTTGTATTTTAAATTCTGCTACCTAATGCAGCTGGTTCCTCCATGCTGATGCCAACTTAGTCTTTACTTTTAACCAATGCTTTTTCACTCTCAACATCCCGTTTCTTCCCTCCCCAGAGGGAAAGTTTATGATGATATTTTTGGGGTGGTTGAAATTTTACCATCAAAAAAAGTAGATTCAACCCAGTGATCTTATAATATTAGTAAAAATGACTTCAAAGTGTGCATCCACACTTTGGATTTTCAGGTGGGTTTTTTTTTTTTGCTTTTCAAAAAGCAGTTGAGAGCATTGTTTCCATATTCCCTTAGTTGTAGCAGTAAATTATAGTTAGAGGCAAGTCAAGTATGCTCTGAATGCAAAAACATTGCAACTTATTTCTCCTTAATTTCAGTTTCATGCACTGTTGGGTGATGCCTGATGAAATTTTAAACATGGCAAATGCCCTTCTGTTTTCACAAACATGTGCCCCAGAGTAGCAAGTACTTCTGGAAGAAATATTGGCACAGTGTTGTCTCAGAAATGAAAGGGGCACCAGACCATGCCTTAGTTTGGCAGATTAAACTGTCATCCTAAATGTCAAAGCAGCCTAAGTACTGTTAGTTTACATTTGTTTCTTTTGTAAGGCTAAAGCATTTACAAAATGCTTGGGGAGGGAGATTTCAGCTAAGAAGCAGCCAAATAATGATCCCCTTGAATGAAATCGGAACACCAGCAGAAGTAAAGCTGTCACAGATTTTTGAAACAATACAAAGCATTGGAAATATTTCACTTTCTGGACTGGGAGTGAGGAATTTGGAACTCCAGTCATAAACAAAGACCAGAGAAGAATGTGAAAGAGTTTTTTTGGAAACCACACAACAAATGCAAACATCTGAGTGGAATAACAAAGACACATAAAGTGGACTTTCGGTAATATGAAGAAGGAAAGACTCTAAGAACAAGAAACCAGAAAGGACAACACTCTCTGTCAGGAACTCAGATGAAAACAGACATATTATGTATTAAGCAGTGGGCAAAATTAGAAGCATTCTGATTGAACTCAATCTGTCTGTACATGAGCCTTGAGGAGTCAGTCTTTAAAACAAAATACATCTTATAAGAGGCAGATAGCTGGATGAACAATAACAGTTTCCTATGTCTATGAAAATGTCTGTGACTGCCTTTCCCAATTTTTGTGTGTGTGGTTTTGCAAGTTTTAAAATAAGGCATTAGTAAGAGCAGAGTATGAATGAAGAAATAAAGTTATTGCATAGGATGCATTTAGACCAGTGTTTTTAAACTTGGCAGCTTTAACATATGAAGACTTCAGTTCCCAGTATTCCCCAGTCAGAATGCTGTGGCATCTCTTTAAATATTACTTTTGTTTTTCTCCCATTCTGTTCCTGGAAGAGAAAGGATTTTTGTGTATGCAAGAAAGGGAATAATAGCACATAAGTATATTTTAAATTCTTTCCAACTCAATGAATTGTTAGAAACAAGGGTGGGATTCTACCAGTTTGGACTATAGATCCGGTTGTTATGATTCTGTGCAGTTCAGAGAACCAGCAAATCACGCCACTGGCTGGCCCCTCCCCTCCTGCCAGATTTCTTGCTTTCTAGCTAATCTAAATTACTGTTGTACTGCTTTGCCTTCACCCAAAAGGCTTCCCTGAGGCCCAGTCAGGAGTGGTATTCAGGGGGTCGGAGGGTGAGGGAGAAGTGACCTGAGAGCAGAGTTGAACCTTCCTTAGGACTGAAGCTTTATTTTTCAGTGCAGACTCAGGCAGCAGATTGCAGAAAGGTAGATCTGTGAGTGAATCTGTGATTCTTCAAGCAACTCAATCTGCTTTGCCTGATTTTGGGTAAAAGTTGCTCTTTTTTAAAAAAAAAATCAATATTTACATAAATGTGGTTTTTAGAGTTTTAATTTTGGGATTTTACTGTTAATTCGGCTTAATTTGTTTAATCTGGTTTTTATCTAATTTATTGTTGTGTTGTTTTTAATTTGTAAGCTGCCCCGAGTCCTTCAGGAGAGGGGGCGGCATATAAGTCGAATAAATAAATAAATAAATAAATAAATAAATATTTACAATATTTACATACAAGCCATGCCCAGCCAGTCACATGACCACCAAGCCACCCCCAGTCAGCAAGCCACACCCACCAGTCACATGACCACCAAGCCACACCCACAAATTAGGCCATGCCGACAGAACTGGTTGTCAAGAAATTTGAATCCCACCCCCTGGTTAGAAAGGAATTATATTGAGGGAATCTAGGCTCTGTCTGTCTGTCTGTCTATCTGGTCAAATGCGTGGGTTTCCCTATATTGTTTCTTTTAAAAACAATCATTTTCCAGTATGAGAGCATCTCTCTTTCTAGAATATTAAAATGTAAGAGGTACCTTGTTTGAAGAAATGAGGGAGCAAGCCTAAAACACATACACACATGCCAACACAAGCATGCAACCCAACTCCAAAAATCCAACCATTTTGCACTGGATCTTTCTGATTTTGGTGATGCAGTAGGCTTCACCATTAGAATATTTTAAAGACAAAAAAGAAATGTGTCATGAGTGTTTTATAAGGTAGGTTTATCAGATAATTGCTAAAAAGAAAGCTACACAAAGACAGTTCCACTGATAGTTCATATGAGTGTTTCTGAAATAGAACAGTGGGGCAGCTGGGTAGAAGAATGGAGGTTTTCAACCTCCTCTCCCAGGAATTCTCTTTCCCACTGGCATCACCTGTGGCACACAGGGTCTCTCACCTGGCATCTCTCCTCCATCTCTTAAAGCCACAGGACATGAAATTGATTTTGAGGGATCCAAACTTATCTCCAATACTGAACACTTCAACAAGAGAATAATTAGGGAAGCCATCGAAATAGAGAAACACCCCCATAACATGAATAAACGGGATGATACCTCCCGCCTACCAGACATCTGGAAACTAGCCCTAATCAACAAACGAGTCCCAGCCACGAAAACCAACACCGGACCCAAAATAACACACGATGCCACCACCAATCTCCTTCACCAGACTCAAACCCAAGCCCACGCCACAGATGAAAGGCAACCACCATCCAGAAACCAGACCATGGCTGCAACACCAGCTGCTACACCCCCCTCCAACCCCCAAACCAAGCAAACTGACACACGCTATAAACACATAGCCAGACCTCAAACTCGGAGCCAAACCAAGGCCCAGAATGTCACATCACAGCCTTCCACCCAGGATACTACATCACAGAACTCAGGAGATCACAACACAAAACATCAGGAGGTTGCAACACAGACAACGACCCAGGAGATTACAGCACCACACCCAGGACATCACAACAATAGAACTCAGAAGGTCATCACACAGCCCATTACCCAGGTCGTTACAACACAAAAGGCTGAGAGACACACAGCCAGCACCTCAGCCACACAGGGTCTCAGGAAAAAGCCATCCAATCTGCATACATCAACTCCACAAACCAATCAAGAAGTAACAACACAGCCAACTCTAGAGTTTAAAAGGGGAAAACAGCCACGATCACACACTTCTCCCAGGAGAACGAAGCTGAAGACACCAGCCTGAAGATGACGGATGATTTCGTCGAAACGTTGCCAAGGTATTCTCAACCTTACACGGGACAAGACCCGAATACACCAAGACCTACATATATATATATATATATATATATATATATATATATATATATATATATATATATATATAATGCAGTGCTCCAGGCAGGCCCCAGGACGGTGCTGGCCTGCTATAAATTGTTTGTTCTTTTCCCCAAAGTCCCATTTAAAAGAAGGGACTGGTTTGGGTTTCAAACTGATTATATGAACATTCTAGAAGAAATTTGGTATCATCACACATAGTGTGTTAGATGGATAATAAATGGAGAATAGAGTAAGGGAATATATTCACTTTCCTGATTTGCACAAAGAAAGAACTAAAGATTTACTCGGACAAATAAATCAAGAATCTAATACCAAGTTCCTGACTGGACTTTCACTTATTTTTACTGAAATAGCAATAGTTGAAGCATCTATTCCTCTGCTTCAGTTTTTTTTAGACTCCCCACTTCTTGGTCATTCCAAACTTAAATCATTGGCTATGGAGAATGATTCTAGTCCCCTGAATTTTCCAGTCACAGTTCACATGGAGTTCTGTTGCTTGTTTCTAGAAAGGTCCCAGTCAGGGGTGGGCTTCAAAAAATTTAGCAAAGGGTTCTCTGGCCGGTTGCTGGGTGGGCGTGGCCATGGTGGACATGTCCTAGTTGGCCTCCTGCACCACAGCATGAGGAGGTCGTTTTTGCCCTCCCCAAGCTCTGGAGGCTTTCCTCGAGCCTCCAGAAGGGCGAAAACAGCCTCCCTGGGCTCTGGAGGTTCTCTGAAAGCTGGAAATGGGCCCATTTCCAGCCTTCCCAAACTTCCAGAAGGCCCAGTTTTTTGGCCTCCCCAAGCCTCCACGCATGCCCTGCACTTATCTGCATCCAAAACAGGCTGTGTGGGGACTCCTGGGTGGGGCAAGCCAGGAGTGGTTCTCCAAACTGCATAGAATCTTAGCTAAGGGCTCTCCCGAACTCCTATGAGCCCCCAGCAGCCCAGCCCTGATCCCAGTGTTATCTGACTTTGTGTCTGAAAGGAAATATGGATCGGGACTGCCCTCCATCTGCTCAAACGGATGTGAGGGGAAATGGTAGGGGAACTAAAATCACACATTTTATTTTTGAATATGTTTATATTATTACAATATGGCAATGATGAAAGCTTCCCTATCCAGAATCCACACACCTCAAGGTTGCCAGAGTTAAGAAACACTGATCTTGTAGGGGGTTCAGCTATGGGCACTGCCAGGTTGCCATTTCAGGAGGGGAAAAAATTAAGGAGGTCAAAAATTATTGTCCTCTGTTAATTCCACTACTCAATCAATGTGATCTCAGAATGGTTTTTAGGTTCCACTCCAAAAATACCCTTATTTATATGGTGCTGCCTTGAAGCCCTTGTCTCTTCTGGGTATCTCACTTCAGCTTCTTGTAGACTAGTCTCATCATCTCTTCAACTAAGCCAATGCTTACTGTGACCTCTAATACCTTTTAATACCGATCTTTACTATGAGTGTCATAATGCACAAAACCTATAACTCTTGTTGTGCAAATAGAAGACAGTTAGGAAATTACTATTTTTTCTTCCCTGAGCTTCCTACTTTTCTTGCACCAAAAATGGCCTGGATTGCACCATTTATTTATTTTTCCTCAATAGCTTGAAATTAAAGGACTTCAGGTTATAAGTTCCAACTTATATTGTAGATCATAAGCTATTTGGGCTACCTGGGAGCTGTTGTGAGTGGGAAATAGTAAAACAATACACCACTGGACCTTTTTGTTTGCGTGCTTGTTTTAAAACAGTAGTTCCCAACCTTTTTGGCTGCATGGACAGGCGGTGGAATACAATGGCATTGAGGAGAGGGGGGATAGTTTCCCGCATTCAAGCTAATCCCATGCATGTGCAAATGAAGCTTTGTATGCTCACCTGCTACTTGCATGGCCCACTTTCCAACGGGCCATGGATTGGTGCCGGTCCATGGCCCAGGGGTTGGGGACTCATGTTTTAAAGCACATGACAAAGTAGGAAGTTCAGGGAACTTCTACTTACAAGGCAAAGGTTATAGCCATTGTTACCAAAGGTAATAGCCATTGTGTTCTTATAGCACTCTTGGTTAGACTAGATCTAAAAGATATCAAAAAGAAACAGTGAAAAGATTTTTTTTTCATCAAAAAAGCTGTCTATTGTGCCAGCCTGTATTTATTTACAGGAGGATCTGCTCACAGGAAGGAAAGTAATTGGCCATTGCTTTCCTGATACCAAAAGGTGGCAGGACACAGCAGCAAGGAAATTGTCCAATGGGAAAATATGATATCATACAGTCTGGACTGAATCCTTGCAAACTGCTGCCAAAGTTCATCAGTCTGGACAAAATTTTGTGAAGTAACCTCAAAGTCAAGCTGGCATGAGGAAAAGACAGGAGCAACTTAAATGATAAATGCAGATACTGTATGTATTTAGTTAGCAATAGCAGACTTATATACCACTTTACAGTGCTCTACAGCCCTCTCTAAGCTGTTTATAGAGTCAGCATATTGCCCCCAACAATCTGGGTCCTCATTTTACCCACCTCAGAAGGCTGGAAGGCTGAGTCAACCTTGAGCCGGTCAGAATCAAACTGCCAAACTGCTGGCAACAAGCAGTCAGCCTGCGATACTGCATTCTAACTACTGTGCCACCATGGCCTGTTTATACAAAATGAAATTATATTGATTTTGGGTCTCTTTTCCTATCTTTTGGATTTTAAAAGCCTTTTTAAGGAACAGGTTAAGGGAAGCATTCCTTATCAATTGAATGGATGCCTTCCTTCAAATACTTGTGTTACTGTAGCTTTACTTCTGGGAATTCCTCAGTGAAGTGCACACAGTCAATCCTTTGCTTTTTTTAATAGTGTGGATCCCTCCAATCACAGGCTGCATCACACATAAGTCTGTCAAAGTTTGGCACATTCTGTAGTGATGAAAGGTGTTAAGTTTGCATGAAGAGTCAGACGTGGAGTGCTTCAGTGAAGAGTTTATTAGTGACTACAGCTCATAACAGACCCGATTTGGCTGGGCTGCGTCTGCTACTTATAGCCAGCAGCCGCAGTTGCCAGCCAATCAGAGTGCAGGATTTTCCCGCACTTTTTAAACCAATCATTTCTGACATTTTACAAGAACAGTTCAAACTAAACCAATGACATTCAAACCTGCATACATAACAAAAGGCATACATGAATAAGATTAAATTCCAGAATAAAAATGAGTGTCTGTTTTCTCCCTCCAATTCCTCTACAGGTCGTCCACAACTTACAATTCAACCGAAATTTCTGTTGTTAAGTGACACATTTGTCAAGTGAGCTTTGCCCCATTTTATGACCGTTCTTGCCACAATTGATAAGTGAATCACTGCAGTTGAGAAGTTAGTAATCTGGTTGTTAATAAGTGAATCTGGCTTCCCCATTGACTTTGCTTATCAGAAGGTTGCAAAAACGTGATCACATGATTTTGAGACACAGCAACAAATCATAAATATGAACCAGTTGCCAAACCTCTGAATTTTGATCACATGCTCATGGGGAAGCTGTGAAGGTCATAACTGTGAAAAACAGTCATAAGTCACATTTTTCAGTGCCATTGTAACTTTAAATGGTCACTAAAAAACCTGCTGTAGGCAAAGGACTATCTGTATTATACATTCATGCATATAAATGAATGGACACACAGAAAGATAGAGATATATAGATATTTCCAGGATAAGTGGAATATTAATTTTTGTTTCCCCACTATTCTGAACCAAATTATTTTTCTTCCGAATAGGTAATAGGATGTCAGCTTCAGTGCACAGAGCGTAACTTATCGAAATGTCAGTTAAATAAAAAAGGGTTGCTTGCAAATAACTCTTTTTTTAAAGAACCCAAGTGTTTTGTTTCCAGCTACCTTCCTAGCACTCTTTATAAAGCTGAGGAAGATCATCATGTGATACTGAAATAGTCTCCAGAACTGTAATTATAAACACAGAGAAATGTATGTTGTAAAAAAAATGAAATAACAGCATTAAAAATAAAAATCCAAATACTTCAGTACCATTACACTATGCCATCTTGCAGTTCCTCAAACATATGTTGCCATCTCAGGTCCATATGCTCTCCTGGTTGGCTTGCGCTAGAGTGAAGATAAGCTAGCTGCCCATAAATCTTCTGAAGAGACGGTGTTGGCCAAGAACCTTTGGTTTGGGCGCCTGCCAAATGGAATTCAAGCTGAAAGTGAGAAAGGTGCCCGCCAGAAATTCAAGGTCAGAAGCTGTGTGGTCTGTATGAGAAACTGGGAGGGGAGCTGAGATAAATGAAGTCATATGACAGGTTGGGTATGCTACCATGGAAACGTGCCATGTGGCACCAAGACGACATTGCACATTTTTCTTACTCAGGTCTTTGATTACATCATTTTATATACAGCGTTATAAAGAGGAGGAGGAGGAGGAGGAGGACAAAAGGAAGATGGATGAGCGGGCAAAAAGCTATTTGCAATGAGCTTGTAATATATGCTTACTCTGTTTGGACAGAGCAGACATACTCAGTGCTTGGATTACAGGGAGAAAACTTGGGCACCACTTCTTCAAACCTTCAAGTCTAATCTACTGCTTCATCCCTTCAGTTTAATTTAATTATAGTTCCCTGCAGTGACTGCCTGCATGAGAACAATATGCATCTCTCTCAAAACTTCAGTCATGTATTATTATAAGTCAGTGGGAAAAGTAAGGCAGAAAAACACAATTTTGTGGGTGGAAGGAAGAAAATTCCTGTTTCAAATTTCCTAGTTTTTGATTCATCAGAGTACCAGAGGAGATCATATTTCAATCAGAATGGAGCTGGAAGGGACCTTGGAGGTCATCAAGCTGAACCCCCTGCTCAAGCAGGATACCCTACCATTTCAGGTAGGTGGCTGTCCAGTCTTTCTTTAAAAACCTCCAGTGATGAAGCACCCACAACTTCTGAAGGCAACTGTTCCACTGGTTAATTGTCCTCACTGTTTCGGAAGTTTTTTCCTTAATTCCAGGCTGCTTCTTTCCCTGATTAGTTTCCATCCATTGTTTCTTGCCTTGCCTGCTGGTGCTTTGGAAAATAAGTTGACCCCCCCCTTCTTTGAGACACATCCCTTAAATAATGGAATACTACCATCATGTCACCCCTAGTCCTTCTTTCCTCTAGATTGGCCATATCCAAATCCTGCAACTGTTCTTCATAGGTGTTTGTCTCCAGGCCCTTAATCATCTTAGTTGCTCTTCTTTGCACTTTTCCCAAAGTCTCAACATGTGGTGACCAAAACTGGATGTACTATTCCAGGTGTGGTTTTACTAAGGATTTATAAAACGGTACTAATATTTTACATGATTTTGATTCTATGGGTCTGTTTATACAACCAAGAATTGTACTAGCTTTTTTGACTGCTGGCTCATGTTAAGTGATTGTCCACTAGGACTCCAAGGTCCCTCTCACAGTTACTGTTTTTGAGCTAGGGTTTGCCAAATCTGTATTTGTACCTTTGGTTTTCCCTGCCTAGGTGTAAAACCTTGCTTTTCTCCACATTAAATTTTATGTTGTGGGATAGGGCCCATTGTTCAAGTCTGTCAAGATGTTTTTGGATCCTGTGCTTGTCTTTAGGGTGTTGGCTATTCTTGCCAGTTTAGTGTGATCTGCAAATTTGATGAGTTCCCTTTCTATTCCTTCATTTAAGCCATTTATGAAGATATTGAAGAGTACTGAGCCTAAGACAGAACCTTATGGTGCCCCACTATTTACTTCCCTCCATGTAGATGTAATACCATTAAGGACAACTTGTTGAGTATGGTTTGTCAGTCAACAAAAGTTAATTCACTTTTATTGTAATTTGTACGGTTTTTAAATGTTCGCCGCCCTGAGTCCTTAGGGAGAAGGGCGGCATACAAGTCTAAATAAATAATAATAATAATAACTACAAATCCATCTGATGGTGATGCTGTCTATCCCACATTTTTCTAGTTTACCAAGGAGTAGGTTATGGTCTATTTTGTTTAATACCTTGCTGAAATCAAAGTATACTATGTCCACAGCATTTTGCTGGTCTACTAATTTAGTCACTCTGACAAAGAATGAAATAAGATTGGTTTGGCATGATCTGTTTTTAATAAATCCATGCTGGCTACTAGTTATAACTGTATTTGTTTTTAGATGTTCAAGATCTGTTTTTTGATTATTTTTTCCAGTATCTTCCCAGATATTGAAGTTAGGCTGATTGGTCTGTAGTTTTCCTGGGCCTGTTTTTTTCATGGGAACCACATCAGTTCTTTTTCAGTCCTCTGGTAGTTCCCCAATGCTCCTGGGTTTTTTTAAAGATATGGTACAATGGTTCTGAGATGACATCTGCCAGCTCCTTGAGAACTCCTGGGTGTAATCAGGTCCCAGTGATTTATATTCATCAACATCAGACAGGTGTTCTCTTACCATTTTCTTGCTTATTTTAATTTTTATTTCTAGTCCACATTTGGCCCATAATGCATCCCAAACTGTTATTTTCTAGTTGTTTTGTGCACACACAGTGCCTCTGGGTTTGCATCCTAAAACAGAGGCTTTCTAAAAACAATAAAGGGACAGTCCCCTTTCAGCTTTCATGCAATTCAAGTGAAAGATGTGAATGATTTGAAAATCAGATTCAAGCATTTTCTTACCATATTACTTCCTTTAAAGTGTTTTGTGTTCCCTGCCCATCCTAATCCAACATACCTTTGAGGTCTTTTGGACCTGCCTTAGTTCTTATCCACTTCTGCATGGTTATGTCCATGGCATCAGCAGGAGCTAGGTAGACTAATGATGTGTCTACCTTTGCTTCCTTCTCCTTGGTATTATATTGCCTCTTAATTCCCTATCTGTGATGCTTTGCTTTGATTCCCTACCCTGCAGAATTCTGGAAATAAATGATGGAGATGGACTTGGAGCACTGTTTGTCCTTCTATCAGTCTATCAACAAGATAACTCTCTAAATGCAGAACATTATAGGACCAAATAAGTTACAATTGGCTGGGGGTAATGAAGAAAACTATATTAAGGAAATATTCCTTAATGCAGTGTTTCTTCAACATTTTCCCCTCAGGATCCTTCCCACTTTTAAAACTTACAAGGACCCCAGAAGAGCTTTTGTGTTTGTGGGTTTTCTATATTTATCATATTAAAAATTAAAACTTTTGCATTTAAAATTAAAAAAAATCAAAATCCATTACCATTACTGCTTCTCACAATTGTTTGATGGGATTTTAATATCATATTATTTTTCAACATAATGGGAAATAATTTTGATTTTTTGGGTCCCTGAGAGGATCTTGGGGGACATGCAGAGGCCTTTGGACCACACTTTGATGAACACTGCCTTAAAACACCCTTACGGGAAAATACTTGGATATCAGCTTAGAGTGTTATAGAAGTCATTTTGTTTTCAACATAATCTGGCACACAGAACACAAAAAGAAGTGTATGTAACCCATCCCATGCTTCCTCATGAACATGCACAAATCCACCCACCCACACCCACATATATACACAAATACAGCTCAGGAAGAATAGAAAATACATGCCAAGAATGCAAAACCTCCCTTCATGGTATAGAAAGAAAGACAAAGACCTCCTATAGCCACTGCTGATAGGTGTTAAAATTCCAGAAGCCATGATCAGTACGCATTCCCTGCTATGTTTTTCCTGCATTCTAGTTTAACTATCACTGTCTTTGTTTCTTATGAACACTCTTGATTTTGTACATCTTGATTTTCCTATTCCTTAGCATTTCTTGGCGTTAGTGTCTCCTTCCTCTACCCCATGGTCCTGCTGGCAACCTTCCTTAAGTCCCATATTTGGTCTAAAGTGAAGAAACTGATTTTCTAAAAAAATTCCCACAGAGAGACACAAAAATCCTGTGCAGAGGATTGTGGAAATCTAAGCTTGGCATAAAGCTATACATAATATACATGTATAGGCTGTTACTGTACTAGACCTAGATGTGCTCAGTTTAGTATTCTCCATAGACACCATATAAGTTGGAGAGCAAATCAGAGGGGAAAAAAACAAGATTCTTGGGGTCTCTTGAGCTGAGTTCTTTCCCCTTTTCCTTGCAAGAAAGAAAGAATGTAGGCTACAAGCACAAGAAAACTTTGCCTGCTCTTACTCCAAGGGAAGTCCACTTAGGATTCATTGTGTTCAGTCAGCATGCTAGCCCCAATCTATTAGTTACTTAAAAAAGCAGAATCCTGTATTATTTTATCAGTGAAGAAACTCTTTGTGTAAAATGCTTGCTCTCTATACAAGGAAAAAGGGGGAATAGGTTTAATCTCCTTGAAGCTATGCCAGTGGCTTCTCCCATCCTGCCTCCCTCTCATTATTTGAATTTTCCACCATTTGCTCACTTTCAACCATCTCTTCCTCTGCTATTACATTCCCAACCTTTCTCCACTTCACAAACGATTATTGGGGAGTAAGAAGGCAGGGTCATCTTCCTTTCCAATAAATATGGTTAATTATTTTCTCCCAGCTGTTTATTTATTTTTAAATCAATCAAAAAGACAACTGTAGCTTGGCTGTCACTTAATCAAAATATTAACATATTTCAAACATTAAGAATATAAAAGCCACATCTTTCAACTTCTTATGAGAATCTAGACTTTATGAGCATTCTTTCTTCATGTACACAGCAATTGGAATATTTGGAAAAGTTCTGTGATATCGTTAATAGTTCAGACAATTTCTATCTAAAAGAGGAGCTTAGAAACAGCCCCTGGTTCTCTAGGTGCTTTTAAAAAGTTTTTTTCCATTCATGAGATAATGCTAAAATGATCGATGTATTTAACTGGCAAAGGGAAAGGGATTCAGGTACAATCTCAGAAGTATTGCTTCACCTCCTGTTTTGCTCAGTACCCCAGAATTTCATTCATGATTCTGTACTTTTTGGAGTTTTGTACTACATACAGTGCAGGAAAGCTAAATAAGCCATGGTTCAGCAAATACTTTTCTTCCACATGCAGCTGTGATCTAGTCTGATGTTAAGGCCTTTCCCTCACATTGTGTGATGTTCTCATAGCAAAAAAATGTGTCATGTGACTTCATTCTGTTTAAGGAAACCTGGCTTTTCTTTCCCTCAAACTCGTGAGTGCATTTACTGAACAGTTACCATTTGATTCTGGGAGCAGATACCTCCAACTTCTTGGGTCAGGCAGTTATGACTAAGAAGGAAAGATTTTCAGTGCTGGTGCTCAAACTTTTCTGCATCCTCACCTACTTGTTTCCTATGCCCTTTGATGCTACTGAGAATTCTCTTTTGCTTGCAGCTGATCATCTGGTGGTGAGGTGTTTTTTTTTTTAAGGATGTTGCTCCTTCTGTGATCTTCCTTAACTTATCATAAATTCAAGTCAGATTTAGGACAATTCCTTCCTTCCTTCCTTAGCAGTTCCTCCCCTTTTTCTCCTCTGTATTATTCAGCAGAGCCGTGGCCCTTTCCCAAGTGGGTAGAGGGGAAAGGGGTGGAAATTGTTCCTACTATCCTTAATTTAACTGAAAGCTCCAACTAAATTTCTCTGAAGATCCCATGTTTTTATGCTTTTCATAAGGTACTTCAAGACTGCTGGCTGTCCCTGAACATCTGGAATACAACTGTTAGAAATCAATCAATGTAATACATAATTTCTGTCCAATGCAACATATTTTTTTAGCTGGATCATTTGCACTAATGGTATCTCTCTGATCTTGAGGGAAGAGCATTGCAGTTTTATTTGCTGAAAACTGTACTGATTAGATGAACTGGAACCATTCCACTTCATGCTACCAAACTGTGTGAGGATATCAAATCAGCATTAAATAGACTGTCTGTCACCTTTATCCACTCTCCTAGTACACAAACATCAGATTGTAGTGGTGCATTTTGATAATATTTCTGCAAATTAAGCTCAGATAAGTCTCCAGGTATCAAGAAATAAGAAAACAAAAATCCAGGTCTAATTGCTACCATGACTGTGCAAATGTTCATTGAATGCAAAACTTAGGAAAAGAATGGAAACCCAACGGAGGCAGCAATGTGTACTTAGGGACAGATAGCGTCAAACAACCTTGATAAGAATTAAATGCATTTGTAGCAATACAAGCTAATGCTTCAGGATATCTAACTAAGTTTGGGGCTATTAACCTTCTTGTTCTTTCATGGTGCTGATTTGATTTGCACCACTTAGACTGCAATCCTATATGACCTACCAGCAAAAAAGCAGGTCCCATTTTGCAATATAAAACAAATTGGATCCCATATTCCAAGGTAAAAGTAAATAGAATTGCAACTTGAACATGTATAGCTTCATTCTCTTGTCATCACATTTTGCAACATGGAATTTATGCTGCCAGGTGAATTGAAAGTGGTATGCTGCTGACAAGGAATGGTGAGAGGGAAAAGTATGCCGTCACTCAAAGGAAGTATTCAAGAAATCAAAGGCTTCCAAACAAGATCTACGCAGGGGAAACCTGACTTGTGGAGACTGTAGATGTCTCTGTCTTGGTGCCAGCAGAAGTGTCATCCTCTGCCAAAGGATTCTTTCCACAGCAAAGCGTGGTGATCATACAGTTGCGGAACTACAAATAAAAATTATAAAATCATTACCACATGCAACTTGCACCATCAGGAATAAGCTGCAATAACCGTGTCAAAAGATCAGTGATAATACTAGATTCCCTACCCTGCTGCTTAACACACAATGAAGAAGCAAAATTCAGTCAAGAGAGTGAATATGTCATGGGCTAGTTTCATTTGCCATCTGGCAATGAAACCACTGAAAGTTCTGTTTGTTTCCCCCAATCCTGTATTTATAATATGGAGAATAATTAGTCTACCTGGCAGGGCTTGCAACATGAATTATTATGACATATATTGGAAGCACTTTAAGCACTTAGGGAAAATGCTGTAAATGTCCATCATCATTACACTCTTGAAAAGCCGTAGCAACATTTCCAAGTTACCTGTTTGTTCATTACGATATAAATCACTGGGTTGTAGATTGCAGAGCTCTTGGCAAAGAAGGACGGGATGGTCATAAAGACAGGGCCAAAGTCAGATCCTTGATGAGTAAAGATATAGAAAGCCACAGAGGCATAGGGGACCCAGCAAACAAGGAAGGCAATCACCATAAGGATGACCATACGAGTGACTTCTTTCTCAGCCTTCTGGGTGGTGGCTGATTCCTGTTGCTGAGCAGCAGCCTAAAAACCACAACAAGGGAGGTGATTGAGACTTTGCAACTGTGCTGTTCAGAACAGACAGATGTTAACCAGAGGAAGGACCATTGTAACCATTGTAATACATGTTGGAAAGAAGAAACTCTACATTATGTGCAGCTCTCAAGAAATGTGTGTGGCCTGCACTCCCACCTGTAGAGGACACACTTTTGTGTGTGCATGGTTAAGTTAAAATTAAATGTAGTAAACTTAAGGGGAGGGGAGTCTGGATAAAGGAAACCACTTATGAAAATAAGTGGAGGAAGTTTGAGGAGATGGTGGGTTTTACTACAGACCTGATCATTTGGGACTTTGCCCACCCCTGCTGTTCTCTTGTCCTGTTCCTCTCTTCAGGCCCTAACACAAATGCTCCCATAAATTATTCTAAATATACACTTGGATTTCTTTACAGCAAAGCACATCTCTGGGAAGCTGGAGAAGGAACACTCAAAAATCTATTAGAACTTGATGAACTCTTAGCACTGATGTAGCTGGAAAACCCTCGGAAATTGCAGATACACTGCAGAAGATGATGGAAGTGGTTATGACTATAACATTATTTCCAAAGAGAACCAACCAATCAAAACTTTTAATATCTTAACAACTCTGGTTCTTATTCTCCTTGTAGTGGGTTAAATGTTTTCAATCTGAATTGGTCTGGTGGAGAAAAGGTTCCTCTTTCCTTAGAATCACCCACCTCTTTAACAGTGCAGACAAGACGACCATAGCAGAAGAAGATAACTGTCAATGGAGTGACAAAGTGTACAAGGAACATATAGATGACAAAGGACTCATTATGGACTTCTGGGGTTGGTGTATAATAATCAACTCCACATGAGCTCTGCATACCTTCTGGGATATACCTGTATTTAAATCAAATATAGGTAGAATATTACAGTTTGCAGAATTAAATAGTCATACTAAACCTTTAATGTTGTTAATATGTGCATTACTTAACCCTAAATAAATAAAAGTTATGTAGGCTTTGTGTCTTTGAAAGAAGGCTCATGAATTAATTAGGGCATCCATCGGAACCCTGACAGATCTTGGAAGCATTTCTTACTTATTTGAGAGTGGTAAGATTTGTTTGTTTTTATATCCAAGATAGTATCAAGTAACCAAGAGTCAGCTTTGTGTAGTGGTTAAGGCACCAGCCTAGAACTGGGGGACTGTGAACTCCAGTCTCACTGCGGGCACAAAGCCACCTGGGTGAGCTTGGGCCAGTCATTCTCTCTTAGCTGTAAGAAGGAGGCAATGGCAAACTACTACTGAAAACCTTACCAAGAAAATTGTAAGTACTTGTCCAGGCAGCCTCCAAGAATTGAACACTATTGAGTGAAAGGGGAGAAAAATCAGGTAAACAGAGCTAGTTCACTATTCTGGCTATTGTGTTATATAACTATTTATTTGCTTCATTAACATATGAGTCTATGCATTTGGTACCAGAGGCTTGGAGCTGCTGAGGCTTTTTAGCCAGCTCAGTTTCCTGATATTGATTTGAATAGTCATCTTATTTATAAAGTTACATACAGAATATAGGAGAAGAATAAGAAAAGCGGAAGGATAAGGAATGTGGACATCCACATTAAAAGAGGACACATCAGGGATTTACTCCTGGTAAATAAATACAGGAGTAATATCATTGAGATTTTGGATACAGTTTGGTGCCAAAAAAATTATCTGTGTAAGTTATTTTTCCACAGTAAGATTTTTAAAAAAGATAATAAAAAAAATCCAATGGCATCTGATTTTTTCCAACTTAGCATCTGATGTATTGATCCAGTCAATGACCAAACTGTATGGGGAATCCAGGAAATTGCAGTTCAACACACCCAGAAAATGCCAGGTTGGAAAAGACTGACAAATTTATTATGCTTAATATTTATAGCAAAAGATATAATTGGCACACCTGGACCTACGTATTCCTTTATGATCCCCATTAGCTCCTTTAGCTCCATACATCAATTCATATCATGGATTCAACAGATACCCACCTTGACCATCCAATCAGAGGAGGAGCAGCACAAGCCAAGGCCATGATCCAAGTGAGAGACACCCCCATGATGGCGTGAGTTTCGGTGAAACGGAAGTTGCTCATGGGCTTACAAACTACTACGTATCTTTCTACAGCCAGGACTACAAGAGACCAAAGAGCTATTTCACCTGTAAGAGAATAAAGCAATCACTCGGATAGATATTTAAAAAAAAACAGAAAGATGGGGAAACATTTCCATGACCAAAAATGAAAATACTATTTTCTGATTTCCACTGTTGTGATCCTTCATGACATTGTTGCTTTGCATTGTATTGCATTGCATTTATGTGCTTCTCCCTCAAAAATATCCTTGGAATATTTTGCAAGGATAAAACAAGGAACAACAGTAAAATAAAGTAAAACAACCTAATAGAATGTAAAAATTCAGGTAATCATATAATTAATTTACATTAAAAAAAAATTAAAGAGACATAGGTTACAAAAAAATATGTTAATATTTAAATGCCTGCCAAATGACAAAACGTTGATTGATGTACATGGAATATGCCGGCTAGATTTTTTTAGGAAGAGAATATTCTGCAGAACAGAGAGAACTTCAGGAATAGAGGCATTGGGAGAAGAGACCTCTGGGGCTCTTGCAACAAGCTGTACAGATGGGTGGGAAAAGAGAAGTTCTTCAGCTTGACAGGACCTAAGCTATTTAGGGCTTTAAATATCAACAACAGGGGGCACTCTGAGGCCCTGTTCCTGAAAATCACAGGTTCTGGCAACTGCAGCTGCCATGTCAATGATAAAATCTTTGCATTAGCCTCATTCACAGCCTTTGGTCTGAGGAAAACAGTGTAGATCCCTGATCTATACCATTTTGAACAGGTCTGAAAACTTGACTGGGGATTAGTGTAGGAATAAAATTAGAGTGGAATACTTAAAATGGCCAGATCCCATAAGCAGTTTTTCTACTCTGATCTTCACCACTTTAATTATCTAATTGTCTCCAGATATTCTGCCACATGTAACATATTACAATAACCCATATTAAGGATTTGCCAATAGATGCAGGACAGAGCAGATAGATGGGTGGAACAGGACTGCTACAAGGCTCGAAAAGCCAGCCATTTTGATATGGTAGATTGATCTTATGTATTGTAACTGCAGCAAGATGCACAAGGATGGAAGAATAATGAAATCCTTCAGTGGAGGAATGGATTGTGAAAATGTCAGAACCCACAGAGAGGGCAAAACTGAACCTGTCTGGGCAGATTAAAAACAATAAAAGGCTTATCTGAAAAACTGGAAACCTTATATGGACTTTTTGCCGAAAGAAGAAAGAAATTAAATGATGATTTATGGCTTTGAAGATTAAGATAGATATGGATTAAATGAGGGCCTGAAAGAATTTATCTAATATCTAAGAAGAAGGAGGGATTATAAAATCATAACTATCTGTTGAAAAAAAGATCAGAAATAATTATATTTTTTTAGTTCTTTATTTTCTGTTCCTTGCATGTTTTCTCCTTTTTTTTCTTTCCTTTCTTTCAATTGTATGGCAAAATTCTTAATCAATATAAAGTCAATATTTTTCTGAGGAATTTTCAGATTGGTGATATAATAGGGACATTGTAAACAGAATATTCTGGGGTCAATCTTTGGCACTTCCAATATACACCAAGCATCAGAGAAACCTCAAGGACATTCCTGTTCTTAGAATGGATCCAAAATTGATTGCAAAGTGGAAGTACCAGGGTGCATCTTGACTAAGTATTCTCATGTCATTCCCAGGATCTTATTCCATGTCTAATGAGTCTCTTTGAAAGTGTCCTCATTTTTGAAGTTCAACCCAGTATATGAATGTGGCATATTTATTGTTTGAAGTATTGTGTTTTTAATTGTGAGCCGCCCCGAGTTCTTGCAGAACGGGGGCGGCATACATGTCCAATTATAAATAAATAAATAAATAAAATATTTTTATAATTTTGTCCAGAACTTTCCCACTTAAATGCACAGAATAGGGGGAAATTTAATAAGGAAAAGAATAAATCAACCAATCCCTTTTCCTGCCTATCCTAAAATTTCTGTATGGGTTTGTTTATCTTTATATATTTTATTCATAAAATAATTTAATCTGTGCTACTCTTCAGACAGTTATTTCGTAGGGAAATATATTTATGACCAAGGAAGGAAACATTGGCATCAAACCACAAATAATAGTGTGTTAAACATTTAAACTAAATTTGTTTATCCATGATTGCATGATCTCTGTAAATGCCATATACTAAAGAAAATAAAAAAGTGAAATAAGTTATAATCAGGGACATTGCTGTTCTATACCCCTTTAGCTCACACACCAGAACTTTTCTCAAAATTGTAAAAAACCAAGATTTTTCATTTCTTTCCATCTCCAGTTTTGAACAGCATCCCAATATTTATGCCTTAAAAGTCACAACACTCCTCTTATTTCTGTCTTGAAGAATAGTTGAATGTAGGATTTGCTCCTTGGAGCACTTAAGACGGGTGAGTTCTTGGAACATTTTTTAAAATCTAAATGTTGTGTTCTTCAGTATCTGTCTGCATTCAAGCAATAATGTTGGAGCAGACACTTCTTTAAAATTTGCTTCCTTCTCAAAGAACTTCATTAGAAGTTTGTTTCTTTTGTAAAACAGTTTTACATTGTTTTTGTAAACAGTGAAATCAATGGAATTTGCACAAAAGTCACCTTTCTAAACTTTAGACATTACAACGTGAAAGGTGAAAGGAAATAAGCTGGGATTTATCCGTTTTCTTTGGTTATATGTAACAGCATTCTAAAGAGAGGAAGACTTTGGTAGAATTTGTTTTTCCTAGGTTGTTTTATTTCAAAATTAGGGCTCCTCTGAGCCCAGTACATTTGAGTAGTAAAATATATAATAATAAACCAAATTTAAATCATTGCAAAATGATGTTTGAAACTGACTTGAACACATAAATAATTTTAATGCTTTAAATTTACTGCAGGCTGGTGTGTTGATTTAGTAAAGTTTTGCCAGTCCATTAAATTGTGAAAACTTGCCAGAGACACCTATCCTTTGCCTCAGCCAGACAAAGATCACAATAAGAATTTTTTGTCTAAAGAAGAAGGATAGTGAACAAATTAACCAAGTTTTTATATTATATTTTGAACCTGAGTGTGATTTTTACCATTTCATAGCCACATTAATAACTTGCTTCTTTTTTTTATTCTGCTAGTATTTAAGTCCAAGTTACTAAATTCAGGATATAATTAGAATTTCTCAATGTTAATTGTTTTGGAAATTCTGCTTTGATGTTATAAAGAACATGCCAAGAATTCTTCAGGGAAAATCTGATCTATACTACTATAGCCTACAGGTTCATTAAGGGGAAAATGACACTTGGGAGGAGGAATAAAAATACATACCACCCATTGTAGCAAAGAAGCCTTCAATGTTGCATCCTACTGTCCCAAAAACGAAATATCCATTCATGGAAGTGTACATTGTGGTGGTGAAGCCTACCAAGACCATGAATAGATTGGCTACTGCCAAATTTAACAGGATGTAGTTCAGGGGTGTTCTGAGTTTCTTGTGTTGGATGGTGACATAGAGGGTTAGAAAATTGATGGGAAATCCAAGCAGAATCAGAAGAAACATGTACGCAGCCAAGGCAGAATATTTCCATGGATCTGCCAAATAATATTGGGGATACTCATATGGACTCCGAACAATACCAGTCTTGTTCGACATAGGGACATAGAAATTAAGACCTTCCGTTCCATTCATGGTGGCAGCTTCTTAGATATCTCGTTTCCAGCAAAAATGCCTTTCTTTCTAATTCTCTTCTTATATTTGAGCAGTTATTTGTTGAGCTGCTCCTTCCAAGCTAACTCTGCTCCCTTTATAAAAGGTGACCCTGGTTAAGACTATGTTACTGTTGTCAGCACAACTTAGACTTAGGTCAACATCAATCATAATAATCCAAGATAAAATAAGTCCCTTTAATTCTACACACTGGATTGATACTCACCTGGTACTGGGGCTTCGTCTCCAAAGAGCTGTAAGCATATGCAGATACCCAGCATGGGTAGCTACATGGAGATGTGAAATAGGGTGAAAGACATAGTAGTCAGCCTCTGTCTGGTCCAAGAAGTTGCTTTTTTTTTCCTTTGTGTCATTTGCTCTTGCCAATATAAAAACATCACAGTCTCCTTCTGGAAAACCTCACCTGTATCAGAAGGAGGCAGCCCACTTTCACTAGTAATAAAGAGAATGATAGTGTAGCAACTTTTAGGGCACTAGTTCCTCATTCCCATTGTGAAATGAGAACAATAGGCACATTCAATTTGAAATTACTTTGAAAGTGGCTTCCTTGAAAGAATTCTGGGAATTATGTTGATGTTGAGTGTGTGTACATGTGTGTGTATGATTTGATACAACTGCCCACTGTTTGCACAGAACTGCAATTCCAAATTCCTGCAGTTAGTCCTCATGAGGTGAAGAATGAAACTGATCTTACACATATCAAAGAACTAATTTGCATTTCAACCAACTATCATAACCATCATTTATAACATGTCTACCAACTCGAACATCTCTACAATTAAAAGCCAAGCACAAAATCAAGTAATGCAAAACAGCATTAAGCCATCATAACAGTAAACAGAAAACAACAAATCTGTATAAAAAGGGTATGTCACTGCGTTTTTTTGGTTTGTCTGTTCAAGCTTCTAAGCTCATATTCTAGCAAGCAGGTGTCTGCTAGCCAGCACTGTGTTATCTTGTCTCCATAGTAATAAGATAAGAAAGTTTTGTAATGTTTTGATTCACTGCGCATGTGTACAAAGTCTTGACTTCACTTCCTTTGTAACTTCCGTTATATTTTCCTTTGTTCTTTTTCTATATGCCTTGGTGAAGATTAGGTTGCAAACATGTAGCTCCGTTAGGTTTTCTTATTTTATAAATAAAAATGTTTTTAGATTACTTTCCGGGTCTCATTTTTATCATCATTGACAGCAGAGAAGAACACGGTTTATCACCTCTAATTAGCAGGGATGTTTTGGAAGTTTTTTTACTCCCTGACAGAAGGTTTTTCCAAGCCTTTGAAAATGGTAGCAGAGAAAGGCTTGACAGGGTAAACTAGAGCTGCATTCTTCAATTGATAAAGCACAGTTGAGACACGTGGCATAACAGAAGAATTTTGATGGGAGAGCCAATTGGCTCTACTTACATGAGAAATGAAAGGGGGAAAGGAGAAATTTATCCACATCTCCCAAATCATTACCCAATCCTCTTTTTCTGATTAATGCTAATGTAACTGTAATGTGACTATATCGTATCCCTACAGGACTGCTTTTGTAAGTAAAGAATATTCCAATCTTGTGCAGATATATCATTCTCTCTTTCATGGCTTTTAAGTAATAGCTATAAAAATTAAGGCATACACTCGAGAACTGAATTCCTCACTCTGCATCTGTTGAACTCTTAAGTTATCCAATCATTATCCAATGCAGAGTTATTATATACTTAGGTTAACTGCACAACCTCTTCTGTTTTTTTTTTCAAACCAAGTCATATATTCAGAAATTCCTTTTGGACAGTAGCCAAAAATAATTGATAGCGAAACCAAAGCCATTCTTGAAATTCCCAGAAGCACAAATGATCTCCTATTATTTCCGGGGATAATTGCTGTCAAGTAACTGTCTTGATAAAAATGGAAGCAAAGCATACATTACAAGAAGAAAATCTATTCTAGAGGATATTTATAGTCAAAGGTTACATTGAGATTAATTGAATAGGTTAATCAAGACTAAAATAGGTCTTCTGGTTGATTTCACATAATGGTTATGATTACACCATAAAATAAAATAAACAGCTCAGTTAACAAATAAGTATGTACCATCATTTTCTCTTTGCATCTCTGACAGCTCTTTAAGCAAATTTTGGGGCCTAGCATGTCTTCCAATCCAAAATGGCTGACATTTTAAGTTTCTAAAACTGAAGTAAACATGAAGTAAATGACAAAACTCACTTAATGTGATGGCAGAACCTGAATCTGGATTTGGATTCAATTCAGAGTTTAATATAATAAAGACTATAGGAAGAAGGAAGGAAGGAAGGAAGGAAGGAAGGAAGGAAGGAAGGAAGGAAGGAAGGAAGGAAGGAAGGAAAGAAAGACTATAGAATATATTGGTGTTCCAACTATTGTTTTTTTTCTTCTATTATACAAACAGAATTGACTCTTCTAGACCATAGTTTTTATATTTCCTGTAGAGAACTATAGAGGTATTAACTGTGTGTACCTATATTCACAAAGATTAAAGATTTGTAAAAGTTATGGAAAGCAATAGTCACTATGTTGCAGCACAGACCATTATTTTTATCAAGAGCATTTTCTACACTGCTATCCTTATTTTTGAAACCACCCAACCAAAGTGTGCATGTAGTACGAAGATTATGCTTGGGCAAATCGATTGGGTGAATCTGGTGGGAGGCAATACCCAGTTTGCAACAAGGCAGAGAAGGAGACCAAGTTTTCTCAGCAAATGAGCTTCCCAATCGCTGCTGCTCTCACTTACTGTCGAGTCTTAAAAACCAAATTAAGTAATCTAACAGTAACAAACAACTGTAGTGCTGTGTGAGGTTTCAATGGATTACCCTGGAGGAAATGTGGCCTGGAATATAAACCTGGCAGCTTTTGGGGCTCTCCACTATGTTGTTGTTTTTGTTGTTGTTGTTTTTGGGGAGTATACTATTCTTCCAAACACCATTAGAAAAAAAGAAAAAGAAGCAGAATTCTTATTCATTCTTTTTGACCCAAGGACCTTTAAATGGAAAATATCACCACTTAAAATATGGGACTTCCTGAATACTATTTCTGGTCCTGCCTTCAAGGCTTAAATATTTCCTTCCCCTTTGCAGACAATTGAGAGGAACTGTTATGTATGCAGGTTTAAAGTCATTGGTTTAGTTTGAACTGTTCTTGTAAAATGTAAGAAATGATTGGTTTAAAAGTGCGGAAAACCTGCACTCTGATTGGCTGGCAACTGCGGCTGCTGGCTATAAGTAGCAGCCGCAGCCCAGCCAAAGCGGGTTCGTTCTGAGCTGTAGTCACTAATAAACAAAGAGCTTGAAGCACTCCGTCTGTCTCTTCATGCAAACTTAACACTGGCGCGAAGGTGGGATCTCCCTGAAGAAGAAGGCAACGCGGAACAGAAGAAGAGAGAGATGGCTGCGCTGAACACCCCCAGCCCCGTTCGATCCGATGGCAGAAGACTGGGAGACGATGCAGATCGTTTCCAAATGTATCTGGAAGGAAACGATCTTGCCGACATTTCAAGAAGCGGAAGAGGGCGGTCTTTCTCACGCACTGCGGTCCGCAGTTTTCAAGATGGCAAAGGCATTGGCGGAGCTGCAGACGTGAAGGTAATGGAATGGCCTGACTTAGAAAAGTTGTTAAGAGCCCATTACCCACAAGTATCGTGCCTCATTAAGAGACACGAGTTTTACCGTCGGGATCAAGGGGAAAGCGAAAACGTAAACAACTTTGTGGCAAGTTTAAGAGACATTGGGGTGCATGTGAATTTAACAATTTAGAAGAGGCCATGCACGATCGATTTGTTCTGGGCCTTAAAGACAAGGTGCTTCAGAGCAAGTTATTACTAAGACCTAAGATCACGCTGAAGGAAGCAATAGAAGAGGCCTCTTCAGCAGAAGCTACCAAGTCCTCAGCAGCAGCCATGAAGAAAATTAACAAGGCCACAAGCCATCCTGATGTGGAAAAGTCCACAACAACTCATTGTGAGCAAATAGATTCTGAGTCAGACTGTAGTGAGGTGGAGGAAGGAATTTATAGACTCAGAATGGAGCGGAAAAAGAAAGACCTGGGAAGAAAGAGGCAAGATTTCTACTGCAGAGGTTGTGGGGAAGCCACCCCGCACTGAATGCAAGTTCCTAGATACCATCTGCCTCCTGTGAAAAAAGAGGACACCTAGCAAGAGTCTGCAAATCATCCAGAACTCCACCCAACAGAAGGAAGTTTCCTGACAAAGAATTCAAGCCCAACAACCTCAGTGAGAAAATGGGGCACAGCACAGAAGCAAAGGGGAAGAATGAAACTCATCAGACAGTAACTATTGGTCATTCTTCTTCTATCAATAACAGAAAAGTGCATGTCAAGGTACTAATTGAAGGAAGGCCTTGCCAAATGGAAGTGGACTCAGGCTCATATTTATCTATGGTGTCATGGGACACTATTCACAGACTACTCCCAAACATTCAGAAGAAGCATTTCAAGAAGCAAGCACTGACTCTTAAAGACTACCAAGGGAACAAGATTCCAGTAGTTGGAACAAGAGAATTCAACGTGAAGTTCAAAGGCCACACCAAACGCTTGCCCCTGACCATCGTGGACAAGGATCGCCCAAGCTTGCTGGGACTTGAGTGGTTCAATCCACTAGGCATCGAGGTGACTGGCATCAATCACGTGAGCAACACTGAATGGGAGGAGGCCTTGAAGTCTGAGTTTCCAGAGGTCTTCAGCGGATTGGGCAAGTATATGGGGACCCCTATCACTTTCAATCTAGATCCCAAGGTGCCACCAATTCGCTTAAAGCCCAGAAGGGTCCCATTTGCCTTAAAGGAAAAATTGATGCACAATTAGATAAACTAATAGCTCAAGGAGTTTTAGAGCCCACTGACCACTCCAGGTGGGAGACACCCATAGTCACACCAGTCAAGACTGATGGGTCAGTGAGAATCTGTGGAGACTATAAGGGGACATTGAACCATGCGCTTCAACAGAGCGCATATCCAGTTCCAGTGGTGCATCATTTACTACATTCACTTGGCAGGGTACAGTCTTTGCCAAATTGGATCTGGCCCAGGCATATCAACAATTAACAGTTGATGATGCCACTGCAGAGGCCCAAACCATTGTGACTCATAGAGGTGCTTTCAAATGTAAAAGGTTACAGTTTGGAGTAAGCGTGGCACCAGGCATCTTCCAAAGCCTTATGGAAAGGATGCTCCAAGGACTGCCAGGGTAGTACCTTACTTTGATGATGTGTTAATCTCTGCTGAAAATGACACTCAGTTACAAGAGAGACTCAGAGAAGTCCTTACCAGATTCAAAAAGGGGTTAAAAGTCAAGGAAGAAAAATGCACTCTTAGAACTGACAAGGTTGAGTTCTTGGGCTATATGATTGACAAGCATGGTATCCACCCCACAGATGCCAAGGTTCAGGCAATCAAAGAAGCCCCTAGACCAAAATGTAAAACAGATTTGCAAGCCTTCCTTGGACTCATTAACTTTTATCACATGTTCCTACCTCAGAAGGCAACCATTGCAGAACCACTGCACAGATTATTAGACAAAAAGTCTGCGTGGGTCTGGGGCAGAAAAGAACAATCTGCATTTAACAATATTAAAAGATTAATCACGTCTGATGCTGTACTGATACAGTTCTCTGAGAATTTGCCTGTTGTACTGACTTGTGATGCATCCCTTTTGGAGTGGGGGTTTGAGCCACAGGCTTCCCAGAGGAGGGAAGCTCCTATTGCATTTTACTGCACCTTGACTAAAGCAGAGAGGAACTACAGCCAACTGGACAAGGAAGCCTTGGCAATTGTTGCAGCTGTCAAGAAATTCCATGAGTATTTATATGGGAGAACATTTACCATTGTCACAGATCACAAACCTCTGTTAGGCATTGTGGCAGGAGACAAACCTACACCTACTATCCTGTCACCAAGAATGCTGAGGTGGACTGAATTTCTTGCTGCTTATTCATACAAACTCATCCACAGGCCTGGCAAAGACATTGGGCATGCAGATGCTTTGAGTCGCTGCCCACTTCCTTCTCACACTGAGGACTTTGCTCCTGAGACTTACACCTTTTTCCTAGAAACTGTTACCAAGCTTCCAGTACACGCTGCTGAAATTGCCAGAGAGACTGCCAAAGACACTTTATTGGCTCCCTGTTATAGGCTGGATTAAGAAAGTTGGCCTCTTCAAGATCTACTCAACTTGCCCAACCTTTTAAATCCAGGCAAACTGAATTATCTGTATTAAGAGGATGTATTTTGTGGGGTAACAGGGTGGTTATTCCTGCAAAACTGCAAAAGAGGTTTTGGAAATGTTACATGAGGGCCCTCGATCTTACAGGGTACAAACAGAGGATGGTGTCCTCTGAGCAGTGCACATTGATCAGCTTAGATCCAGATTACTCAGGAACATCGCAATTGTTCCTCTCTAGTTCCCATACCTAATAACTTCTTCTAGGGGGAAGGGGAGGATCATGAGTGTAATGAACAAGCAAGAATCAACCCCATGTGTAACGAGCTAACACGACAGGAACCATCCCAAAACCTGTCACAATACCAACAACCATTTTCACAAATGGAAGATTACACATCATTGCCTGATTTAGGTGCTGACATTGGGTTGGAGATGGATTGGGAGGAGAGACCAGGTTGTAGTAACCAAACAGGTTCTACCATTACTAAAGTCCTAGTAAGGAAATGTCAGCAGACACATTTCCTCCCTCACAAAGTGAGAACCTTAAAACATCTGAACCACGAAGGTCTCAACGTACACGTAAGAGCCCCACCTATTTAAAAGAATACATTAGATAGGCTGGGGTTTGAGTATGGACTGAACCTAGCAGGGAGGGGTGTTATGTATGCAGGTTTAAAGTCATTGGTTTAGTTTGAACTGTTCTTGTAAAATGTAAGAAATGATTGGTTTAAAAAGTGCGGGGAAAACCCTGCACTCTGATTGGCTGGCAAGCGGCTGCTGGCTATAAGTAGCAGCCGCAGCCAAGCCAAAGCGGTTCGTTCTGAGCTGTAGTCACTAATAAACAAAGAGCTTGAAGCACTCCGCGTCTGTCTCTTCATGCAAACTTAACAGGAACTGCAATACCTTATCAAAAATTAAGAAGCAAGTTAAAGCTGCAGCAGGAGTGGAAGAAGGGCAAAAAGGAACAAAAATGTGCTGTGACAAAATCATTTAGTTGTGAAATTGTGCCTGAATTATGCACAAAATTACACAAGACAGCAGTTGTCATCTTTTCTTCATGAAGGAAGATGTAGAGGTACAACATAAATAACACTTATTCCAGGCCGTATTGATTTAAAATCAGAGTTAGTATATTTGACTTATCTTTATTAGTGATACATGCATATTTAATTAAGCTTTTACTGTATTTCTTACTTTATTATTTCTACAAAAAAACTCCACAACTGCTCCAAGGAATGAGGGCCAGAGGCAGAGAAAGAGATAGAATCAGAGTCATGATGTCATCCTATGCCAGCCAATCAAAGATGTGCATAGTCAATTCTGCTGCAGACTCCCAAGCCACAAATTCACTGAATGTTTTCATGAAGACCAAAATGATCTAGCATATCAGAATACAAGGAGTGCATCTTTGTGATTATTTTATATATATTGCTATCCAAGTCAAACCTGTAAATAAAATATATTAATACTCGAAAGCAAAGAAATGCAGATGTTTTGGGTAAACATTATATGTCCTTCCGCTTTGAGTAACCAAACTAATTATCACAATTCATTCAAGAGGAAGGAAGGAAGGAAGGAAGGAAGGAAGGAAGGAAGGAAGGAAGGAAGGAAGGAAGGAAGGACATTGCCAACCCAATGTGGGAAAGCAAGCCTGGAAGGAGATGCCTTGTAAGAAATATACAGATTTTTCATTAGAAGCTCTTCCTACCCATCCAACCTCATCCAAGGGCATGGGAAACTGCTAGTGGACATGGCCTAAATAGCTAATAATTTCTTAAGCACTGCATGGATTTGGCTTCGCTGGATTAAAGGTTTATATTTCAGATAACGAAATGGATCATAATAAGAACTGATTCAATAAGCCATTGCTGAGGTGGGCACAGCTTAACAGCAAAACTATGTCACCTACATCAACTGGGTGGGAAAAAAGAACAGCAAAAGAAATGTGAGATACTGTTTAGATATTGTTTTAATCTGTAAAAGTAAGGCAAAGGTTATCATCTTAAGTAATTTGTTTAAGCTGTCATCTGAATTAAATGTGCACTTATCCGACTCTAGAAGGTCTGAGCAATATTGAAGAGACATAAAGCGACACCTTTGCTGGCATGAAAAATCTGCTGTTGAGACCATTGTCAAAGTTCCTGCTATATCTGCATCTGGTTAACACTGCCTATTCTTAGCCATCGCTTCCATTTAACTGTTTTCATCCCTACACGTTACACCAAATGCTGCCTTAGCAGCACACTCATTGTCCCATCTAGGTCAGTGTTCCCTATATCAGGTTTCCCCAATTTGTTGCCCATTTCTCCCAGAATTGCTACACATTGTGGTCAGGTGCTTCATGGACAATTCTTGCCTACGATGGTTATGTCTCTCATGAAGATCTGTTCTACAGAGGTGTTTGGAAAAGTAACTAGCAAGAATCCAAGGACATACACTGACCACATTGGCACATGACTTTTAGCCCAGAGTCTTCCCCATGTCAAAATTTTGTGATTATTTGTTGATAATAGATAGATGATAGATAAATAGAAAGAAAGGGGGGAGATAGATATGATAGATGATAGATAGATGATAGATAGATAAATGGATGGATGGATGATAGATTAGATAGATAGATAGATAGATAGATAGATAGATAGATAGATAGATAGATAGAGACAGATAGAAATTTTAGATGCCATCCATCTCACTGTGCAAAGCATCTCTTTAAAGTAGCTGTTTTGCTGGGACAACAGTGATTGCATTTAAGATTCCCTTCCAAATAACTTGTGAAGCATAACTATGAATCACTGGTACAGCTACATGGCTGCTGCAGACATTCACAGAGGATTTGAGGAGCCTGCCTAGGTGACAGCAGCTATCAGGAGGGCTGCCTTGATTGTGACAAAATCATGTTTGGTTTTGCTTTTAATGGTTACCTTTGCAATTCTCGTGCACGTAGCCCTGAGGTTAAATAGAGATCATTTAAACTTCACCTTGACAAAAACATCATACTGTAAATGAGGCAATGCTAATGTAGCTGTTCTGTGGAAGTCCGCTCACCAGTTGCTGCAAGACCTTGCCATGTCAAATGAGTTTTTATTAGTGAAGAATCTAAAATTGCAGCAGACAGGAATGTGAATGTTTTCCTGAACACAAGAAGGTGGGATATTTTGGGGCATCAGGAATTTATCTTGTTCATATCCCATCCTTCTGCCCAAATATGGGCAATTTTAACTATTGCACCAATTGTGCACACTGGCATCCACAAGAGGTGTAAAAAAATAATCTAGAGAACAGCCACAACCATATAATCTACATGAAACCGCTGGGTGAGATCATCCGTGGTTTTGGGGTGAAATTCCATCAGTACGCTGACGTACTGTACCTTTCCACCCCTGGCCAGATCAGTGATGCCCTCTCCCTGAGGTCCGGTGTTTGGATGCGGTCGGATCTGGATGAGTAGGAACATGCTCGACTCAACCCGGCCAAGACTGAGTGCTTTGCGTGTCGGCGTCTCGGCCCATCCAGGATTGTTTATCCTTGGCCATAGGGGTGAGGTGTTACCCCCTGTGGATAGGCACGAATCTGGGGGTCCTCCTGGATGTACGGGCTCGTTGGAGGAGCAGGTGGGGCGCGCCAGGGGGGCCTTGCCCAGCTCCGTTATTCGACAACTTCGCCCTTTTCTGGACGGGATGCCCTACGCACGGTTACTCACGCCCTTGTCACCTCGAGATCGAATACTGCAACGCTCTTATCTAGGACTGCCCTTGCATACCATCCGAGATTGCAGTTGGTGCAGAATGCGGCCGCGCGGATGGTGATGGGAGTTACCGGTTCTCTCATGTTACCCCCCTCCTGGCGTGGCCTGCATTGGTTACCGATTGGCTCGGGTGAGATTCAAGGTTTTAGTTTTGACATTCAAAGTCCTACAGACATGGGTCCCCAATATCTGAGGGAGCGTCTTCTTCCAATATCTAGTGCCGGCCGCCCTGTGCGGGCTCATAGGCCAGGACTCCGGGGTCCCATCGGCAGCCAATGCCGGTTGGTACTTCCCCGACGACGAGCCTTCTCTTGCGCCCTGACTCTGGAATCAACTGCCTCTGGAGCTCCGTCTGGCCTGATCTCCGCACCTCCGCTGCAATTAAAAAACTTGGTTGTTTGACCAACCGGGCTGTGACCCTTCCTTGGGGGGAGGGATGTTTTAATCTATTTATTATTGGGTTCATATTTGGGCTTGTTGGTTTATGGTCTTTTAAATATTTCTGTTCTATGTTTAGCTGTGAGCCGCCCCGAGTCTTGGAGATGGGGCGGCATACAAGTAAAATATAAATAAATAAATAAATAACCCCAAAGAATTTATTTATTTATTTATAATTGGACTTATATGCCACCCCCTCTCCACGAGGACCAGTGACTCACAATAAAAAACACAGTACTTCAAACAATAAATATTTAAAACAGAATTAAATCAACAAGCCCAATCACTAAAAACCCATTAAAATACTTTAAAAAAAAAAAGAGAGAGAATGAGATAGAACAGAACTGGCTATGCAATCATCATTGCTCTCATTCTCTTTCTCTCTCTCTCTCTTTCCCTCATGATAATCTGAGTCTACACATTTGCCATCTGGACTGATTTGTTCTATGAATCCTTTGTCTTATCTGTCATCCATCCATCCATCATCTATCTATTTATCTATCTATCATCTATATCTCTTCTATCATCTATCTATTTATCTATCATCTTTTCTATCTATCTATCATCTATCTATCTATCTATCTATCTATCTATCTATCTATCTATCATCCATTTATCCCTCTCCCTCTCTCTTTATAATCAAGTCTACTCATTTGCCATCTGGACTGATTTGCTCTATGATCCACTTGTTCATTTTCTTGGCTAGCCATGGTATTGTCAGTAGCCTTCTCCAACCCAACATTCAAAGGCATCAATATTTTTTCTAGGCTGCTTTTTAAAAATCTGATTTTTCACATCCATAGAGTATCACTCACTATACTTGGCACTGCTCTGATCTTCGTAGATATAGACACATTCTTGCATCTGAATAAGTTTTCCAAAGTCTTCACTGCTACTGTACCTATTGCTACTGGTCTGCAACATATTTCTTAATTGGTATACTTTTACTGTTGTTGGGGTTTTCTTGGTTCCTTCAGGTCAGTTTTTAACTCTTGGCAACTGCCTGGACTAGTTCCTGCAGTTTTCCTGGCAAGGTTTTTCAGAAATGACTTGCCAGTGCTTCCTTCCTACAGCTGAGAAAGAGTGATTGGTTCAAGCTCTCTCAGCTGGTTTTGTACCTAAAGCAGGGCTAGAATTCACAGTGTTCTGGTTTCTAGCCTGACACCTTAACCACTACACCAAACTGTCTCCTAAGTTGCTGAATCTGTTATCATTAGCTTGGTTTTCTTTGTATTTAATCAATCATTTTCTTCCATTGTGCTCCTTGACTTTCAGTACTAAAACTTGCAGATCGTGTGCATTATCTACAATCAGAGTTTTGTAATGCAGGCAATGCATTACAATTTAAAAATAATGGTAATCTTCTTCCAATCCTACACCTCTCAATTTAGCATAGAGGTTCAATAGCTAAGGAGAGAGTACCCAGTCTTGACTTAATCCTTTGCTGACCAGTCAGGCTATTCTGCCACATTCTATCCAGACTGAGGCTTCTTGTCCTATATATGGGTTTTTCATGAATTACATGTTTTGGGATTCCCATTTTTTGAAGGACAATCCACTGCTTGATATGGTTGACACAATGAAAGGTATTTCTACAATCAATGAAGCATATACTGACTTCTTTCTAGTATTGTTTGGCTTTCTCAGTTATTTAGTGAGTATTACTGGTAATGTCACATGTTCCTTAGCCTTTTATAGAACCGTCTAAATTAAAACACCTGGCTCCACCTACTGTAAGTCTCCAATCTACATTGTAGCATCTCAAGCAATAGTTCACTAATATGTGAAATTAAGAATACTGTGCAATAATTTGCACATTCTGATATGTCTCTTTTATTTGATATTGGTATGTAGACTGACCACTTCTGATCCATCCTATTTGGTATTACAGTTTGGTTAGAATCTTAACTGATTCTTCTTCAGTTGCTTCCATATTTCTGTAGCTATTCTATCAATTCCTATAGATTTGTGAGTTGGTGATCACTGGATCTAGTGTCATCTTCTATAACTAGAGATTCTTGTAAATAGGGAATATATTCCAGAATATCTTGGATGCTGACATGCCATCTCTATAGAATTTCATTATACAGTAGAACCCCTGGTCATGACCATAATTCATTCCATAACTTTGGTCACAACCCAATTTGGTCGTGACCCAAACCTAATTTTGGAAATTTGGCACTTACCCAAAAAAATGGCGCAGAAGGGAAAATCGGCTGCAGAAAAAAATTGTGCATTTTTTGGTCAGAACCTGATTTGGTTGTGGTCAGAAGCCTTCCTGACCAGAGGTTCTACTATATTCCTTCCAATTTTGTTTGATCTTTTTGAACCAGTTATTATCTGTCCACTGGTGTCATTCAATCTTTCAGTTTCAGGGTGAAACCTCAGTCTGCATTTGGAAATCTTTTGAAAAACTTTTTCATGCTTTCATTGTCAATGTCTTTGCAGGTGTCATTGTAATGCTGCTTCTTGTCTCTTCTTCCAACTCTCTGAAATTATTTGTTAATCCTTTCTGAAGTCTTTCTTGGCTTTGACTTTCCTTCTCTTAGCAATTTTCAACATCTGTGCTGACATCTGGTTTGCTTTTTTCCATTTTTAAACCTTGCGGTCTCTGTTCATATTCATCCTTAATGACAACTTTGATTTCATTCCATAGACCCTCTGGTTCCTATCAATGAGATTCAAGACTTCAAAGCAATTGCTGACAATCTCCTTAAAAAAGATTGTGTGTGTGTGTGTGTGTGTGTTCAGGATTGGTATTGTGAAAACTGATTGGCGTTGTTCTTCTGCTTTAGTTTGACTTGGAACATACACATGAGCAATTCCTGGTTCTCATTATTTTCAACTTTGCCATTCAACTCTCCAGTTCAAGCAGCACCTGTCAAGTGCTGGGCAAATCAGAAGAACCAGGCAGTTGAAATGAATATAAAGATTTGTTGCAAGATTAAATGCTGTACAAGAATCTGAACTAATAGTCAAAACAATTTGGTGGGAGGTAAGAGTCAAAGGCGTTCAAGGTGGGCGGGACTTAGGTCTCTTGTGGGTGTGAAGGGACTTGTGACCAATGATGCTTTTGACCCCTCCCTCAAGCTCATCCTGGTAATCTCCTACATCATCTCTTGCTTGAACGTTCTGTCAATTTCAGATGGAATTTGACCATAAACTTCCATCATCAGTTTCTTTTTCTTCTGCACCTGAATTTGTAGCATACACTTGGAAAATCATTGTGTTAGACTTGCCTGTTAAGACTGACTGATATTACTCTGTAGTTGGCTGCATTGGACCAAAGTACTGTCTTTACTATATCCTTCTGTAAAAAAAATAAGTGCTGTGTTTTTGTTTTTCACGTGATGGGCAATAAACAGTATGATCTTCTGACTGAAAGTGTTCAATTCCTATTCATTTTAATTAGGTGATGTCTAAGATGCCAATGTTTAGTCAGTTAATTTCCTTTTTCACACTGAGGATTCTCAAGTTCATGCATTTATGTTCCATGTTTATGATGTAATTCTCAATTTCTAGCTTCCAATATTTTTTTGTATAACAGCAGCTAGACATCCAGAAGGATTTAATGTGCCTAAGCCATAAGCACTATTAATACTCTGTAAGGTCCTCAGCTTTTTCTCAGTAGCATGTTATGCGAGAGTGGACTTCAGAGGCCCATCATCTGGCACTATATCATGAATCATTTTACCTTGTCTGTCCGTGTGTGGGTTTTTAAAAATAAAATATAGGAGTGATTTACCATTACCTTCTCCTGTGCATTATGAATTAATGCTTTTGCCATTGTCACTGAAGTGATCATCTGCCTTCAAGCATCTTTCAATATGGTTGCTGACTAATATGAGTGCCTGTTTGCTTTTGCTGGGCAGCTGAGGTGGCCTTTGCGCCTTGAGTGATCCAGGTAAATGTATATATTCTTGACATATACTGCCAGAGGCTTTTTATTTGTGTGTGTGTGTTTCAGGAACACAAACACACACACACACACATGAAGGCAGAATACCAAGACTTGAGGGGACATTGGTATAGATACATATATTTTACCACATTGATGTGACCGGGTAGATACATTATTTGTTTGGAATGATTGCCTGAAAGCTGTTCTCTAGAGAGTGAGGACCAAAAAATGGATAAAGCGCAGACCTCTTTTAGTTGATAGAAAGTGAAGGGAGGCTCGTGCTGTCCTCAAAGGAATGCTCAAACTCAGACAACATCCTGACTGAAACTGGATTATATCATGGGAGAGTGAAGGTAAAAGAGTGCCCTATGTTTTTATAGCATTAACCTGTTATCCTCTGCACACTGTGGGATGAGAAAACAAGTGAAAATCTGAAAAATGATCAAGAGTGAAACTTCTATTTCTTAATACTCATTTCCCCACAGAATTTTGGTTGCAAACAACCTACTACAAAGTCACTTCAATAGTGAGATAGCAATAGCACTTAGACTTATATGCCACTTCCTAGTGCTTTACAGCCCTCTCTAAGCAGTTTACAAAGACAACATATTGCCCCCAACAATCTGAGTCCTCTTTTTACAAATCTCGTGGATGGAAGGCTGAGTCAACTTGAGACAGTCAGGATCAAACTGCTCGCAGTCGGCAGCGTTAGCCTGCAATACTGCATTCTAACCACTGCACCACTATGGGCTCTATGGGTGGGTGGCATATAAATGAGATGGGTGGCATATAAATTCAATAAATCTCTATTGATCAGGTAGACTGAGGCAGTTGATTGGTTGGTTGGCTAGTTAGTTAAGGTGTTGCTGTGTTGGGTTCAGTTCTTTGTGACTGCATGAACAAATGCTTACTACCTTGACCTGTCTCCAATAATAACTTACAGCTTATCCAAAAACAATCCACTAATCTCTTTGATCCGATCAATCCACTTTATCTGTTGCCTTCCTCTTCTTCCACTTCCCTCAACCTTGCGAGGCATAATCATGCCAGCCCATCATCCACTTGCATCACATGCCCTATTATCTAGTTTCAGTGTGCTGGTCATCACTTTGAGGGAGCAGTATTTATCTGATGCAAGATTGACAGGTTCCTCTCGCAATACATGATGCTTTTTTTGCCTCCAGATCACTAATTCAAAGGCATCTTTTTTCTTCTCTTAGCTCTGTCAATATGAAGCTTTTAAAGCTGTATACCGTTGGAAAGCTTTAACTATTAGCTTTGTTCTCATTGAAATGTCCTTATTTTTCATGATCTTGCCTAAGTTCGTCATTGCCTTCCTTCTCTTTGTCTCTGGAACATTATCCACCTTTGTATTTGAGTCCCCAAAAACAAATATATTACCTTCACTAAACATGCAAGAGAAAATAAACTTTATTCTAATAGTTTGCATTAATTTGGATTTTTCTTTTTCAATTTTACCTCTTACAATGAGCCTGTCCAACTCTACTTTCAGTTAATGATGTAGCATTGTTTGTATGGATAAACGGTTAGAGTTTCCTCTTCCAATTTTGATTCCAGCTGTCATCTCTTCTACTCCTACCATTTGTATAATATATTCGCTGTGCAAACTAAACAGATGCGGAGATAATATGCATCTTTGTCTCACTGCCTTCCCTATTCGGAAAAATTCTGTTTCTCCAAATTTGTTCCTTATTTTTTGTTCATTGTCAAGATTTTTTTGAAGAATAATCAGGGATTCTGGAATGCCCTTTAGTTTAAAAAATGTTCCCTATTCTGCAAGATTTATAGTCAAAGGCCTTGCAATAACCGATGAAGCAGAGATAAATCTGCTTATCTGTATTACTTTGCTCTTTTCATCCTCCATTATCTATTCTTTCTCTCTCTCACACACACACACAAAAACACAGTCTTGTCTGAACTGTTCTGGACTTTAATTCGCCATGTGTGGCTATAGATTCCTTTTTTAGAATTTTCTTTAAATAAAAACATTACAGGTAGTCCGCAACTTACAATAGTTCATTTAGTGACCATTCAAAGTTATGACAACACTGAAAAAAGTGACTTATTACTGTTTTTCACACGACTGTTGCAGCATCTCCATGGTCACCTGATCAGAAATCAGACATTTGGCAACTGACTCAAATTTATGATAGTTGCAATATCCTGAGGTCATACGATCAGTTTTTGCAACTTTTTGACAAGCAAAGTCAATGGGGAAGCCAGATTCACTTAACAACCTTGTTATTCACTTAACAACTGTGGCAAGAAAGGTCGTAAAATGGGGCAAAATTCATTTAACAAATGTTTCACTCAGCAACAGAAATTTTGGGCTCCACTGTAGTTGTAAGTTGAGGATAACCTGTACTGCAGTCATTCAGTAATTAGCACATTTCATCTGCCTTTTTTTAGTATATGCTTGGATAGTTTTCCAATGTTAGTCTACTTAACTCTGCAATTGCCATGGAACTAAACTTCACTTTTTCATAGAGAAGTGCATGTATAGTAATCAGTGTGCCTTTCATACTCTATATATCAGACTTCAAGCTTTCCAGACAATAATTAAGAAGGAATGCAACACATATTTTTATACTAATAAAGAAAAATGTTTGTAGCTCAGGAATGACATGAGGGGCCCTTGAAGCTCTCTGAGCTTGCTTGTTTTGTCTATGTTGTTAATGTCTGTGTATCTATTGATGGCTGATTTGTCAAGAGTGCCAGGCTTCTAGAAATTCCCTGGTGGTTTTGGACTTTTTGGACTTGGCTTGAAACTATGGTTAAACCTGTCTATATGTTGTGAAATTAAAGCATTTTCATGATGCAAAGAGATTATTACCCAGCCCAAAAGGAACAAAAGACCCAAGCACCTCTCCACCAGCAGCCAGCATCCACATCAGCAACCCCAATCAACAAACCACGAAAGAAGCCAATAGCAAACGGTCCAATCGAAGAATTGCTAAGACCACCCCCACCAACACTGACAGGCAAGCCACTAGGACAGCGGTGTCAAACCCGCTCACGTCGTGGGCTGTCTTGTGACGTATTGCAATGCCTTTGTGGAGCCGGGGTGGGCATGGCCTGCGCAGGCCATATCCAGGCCGCCAATTTTACAGGCCTGCACTGGAATAGAAACTGACAGCAAACAGCACTCCTTACTAGCATTGATGATGTTACCAAGTTTGGGTAATGAAATGTCTGCAACAAAACAAGCAAGCTCAGAGAGCATCAAGAGCACTCAGAGAGCATCACATCTTCTTATGTCAGAAAGAGAAATTTCACATAAGGTATGTTTCTAATTTTCTGAATATTTTAAAATTACCCTTCGAACAAAGTTCATAATGTTGACTCATGTAAGTATTTTCAGATTATTCTAGTAATGAATGTGCTTATGGCCTTATGGCCTTATGTCCAATCTTTTGGTCTTGTGCCTAGCAGTGTTGATATGATGGCTTATCCATTGGTGCTCCGTATTCTTATATTTTCTGTGCCTCATCACAATAGCCTTTTTAACAATGCTAAGCTTTAAAGAAATTTAGTCAGTTTTTTTTTAAAGAAAAACAAGACTTTGCAAAAGTAAAATGGTTCGATTATAACAATTTACTCAAAATTGTGGATGCCAATTCCATAACAGCAGTTAAGATAGATGAAAAATGTTCAAAAGAAAATAAGGACACTTTAGAAACAACCCACATATTTTATTGGGAATGGTAATAAAAATCTAATACTAGAGGCCAATTTAGAACTAAACTCCATCCACTAAAATTCAGCATCTTTTCTTCAAGCAGAAATTCACCCAGAAGTCATTGTTCCATTTGTGACAAACTGGCAGACTTTCATCAAAATGTCAAGAATATGTGGAAGAGATTGTCAAAAAAATATTTCCAGGTAGCCCTTCTTATTTTATAAATCAACAAGGTATACAGCAGCGTACAAATTTTACTATAAGTATATACTAACATATATATATATACATACATCTCTTTGAG
>CM019149.1:60236658-60528218 GCA_009733165.1 Naja naja | reverse complement strand
TTACCTGAGATGGATTGGGAGGAGAGACCAGGTTGTAGTAACCAAACAGGTTCTACCACTTAAAGTCCTAGTAAGGAAATGTCAGCAGACACATTTCTCCCTCACAAGGTGAGAACCTTAAAACATCTGAACCACGAGGTCTCAACGCAAGAAGAGCCCCACCTATTTAAAAGAATACATTAGATAGGCTGGGGTTTGAGTATGGACTGAACCTAGTGGGGAGGGGTGTTATGTATGCAGGTTTAAAGTCATTGGTTTAGTTTGAACTGTTCTTGTAAAATGTAAGAAATGATTGGTTTAAAAGTGCGGAAAACCCTGCACTCTGATTGGCTGGCAACCGCGCTGCTGGCTATAGTAGCAGCCGCAGCCCAGCCAAAGTGGGTTCGTTCTGAGCTGTAGTCACTAATAAACAAAGAGCTTGAAGCACTCGCCTGTCTCTTCATGCAAACTTAACAGGAACTGCAATACCTTATCAAAAATTAAGAAGCAAGTTAAAGCTGCAGCAGGAGTGGAAGAAGGGCAAAAAGGAACAGAAATGCACTGTGACAAAATCATTTAGTTGTGAAATTGTGCCTGAATTATGCACAAAATTACACAAGACAGCAGTTGTCATCTTTTCTTCATGAAGGAAGATGTAGAGGTACAACATAAATACACTTATTCCAGGCCGTATTGATTTAAAATCAGAGTTAGTATATTTGACTTATTTTTATTAGTGATACATGCATATTTAATTAAGCTTTTACTGTATTTCTTACTTTATTATTTTTATTACAAAAAAACTCCACAACTGCTCCAAGGAATGAGGGCCAGAGGCAGAGAAAGAGATAGAATCAGAGTCATGATGTCATCCTATGCCAGCCAATCAAAGATGTGCATAGTCAATTCTGCTGCAGACTTCCCAAGCCACAAATTCACTGAATGTTTTCATGAAGACCAAAATGATCTAGCATATCAGAATACAAGGAGTGCATCTTTGTGATTATTTTATATATATTGCTATCCAAGTCAAACCTGTAAATAAAATATATTAATACTCGAAAGCAAAGAAATGCAGATGTTTTTGGTATACATTATATGTCCTTCTGCTTTGAGTAACCAAACTAATTATCACAATTCATTCAAGAGGAAGGAAGGAAGGAAGGAAGGAAGGAAGGAAGGAAGGAAGGAAGGAAGGGAGGGAGGGAGGGAAAGAAGGACATTGCCAACCCAATGTGGGAAAGCAAGCCTGGAAGGAGATGCCTTGTAAGAAATATACAGATTTTTCATTAGAAGCTCTTCCTACCCATCCAACCTCATCCAAGGGCATGGGAAACTGCTAGTGGACATGGCCTAAATAGCTAATAATTTCTTAAGCACTGCATGGATTTGGCTTCGCTGGATTAAAGGTTTATATTTCAGATAACGAAATGGATCATATTAAGAACTGATTCAATAAGCCATTGCTGAGGTGGGCACAGCTTAACAGCAAAACTATGTCACCTACATCAACTGGGTGGAAAAAAAGAACATCAAAAGAAATGTGAGATACTGTTAGATATTGTTTAAATCTGTAAAAGTAAGGCAAAGGTTATCATCTTAACTAATTTGTTTAAGCTGTCATTTCTGAATTAAATGTGCACTTATCCGACCCTCTAGAAGGTCTGAGCAATATTGAAGAGACATAAAGCGACACCTTTGCTGGCATGAAAAATCTGCTGTTGAGACTATTGTCAAAGTTCCTGCTATATCTGCATCTGGTTAACACTGCCTATTCTTAGCCATCGCTTCCATTTAACTGTTTTCATCCCTACACGTTACACCAAATGCTGCCTTAGCAGCACACTCATTGTCCCATCTAGGTCAGTGTTCCCTGTATCAGGTTTCCCCAATTTGTTGCCCATTTCTCCCAGAATTGCTATGCATTGTGGTCAGGTGCTTCATGGACAATTCTTTGCCTACGTATGGTTATGTCTCTCATGAAGATCTGTTCTACAGAGGTGTTTGGAAAAGTAACTAGCAAGAATCCAAGGACATACACTGACCACATTTGCACATGAGCTCTTTAGCCCAGGAGTCTTCCCCATGTCAAAATTTTGTGATTATTTGTTGATAATAGATAGATGATAGATAAATAGACAAGAAAGGGGGGGAGATAGATATGATAGATGATAGATAGATGATAGATAGATAAATGGATTAGATAGATAGATAGATAGATAGATAGATAGATAGATAGATAGATAGATACAGATAGAAATTTTAGATGCCATCCATTTCACTGTGCAAAGCATCTCTTTAAAGTAGCTGTTTTGCTGGGACAACAGTGATTGCATTTAAGATTCCCTTCCAAATAACTTGTGAAGCATAACTATGAATCACTGGTACAGCTACATGGCTGCTGCAGACATTCACAGAGGAATTGAGGAGCCTGCCTAGGTGACTGCAGCTATCAGGAGGGCTGCCTTGATTGTGACAAAATCATGTTTGGTTTTGCTTTTAATGGTTACCTTTGCAATTCTCGCACGTAGCCCTGAGGTTAAATAGAGATCATTTAAACTTCACCTTGACAAAAACATCATACTGTAAATGAGGCAATGCTAATGTAGCTGTTCTGTGGAAGTCCGCTCACCAGTTGCTGCAAGACCTTGCCATGTCAAATGAGTTTTTATTAGTGAAGAATCTAAAATTGCAGCAGACAGGAATGTGAATGTTTTCCTGAACACAAGAAGGTGGGATATTTTGGGGCATCAGGAATTTATCTTGTTCATATCCCATCCTTCTGCCCAAATATGGGCAATTTTAACTATTGCACCAATTGTGCACACTGGCATCCACAAGAGGTGTAAAAAAATAATCTAGAGAACAGCCACAACCATATAACCCCAAAGAATTTATTTATTTATTTATAATTGATTATACGCCACCCCTCCATGAGGACCATGCTCACAATTAAAAAACACAGTACTTCAAACAATAAATATTTAAAACAGAATTAAATCAACAAGCCCAATCACTAAAAACCCATTAAAATATTTTTTAAAAAAGAGAGAATGAGATAGAACAGAACTGGCTATGCAATCATCATTGCTCTCATTCTCTCTCTCTCTCTCTTTCCCTCATGATAATCTGAGTCTACACATTTGCCATCTGGACTGATTTGTTCTATGAATCCTTTGTCTTATCTGTCATCCATCCATCCATCATCTATCTATTTATCTATCTATCATCTATATCTCTTCTATCATCTATCTATCATCTATCTATTTATCTATCATCTTTTCTATCTATCATCTATCTATCTATCTATCTATCTATCTATCTATCTATCTATCTATCTATCATCCATTTATCCCTCTCCCTCTCTCTTTATAATCAAGTCTACTCATTTGCCATCTGGACTGATTTGCTCTATGATCCACTTGTTCATTTTCTTGGCTAGCCATGGTATTGTCAGTAGCCTTCTCCAACCCAACATTCAAAGGCATCAATATTTTTTCTAGGCTGCTTTTTAAAAATCTGATTTTTCACATCCATAGAGTATCACACACTATACTTGGCACTGCTCTGATCTTTGTAGATATAGACACATTCTTGCATCTGAATAAGTTTTCCAAAGTCTTCACTGCTACTGTACATAACTGGTCTGCAGCATATTTCTTAATTGGTATACTTTTACTGTTGTTGGGGTTTTCTTGGTTCCTTTGGGTCAGTTTTTAACTCTTGGCAACTGCCTGGACTAGTTCCTGCAGTTTTCCTGGCAAGGTTTTTCAGAAATGACTTGCCAGTGCTTCCTTCCTACAGCTGAGAAAGAGTGATTGGTTCAAGCTCTCTCAGCTGGTTTTGTACCTAAAGCAGGGCTAGAACTCACAGTGTTCTGGTTTCTAGCCTGACACCTTAACCACTACACCAAACTGTCTCCTAAGTTGCTGAATCTGTTATCATTAGCTTGGTTTTCTTTGTATTTAATCAATCATTTTCTTCCATTGTGCTCCTTGACTTTCAGTACTAAAACTTGCAGATCATGTGCATTATCTACAATCAGAGTTTTGTAATGCAGGTAATGCATTACAATTTAAAAATAATGGTAATCTTCTTCCAATCCTACATCTCTCAATTTAGCATAGAGGTTCAATAGCTAAGGAGAGAGTACCCAGTCTTGACTTAATCCTTTGCTGACCAGTCAGGCTATTCTGCCACATTCTATCCAGACTGAGGCTTCTTGTCCTGTATATGGGTTTTTCATGAATTACATGTTTTGGGATTCCCATTTTTTGAAGGACAATCCACTGCTTGATATGGTTGACACAATGAAAGATATTTCTACAATCAATGAAGCATATACTGACTTCTTTCTAGTATTCTTTGGCTTTCTCAGTTATTTAGTGAGTATTACTGGTAATGTCACATGTTCCTTAGCCTTTTATAGAACCGTCTAAATTAAAACACCTGGCTCCACCTACTGTAAGTCTCCAATCTACATTGTAGCATCTCAAGCAATAGTTCACTAATATGTGAAATTAAGAATACTGTGCAATAATTTGCACATTCTGATATGTCTCTTTTATTTGATATTGGTATGTAGACTGACCACTTCTGATCCATCCTATTTGGTATTATAGTTTGGTTAGAATCTTAACTGATTCTTCTTCAGTTGCTTCCATATTTCTGTAGCTATTCTATCAATTCCTATAGATTTGTGAGTTGGTGATCACTGGATCTAGTGTCATCTTCTATAACTAGAGATTCTTGTAAATAGGGAATATATTCCAGAATATCTTGGATGCTGACATGCCATCTCTATAGAATTTCATTATACAGTAGAACCCCTGGTCATGACCATAATTCATTCCATAACTTTGGTCACAACCCAATTTGGTCGTGACCCAAACCTAATTTTGGAAACTTGGCACTTACCCAAAAAAATGGTGCAGAAGGGAAAATCGGCTGCAGAAAAAAATTGTGCATTTTTGGTCAGAACCTGATTTGGTTGTGGTCAGAAGCCTTCCTGACCAGAGGTTCTACTATATTCCTTCCAATTTTGTTTGATCTTTTTTGAACCAGTTATTATCTGTCCACTGGTGTCATTCAATCTTTCAGTTTCAGGGTGAAACCTCAGTCTGCATTTGGAAATCTTTTGAAAAACTTTTTCATGCTTTCATTGTCAATGTCTTTGCAGGTGTCATTGTAATGCTGCTTCTTGTCTCTTCTTCCAACTCTCTGAAATTATTTGTTAATCCTTTCTGAAGTCTTTCTTGGCTTTGACTTTCCTTCTCTTAGCAATTTTCAACATCTGTGCTGACATCTGGTTTGCTTTTTTCCATTTTAAACCTTGCGGTCTCTGTTCATATTCATCCTTAATGACAACTTTGATTTCATTCCATAGACCCTCTGGTTCCTATCAATGAGATTCAAGACTTCAAAGCAATTGCTGACAATCTCCTTAAAAGATTGTGTGTGTGTGTGTGTTCAGGATTGGTATTGTGAAAACTGATTGGCGTTGTTCTTCTGCTTTAGTTTGACTTGGAACATACACATGAGCAATTCCTGGTTCTCATTATTTTCAACTTTGCCATTCAACTCTCCAGTTCAAGCAGCACCTGTCAAGTGCTGGGCAAATCAGAAGAACCAGGCAGTTGAAATGAATATAAAGATTTGTTGCAAGATTAAATGCTGTACAAGAATCTGAACTAATAGTCAAAACAATTTGGTGGTAGGTAAGAGTCAAAGGCGTTCAAGGTGGGCGGGACTTAGGTCTCTTGTGGGTGTGAAGGGACTTGTGACCAATGATGCTTTTGACCCCTCCCTCAAGCTCATCCTGGTAATCTCCTACATCACCTCTTGCTTGAACGTTCTGTCAATTTCAGATGGAATTTGACCATAAACTTCCATCATCAGTTTCTTTTTCTTCTGCACCTGAATTTGTAGCATACACTTGGAAAATCATTGTGTTAGACTTGCCTGTTAAGACTGACTGATATTACTCTGTAGTTGGCTGCATTGGACCAAAGTACTGTCTTTACTATATCCTTCTGTAAAAAAATAAGTGCTGTGTTTTTGTTTTTCACGTGATGGGCAATAAACAGTATGATCTTCTGACTGAAAGTGTTCAATTCCTATCCATTTTAATTAGGTGATGTCTAAGATGCCAATGTTTAGTCAGTTAATTTCCTTTTTCACACTGAGGATTCTCAAGTTCATGCATTTATGTTCCATGTTTATGATGTAATTCTCAATTTCTAGCTTCCAATATTTTTTTGTATAATAACAGCAGCTAGACATCCAGAAGGATTTAATGTGCCTAAGCCATAAGCACTATTAATACTCTGTAAGGTCCTCAGCTTTTTCTCAGTAGCATGTTATGCGAGAGTGGACTTCAGAGGCCCATCATCTGGCACTATATCATGAATCATTTTACCTTGTCTGTCCATGTGTGTGGGTTTTTAAAAAATAAAATATAGGAGTGATTTACCATTACCTTCTCCTGTGCATTATGAATTAATGCTTTTGCCATTGTCACTGAAGTGATCATCTGCCTTCAAGCATCTTTCAATATGGTTGCTGACTAATATGAGTGCCTGTTTGCTTTTGCTGGGCAGCTGAGGTGGCCTTTGCCTTGAGTGATCCAGGTAAATGTATATATTCTTGACATATACTGCCAGAGGTTTTATTTGTGTGTGTGTGTTTCAGGAACACAAACACACACACACACATGAAGGCAGAATACCAAGACTTGAGGGGACATTGGTATAGATACATATATTTTACCACATTGATGTGACCGGTAGATACATTATTTGTTTGGAATGATTGCCTGAAAGCTGTTCTCTAGAGAGTGAGGACCAAAAAATGGATAAAGCGCAGACCTCTTTTAGTTGATAGAAAGTGAAGGGAGGCTCGTGCTCTGTCCTCAAAGGAATGCTCAAACTCAGACAACATCCTGACTGAAACTGGATTATATCATGGGAGAGTGAAGGTAAAAGAGTGCCCTATGTTTTTATAGCATTAACCTGTTATCCTCTGCACACTGTGGGATGAGAAAACAAGTGAAAATCTGAAAAATGATCAAGAGTGAAACTTCTATTTCTTAATACTCATTTCCCCACAGAATTTTGGTTGCAAACAACCTACTACAAAGTCACTTCAATAGTGAGATAGCAATAGCACTTAGACTTATATGCCACTTCCTAGTGCTTTACAGCCCTCTCTAAGCAGTTTACAAAGACAACATATTGCCCCCAACAATCTGAGTCCTCTTTTTACAAATCTCGTGGATGGAAGGCTGAGTCAACTTGAGACAGGATCAAACTGCTCACAGTCGGCAGCGTTAGCCTGCAATACTGCATTCTAACCACCGCACCACTATGGGCTCTATGGGTGGGTGGCATATAAATGAGATGGGTGGCATATAAATTCAATAAATAAATCTCTATTGATCAGGTAGACTGAGGCAGTTGATTGGTTGGTTGGCTAGTTAGTTAAGGTGTTGCTGTGCTGGGTTCAGTTCTTTGTGACTGCATGAACAAATGCTTACTACCTTGACCTGTCTCCAATAATAACTTACAGCTTATCCAAAAACAATCCACTCATCTCTTTGATCCGATCAATCCACTTTATCTGTTGCCTTCCTCTTCTTCCACTTCCCTCAACCTTGCGAGGCATAATCATGCCAGCCCATCATCCACTTGCATCACATGCCCTATTATCTAGTTTCAGTGTGCTGGTCATCACTTTGAGGGAGCAGTATTTATCTGATGCAAGATTGACAGGTTCCTCTCGCAATACATGATGCTTTTTTGCCTCCAGATCACTAATTCAAAGGCATCTTTTTCTTCTCTTAGCTCTGTCAATATGCAGCTTTTAAAGCTGTATACCGTTGGAAAGCTTTAACTATTAGCTTTGTTCTCATTGAAATGTCCTTATTTTTCATGATCTTGCCTAAGTTCGTCATTGCCTTCCTTCTCTTTGTCTCTGAACATTATCCACCTTTGTATTTGAGTCCCCAAAAACAAATATATTACCTTCACTAAACATGCAAGAGAAAATAAACTTTATTCTAATAGTTTGCATTAATTTGGATTTTTCTTTTTCAATTTTACCTCTTACAATGAGCCTGTCCAACTCTACTTTCAGTTAATGATGTAGCATTGTTTGTATGGATAAACGGTTAGAGTTTCCTCTTCCAATTTTGATTCCAGCTGTCATCTCTTCTACTCCTACCATTTGTATAATATATTCGCTGTGCAAACTAAACAGATGCGGAGATAATATGCATCTTTGTCTCACTGCCTTCCCTATTCGGAAAAATTCTGTTTCTCCAAATTTGTTCCTTATTTTTTGTTCATTGTCAAGATTTTTTGAAGAATAATCAGGGATTCTGGAATGCCCTTTAGTTTAAAAAATGTTCCCTATTCTGCAAGATTTATAGTCAAAGGCCTTGCAATAACCGATGAAGCAGAGATAAATCTGCTTATCTGTATTACTTTGCTCTTTTCATCCTCCATTATCTATTCGCTTTCTCTCTCTCACACACACACACACAAAAACACAGTCTTGTCTGAACTGTTCTGGACTTTAATTCGCCATGTGTGGCTATAGATTCCTTTTTAGAATTTTCTTTAAATAAAAACATTACAGGTAGTCCAAAACTTACAATAGTTCATTTAGTGACCATTCAAAGTTATGACAACACTGAAAAAAGTGACTTATTACTGTTTTTCACACGACTGTTGCAGCATCTCCATGGTCACCTGATCAGAAATCAGACATTTGGCAACTGACTCAAATTTATGATAGTTGCAATATCCTGAGGTCATACGATCAGTTTTGCAACTTTTGACAAGCAAAGTCAATGGGGAAGCCAGATTCACTTAACAACCTTGTTATTCACTTAACAACTGTGGCAAGAAAGGTCGTAAAATGGGGCAAAATTCATTTAACAAATGTTTCACTCAGCAACAGAAATTTTGGGCTCCACTGTAGTTGTAAGTTGAGGATAACCTGTACTGCAGTCATTCAGTAATTAGCACATTTCATCTGCCTTTTTAGTATATGCTTGGATAGTTTTCCAATGTTAGTCTACTTAACTCTGCAATTGCCATGGAACTAAACTTCACTTTTTCATAGAGAAGTGCATGTATAGTAATCAGTGTGCCTTTCATACTCTATATATCAGACTTCAAGCTTTCCAGACAATAATTAAGAAGGAATGCAACACATATTTTTATACTAATAAAGAAAAATGTTTGTAGCTCAGGAATGACATGAGGGGCCCTTGAAGCTCTCTGAGCTTGCTTGTTTTGTCTATGTTGTTAATGTCTGTGTATCTATTGATGGCTGATTTGTCAAGAGTGCCAGGCTTCTAGAAATTCCCTGGTGGTTTTGGACTTTTTGGACTTGGCTTGAAACTATGGTTAAACCTGTCTATATGTTGTGAAATTAAAGCATTTTCATGATGCAAAAGAGATTATTACCCAGCCCAAAAAGGAACAAAAAGACCCAAGCACCTCTCCACCAGCAGCCAGCATCCACATCAGCAACCCCAATCAACAAACCACGAAAGAAGCCAATAGCAAACGGTCCAATCGAAGAATTGCTAAGACCACCCCCACCAACACTGACAGGCAAGCCACTAGGACAGCGGTGTCAAACCCGCTCACGTCGTGGGCTGTCTTGTGACGTATTGCAATGCCTTTGTGGAGCCGGGGTGGGCATGGCCTGCGCAGGCCATATCCAGGCCGCCAATTTTACAGGCCTGCACTGGAATAGAAACTGACAGCAAACAGCACTCCTTACTAGCATTGATGATGTTACCAAGTTTGGGTAATGAAATGTCTGCAACAAAACAAGCAAGCTCAGAGAGCATCAAGAGCACTCAGAGAGCATCACATCTTTTATGTCAGAAAGAGAAATTTCACATAAGGTATGTTTCTAATTTTCTGAATATTTTAAAATTACCCTTCGAACAAAGTTCATAATGTTGACTCATGTAAGTATTTTCAGATTATTCTAGTAATGAATGTGCTTATGGCCTTATGGCCTTATGTCCAATCTTTTGGTCTTGTGCCTAGCAGTGTTGATATGATGGCTTATCCATTGGTGCTCCGTATTCTTATATTTTCTGTGCCTCATCACAATAGCCTTTTTAACAATGCTAAGCTTTAAAGAAATTTAGTCAGTTTTTTTTTTAAAGAAAAACAAGACTTTGCAAAAGTAAAAATGGTTCGATTATAACAATTTACTCAAAATTGTGGATGCCAATTTCCATAACAGCAGTTAAGATAGATGAAAAATGTTCAAAAGAAAATAAGGACACTTTTAGAAACAACCCACATATTTTATTGGGAATGGTAATAAAAATCTAATACTAGAGGCCAATTTAGAACTAAACTCCATCCACTAAAATTCAGCATCTTTTTCTTCAAGCAGAAATTCACCCCAGAAGTCATTGTTCCATTTGTGACAAACTGGCAGACTTTCATCAAAATGTCAAGAATATGTGGAAGAGATTGTCAAAAAATATTTCCAGGTAGCCCTTCTTATTTTATAAATCAACAAGGTATACAGCAACGTACAAATTTTACTATAAGTATATACTAACATATATATATATACATACATCTCTTTGAGGAGCAAAACAAAACTTGATATTTAGATTCTCTTTCACAATGAGTAGGAAAATATATTTTTTATCTTCATGTATAATTTTCTTTCTGCACATCCTCCCATTCTTAAAAACAACAATAACAGACTACTAAGAAATTCTAATGAACTTAGAAATGCTTTGGAGTCCCAGCAGCAGAACTACTCTCTGCCAAACAGTCTTGTTGTTTCCTTTATTAGCTGGATTCATCTATTTTTCTCCGACAATATGGGCAGCAATTATGCTGGAGCACCAGGAGCTCATAATCTTCTGAATGAAACATCTGTAAATGAGAGTTGCAAGATGGACTCAATAGATGGAACAGGGTAGTGGAAAGCGGGATGATGGGATTATCTAAAGACAATTTCTGGTGTTTCCTTCCAGTGCATTATCCCCCTACATCTATCATTCTGCACGCAGATGATTGCAGGCTTATTCCTTTGCCAGCACAGCCCTTCTGTTCTTTCCATGGGATAAATATCTTCTAGGCCAGAGGATAAATGAAGATGAAATAAAAATAGCAACATACTGCAACCCATGAAAAAAAATATGTCAATATCTTGGGATATTACATTGCCAATTTTAAAATGATTAAGATTTCAAAAAAGAAAAAAAGGGATTGAATTTAGAATGTACAATGAGTAAAATGTAGAGTTACTTGCAAATTTAACTCTATTGCATTTGGATTTTATGACAACTGGGATATGATTCCTACTATGGAAGGAATAATCTTTCTTGAACTATTGATTCTGAATGGGTCATTCTACTTTTATGCTGAAAAGATTAAATCTCTGCCAAGAAATGTGACAGAACTTCCACGCCTCTTTATATGTCAGAGGCAGAGCCTTTGATCCTTCCATTAAAAAAAATCCCTCTGTATATGAGCACATATATACAGCTGAAGTTACAGTGGCTGGTACATCTAATGAAATGGGCTTTAGACCAGAAAATGTATATTGCAATACATCTATTATTCTTTAAGGCATTATGGCATTTTTGCACTGCTTCTCCTACAAGCAGATTAACCAATCATCCCTCTTGAAATAATACATCTATAATTTCATGAATGACTTGCCTTTGTACAGAAGTGTTGATTTTTAAAATATTAATGGACAGTTTCTATTCTCCATGAATAAATGGCAGTACTTGAGTCATCTTAAGCATAAATTCTCAGCCATATCTCAAAACTTCCCCTTAAAAAGTTAAATCTTTGCAGGTTATGCATGCTATAAAAACCCCACATATTTGCAGGGTTGTTGAATACAAACTAGTTGCCTTTTAACCATTTAAGTATCCTGTGTCCGTCTGCTTTTTATTACATGTAACTTGACTGACTGGTTAGAGTCGTGCACCGAATAGTCAGACAAAGAGGAAAGAAATCGCCAAAGAGAAGTGCAATTATTCTTCTCCTCTTTTGCTCAAATAACAGACTCATCAACTGCCTTTCAGCAGCTGCTTTACTTCATTTTGCAAAATGCTCTGCAGTGATCATGTGCCTGTCATTTTTTTTCTTATGTGCAGCAGAACATTTACCTAAAAACATTTTTAAAAATTCCCATTCCCGGGGCATATTTTGGTTTTAATCAGCAAATCTACCCCCTTCAAATCCTCAGTATTTATATTCCTGAAAAAAAATTTTTTTTACAGGTGCCTGTTCTTCCTTACCCTTCCCACACCCACCCTCCAAATCTTACTCATACCTGAAAGCAGAAAGAACACATGGTAATGGGATTGTCTGGAAGGAGGGACCGGAAGTACTGCCATTGTAATGGCTTTGACCAGCGTTTAATCAGCACATCTCTCCTGCTCATGGATTTGAGAATTGCACGGTTCACTACGACAGGGACAAATTCAGATCCCCTTGCTGCAAGAAAAGAATAATTACAGAAAGAAAATAAATGCTTGAGTTTGGTTTGAGGCCATTGGAATGATAAGGATCATTTCAGAAACTATGTACGGATTATTATTTTTCATTTTAATTTGCATATAGTGAGGCTGTATTTACACTGAGCTATCAGTTCCTATTCAGTTCTGTATTTAGCCCTGGAACTATTCCTAGTTTTAAAAGCCTGCACATGTCCTACTGCAATGAAATCTGGAAGACGCTGAAGATGGCGTGTTGGAGTCCCTTTTGACTTAGTCATCTTCTATCCCAGAAGAAATCTGTTCTGTCATCTATGGTACAGATAAATGACTTGAATATGTTCACTAAGTTTATTATGACACAACTTCTAAGGGAGGTTATGGGTGTGTAATAGAAGAAAAACACAATTACTCTTGTGTCCTTTAGGAGATGGGTGATGACTGGAACACCACAAACATTCCAGAGCCCCCAAGCATTGCACATGCACATCATGCAGTCACAAAGCTATTACACTAGAGCACTAGTGTTATTCCGCTAGTGCTCTATGATGCCACTATTTTTAGACAGTGTTTTTCTATTCCTCCAAAAGTTCTTCCTTCCCTCCCAAGCTTTCATGCAACTCTGGGGTTGCCTTTGATGGACCACACTTCATTTTGAAAGTGACTGGCTTCCATTTTCTAATTAGAAACAGAAGCCTTGTAATCACTATTTCCCATCATTTAGAACTCAAAAATGTTATTACCCTCTCTAAATGCTGTTCAGAGATCCCTTCACTTAAGGTTCAACTGCAACTATATCTTTATGTAAACAGAAGGGGATAGCAAACAAATGTAAAGTTGGGGTCAGATCCCCATGAAATACCCCAAATAAAACTGCCCATTTATGGCAAGTTATGCCTCAGAGTCATCTAGCCAGTAAAAAAACAGTAAAAAATAGCAAAATAAATGGTAATAGAACTTATTGCCCTTAATTTTTCTAAAGCCACAATTAAAACTTGTTAAATATGTATGTTCTACAAATGTTAAAAACGCATTCTTAGTATAATGATTTCTTAGGCCACCCTACTGTTTCTGCAAACAATAATATATATTTGCCTACAGGATATCCAGCTGCTTCTTTAGTTCTTCATTCATCTTAAAAGTTAATTTAATTTTAAGGAGAGATAGGTTAAGTAGTTCATAAATAAGCCACCAGATAAACATGATCATCATGGCAGATGTGACTACCATCTCCTCATTAACAAATTTTAGGCACTTTTGCAATGTAGCGCACGACCTATTCAAGGCTGAACTGTGATTCAGCCAAACCAGAAACTACATAAGCCATTCCTGTTGGATATATCAAGGGAATTTTTAAAAGGTCAGACAAATCAAAGCAACATTCATATTCTAAGGGAGAGATCTGGTAGAAAAGTATAAAATATTTATTAATGAAAGGGAATGATGGTATGAAAAGCACATTTGCTATAGAAAATCCCTTATGTCTACCTTTCTGTACCAATCAGCTGTTTGAAGAAAACAATTGAAAGAAGGGACAGTTCAGGAAAACAAGAAATTGGGGGTTAAAAACAAGAAATTGCTTACAACCTCAAAGCTCAATTTTGCTGTAAATGGGTCATCTTCCTCAATCTCGTCCACTTTATAAAGAAGTCTCATTGTTTGCACACCTAGAAGCATGCGTTAGGGAGAAAATAAGTTCTAAAAGAGATTACACAATTGTACTAGGAACAAAGGCAAGCAGTGGAATTTCCAACACTAGTTTCAACTTGTCCTTATCTCCAATAAGAAAAACTACGAATGTATATTTTATTTTCATAATTCTGATACAGTGATTTGTTTAGAAATATGAACATCTGTGGATGAAAGACAAAGGTTAGCAAATAAGTAGGGGCTTCTGAAAGAGCCCTAGCTAGAAGAGATAGCTAGAAGGGTTTGGCAGCTAACATTTTGTATTTTGTGAATGAGGAAAATTCCACTCCCAGTTCTAGCACTGGAAAAAAAACCCAATGCTTCATGGCTTCTTCTGAAAAAAAATCCAAAAATTCCTATAATATTACTATATAACATTACTATATTTTCTTTCTTTGCATCCTAGCATTTTTTTATAGCTACACAATGAGTCCTCTAAAAACAGATCTCTACCTTTTGGCTCCATGCCTTTATAATGCAGGCAGACATCAACAGAGAACGCAGGACTTAACCTGTAATAATCAAAACTGTTCAATTACCACCAATGCTGAATCTCAAAGTAAATCCAAGCTGGTATTCCTAGGCTGCAGAATAGAGCTTTTAAAAACAAACTGTTCTTAAATAATTGTTGACCTTAACATTTTATGTTTACTAAAAAAAATATAGCAATACTAATCATTTGCCAGAATAACTTGCTTTTCCTAAGTAACTGATAGGAAGGATACCATTACTCATCTGCTCCTGCCATTCACTGCCTATTTTGTTTAGTCTGGGTACTTCTAGATCAATCAGAGCAACAGCTTCTTCATCAGTTATTCCATCTTCTAAGTAGAATTCAACCAGATGCAGGACATCTGAAATGGTCGCAGGAGGAAAAAAAGAGGGGAATGGTTAATTCTCAGAACAGCTGCAAAGCCCATGACATCTGTTCTAGAGATAAACACTTCTGCACATACACTTACACACACAAAATGGAAACCAAACACAATCCAATTATTTTAATATCATCCATACACTTCTCTCATGTATACCAAAGGCCACTCTAGTTCCGGTTTCTGGATAAATTTTGGTAAAAGGCAGCTTGACTCTGAGAAGATAACAAGTCTTTAAAGAGCACCATTAACCAATCAGAATAACCAATACAGCAATAGACTTCTTTCTGTGAATATCATTACAAGCTGTACTAACTGGGAAGGTAAGGATTGCCAGACACTAAACTAGGAGTCTCTCTGAAAAATATGTAGAAATGTAATGTTGTAGAGAAAATGTAACATGCCAACGCACCGTAAGAGGAAGCAGCAAAGACAAAAGGTTGCCTACAATTAATGCAGACATTCCCCAGGTTGTTCAGTAAGGGGTTGTGGGTGGAGCACCTGTAACATAAAGGCACAAGTTCCTGCAAAGAAACACAGAGAGGTAAAGTCACTGCTAGCCAGTCACAATAATTTAAACATCTGAATTAAGACCCAAGGAATGGTGAATGGCTATTCTTCAAGCATTCCTTGGCTTCCAGCCATTTATCCCATTTCTTTGATGCCAGTCTAAAGTGATTTCCAATACTGGCTGGTAATGCAAGACCTCTAAGGAAGATATGCAACAAACCTGATGAACTAGGAAGCAATCAGTCAAGACATATAGAAATAAACGTACAGTTAAGTCACTACTTGTTTGGGTGAACCACACATCAAAACTTACAAAATGGAAGAAGGCCTAGAGCAACACTTACCTGTTGCTTTAAAAATGACTTTTAAAATTACAAGTGTGTCATTTGGATTCTATAAAGCATGACAAGTCTTACATTCTGAGGACCTCTAGAAGAGTTTTCCAGATCCAGATAGCAACTACAAATACAACCTTAGAAATGTGCACATTTCTTATTTGTCACATTATATACAAGGATTTTCTGAGTCAACAGAATTGTGAAAAACACAGCAGACCAATAATTCATCCTCTTGCTACACCAGCCCTAAGCTGTTTGAGCCACAATTAGTTTAGCTGTTCCACCACAAGAGATGCTACCTGTGCTTATGCCATTGAATTCTTGTAGGGATGAGACAGAAAGCATCCCTTCCCTTCATACATGAATAGTTGAAAGACATTTTATTTGGAAAAGAACCTTGGTGGCTCAGGCTGTTAAATGCCTGCATTTAAGTTCCAGCTGCCTACAATTACTGTAGGCTCGAATCCCACCAGGCTCAAGGTTGACTCAGCCTTCCATCCTCTCGGGTAGGTAAATTGAGGACCCAAGATTGTTGGGGGCAATAAGCTGACTTTGTAAAAATGCTGCTTAGCAATAAGCAGGCATATACAATGGAATGAAGGCTATTGCTGAGCACACTGGGTTGTATCCCAAAAATTGTAAGCCGCCCTGAGTCTTCGGAGAAGGGCGGCATATAAATGTAATTTAAAAAGTTAGTAATTAAGGCATTCTGGGCCAACCAGTGTAGAGCTTTACAATCTAAAAGCAGCACTTTGAACTAGATTCAAAATTGTACCAATAACCAGCACAGCTAAGGAACAGATGAGAGATACCAAGCTGAAAATAAATCCAGATAAGACAGAGGTGTTGCTGGTAAATAGGACATAAGGTTACACTACAACAAAGTAGTGAGGTTTATGGATTGAAGAAATCTATTGATTCTTAGGTGTCTCTGGATAGGCCTGTAGTAGTTGTAGCACCTAGTCCTCCTTATGATTGGCAGCCAACTTGGTTACAAAGGCACTATTTAAATGGTAGGTACTGAGCTTTAAAGAACTAAATGGTTTAGGGCCCAAATGTTTAAATAACTGACTGTCCTATTACGAACCAGTTCAATTGTTAAATTCAGCAGAAGAGACTTCCTTGAAAATGCCTTTGTGGCCAAGGTTCAACATTCTAGGACTCAAGGAGAAGGCTTTGTTTGAGTCAATGGGATATACCCCCCTCAGGAACTGCACTTGGCCTTACTCTCTCTATGCTTACAAAATTGTAAAAGTGCACCTTCTCAACTGTAAAATGGCTTTAGTGTTAAATGTTATTGTTAACTTTAATCTTTCCAATTTAACTTTTTGTATCCTGTTTTTGTTTAATTTTTGTTAAACAAAAATTGACTGCTCCCTAGAGCTGAAAGGCAAGCAAATACAAATAAACATTACATTCTTCCTACTTTTCTTTTACAGCAGTGTAATTACATCAGGACAGACCTAGTCATAAAAATGGGAAATTGGGACCGTCAACTTTTCCATCATCTTTTAGAACAGGACTGTCTGAGGTATTGCATATTCTGTTTCCAATCCCTGTAGCATCAAATGCAATATATTCATTTGTCAGAAAGAGTGAACAAAGGTTAGTAAAGCATGGGAGGGTTTGGCTCAGAGACCCAATGAAATGAGACCTTTGATTCATTAACTTAAACTTATTTTAGACTGCACGATTACCTCAGGCAACTTTGAAGTGGAACGAATTTTGTCCTGTTCATTTAAGGTTAAGCATTTATAATATCCCACTTATTTTGACTTGCCAGCCCCTTTAGGCAGAATTTTAGAAGACAAGGACAACTACTCAAAAAAGGAAGGCATGCTTTTTAAAAAAATGACCTTCAAAAGGTAACAAAGTTCTGAACTTTTTGTGAGGAGGTTTCACAAAGGAGTTTTCTCAGATTTTATGCCAGGTGCCAACATGGTCCCCTGGGTCACATCAGATATTAAAGCATGGTTGCAATAAAAGGAGGACTTACTTCGCTGTCGTGGAAAGGCTTGGATCGGATAGTCAGGCTTCCCAGTTCAACAGATTTTTGAAATCTGGCTGGGATCTGTAGTCCCTGCAACTTGTCGTAGGCATGACGAGCCAATTTATAGGCACCCAGAGCTTTGCTCTGCTTTGCCAGAGCAAATAGTGTATTGCTGTAATCAAATTAAGGAACAAAACATACATATGGCAAGCAGGAGAAAACCACATTATTACTTTCAGTCAGGGGAGTCTGCACTAAAGCAAAGCCTCAATTTGTAGGTTGTTTACACAAACAAAATACAAAACAACTGCTTGAATACTTTTTGAATGTACAAGGGAAATGGAATGATTCAGAAATGAACTCTCTTATTTAAAGTCTGGCTTAGCAATATCTGCACAGAAAAGACAATGATTTTTTTTCTTTTTAAAGGTAAACACCGTATGTCTCTGGAGACAAAAAGGCCTCTGTCCTGCTGCTGAAAACATTACTTGCAAAAAGCAGCAAACAGGCAGCCCTGCTTTTCAAATGCATGCTCCAATGTGCAGTGTAAAACAAACATGCTATGTTCAATTGACAGGTGACCAGACAATCATCAAGAGGATAGAAGTGCTGTCGAGATAAATCTGATCATATAAATTCAGCTTCACGGGCTTAAATTGAGCTTGCTTAATTGGATTCTAAACCTTTCACCCAATATTAGGAAGGAAAATAGTAGGGGCAAATTATCAAGTATCACTCTTACATTTCTCCTACTCTCAGTCCCAAAAGACCAAGTTATTATTTGCAATCTTCACTGGCCTCTTCACCAGACACATTGATATACAGTAGATCATTTACACTTTAGCTTAAGCCTGATAAAGACTATCCTAGATTCAATTTTCTATTTATTATTATTTATTTATAACCTGCTTTTATGCCTAAGTCCTGCTATGCTGACTCATTGTGATTGGAGGAGAAGGAGGGTTGTTCTGGGGAAGAATGATCCAAGAAAATCAAGAGTATATTTCCAGAGTGCATCCCTCAGAAGGGTCACCTGAAGTGTGAACGTCATCCCAGTTGCCCAGTTAAAGCAAAAAGGCAGTTACCAGACAGCTATGATACAGGAAAATGCTGGAGGCAGGTGATCATTTTAGTGATGACTGGAGACTACTGTGAGGGGCCAAATCCAGCTATTAAAAAGAAAATCAGCTCTGTTCCAAGCCAGCTTTGAAAGAACAGCTGCCTAAAGCAGAGGTAGTCTTTGACTTTGACTTTGCCACAAAGGAGAGGAAGGTCAACTTATTTTCCAAAGCACCAGAATGCAAGGCAAGAAACAATGGATGGAAACTAATCAAGGAGAGAAGCAACCTGAAATTAAGGAGAAATTTATGGATAGTGATGGATAGTTTCTGCTTTTTTAGGACTGACAATCAACTATAAAGGAATCAACGACCTGTAGATTAGCAATTGGTACGGTAGAAATGATAAACCTTGGAAATGATATTCAGGTGCCAGAATGTGTTTATACCTACAAGGAAATTATTTTACCTGGGATAATCCATAGAAGCAAAAAACACACTTTGAAGAAGTGGAATTGAATGAGTGATGCTTCTGAACTTCTCCAAACATCATTCTTGAGAATACCATGAACAAAGAAAATGCTAGCAGCAGAACACTTAAGGACAAATGATCAAATTGACATCATCTGGACACAAAGACTCCACTCTCTTGAGAGGTCCGTAAGGCTGAAAAGATGGAAGAAAGAAGAAAAAGGACAACCAGTAGCAAAGAGACAGAGTCGATTACACCTGAAGAGTCAGGTTGGGAACTGATCGTGCAGCAACAGGTCTACCTGGGTAGACAGTGAGCTGACACTGTTTAATGGCATATAAGCAATCTATATCGCTACCCAAAGGGCATTTAGATGTATCAACCTATACATGTTGAAACCAAATTATCTGGAAGGCCATTCTGAAAAGAATTGTTATATTACATCTAAGGAGATGTTAACTTCCTTAGATCCTTGGTCTATCTAGACCACGGGTATCAAACTTGTGGTGTCACATTGCTGTCATGTGATGTTTCATGAAGCTTTTCCCATTCGTGGAGCTGGGATGGGCCTGGCCTGTGCATGACACACCCAGCCTGCAGGCAGCATCCCTGATCTAGACTGTCTCATGTAATAACTATAATGTTCATTATCCTTGGTCCAAACAGACAAATCATTTTCTGTGAGTTTTATAATTAGATTGGAATCTTTTAAGCCATACTGGAAATGCTAGAGATAGGTAGGTAGGTAGATACTGAATGACTGACTGACTATATATTACATATATATTCCCTCATGGAAAACTAGGAATCTTTTTCAACATATAAATTTGAATGTCACCAATTTTGATAGGAAAGAAGATAAAGATGGATGGCTTGATATTCTTTGATATATTGGGAATAACATAAATGTTATCTGGATGAAGTTAACTTAAATGTTGATTAAAATTTTGATAGGTCTTTATTTCTTCATTTGATTTCAACACATTTATAGGATATTAAATAACATTGTCTGGCTGGGCCATTTTCATTCTATAGGCAACCTGCTGGGAAAAGTAGATTTAATTTTCTACTCTTTCAGATTTATTATGAGATATTTATTTTAGTTTTGGTTATTGGTTGGAATGAGAAACCTCTGAATTGAACTCCTCTTCAGGCTCAAATTGAATGCTAATAATGCAACACCACTAAAAACCTGCAAGTATTGAGTTCCTTGTTCTTGGATCAATTTTCATTCCTGCAAGATTAAAAGTATTGGGTCACAGATATAATTTTAATCATTAACATTTAACACGAAAGCTTACATTATGGATCAACTCCATTTTAAAAATAGGGGTTAATTCAGAATATGGGAGTGGGGGGAATAATCTAGGCTTTTTATAACTTAGAATCACACTACCGAAAGGACGTTTATGCCACTGTCCCAAATCTGCACATTACTCCAGAAATTCAAATTAAAACAACCCAGTGAGGTGTGTATTAAGATTCTTCTTTAAAATGTCCCTCAAAGGGAAAGCTATTACTTCGCTGAATATTTGCTTCTACAATACTATTAAACTGTAATTAGATGAATTCTCTAACATTCAACCTTCTGTCCTGCAAATGACCTTGGGAGAAAAGGGGAAAGCACCACACAACAGGGGTGGGATTCTACCTGGTCGGACCAGTTCTATAGAACCATTTGTTATGATTCTGTGCAGTTCGGAGAACCAGCAAATCGCGCCATTGGCTGGCTCCTCCCCTCCCCACCAACTCACTTATTTGGCATGCACGCCATCCAACTTGCCTGCGTTGTACCTTCACCTAATTTTTAGTAAGTTGCTATTTTTCTTTTTTTTCCTTCTGACCATCAGCTGTTCCGCCTATAAACTGTGCTGGAGATTTAGATTAGCTAGAAAGCAGGAAATCGTTGGATTTTTGCTTTCTAGCTAATCTAAAAGCAGAGCTGAACCTTCCTTGGGACTGAAGCTTCTATTTTTCAGTGCAGACTCAGGTAGCAGGTTGCAGAAAGATAGATCTCTGAGTGAAGTTGCTCTTTTTTTAAATAAATAATTAAATATTTACATAAATATTTACAATATTTCCATACAAGCCACGCCCAGCCAGTCATGTGACCACCAAGCCATGCCCAGTCAGCAAGCCATGGCCACCCAGTCACATGACCAAGACACACCCACAAATTAGGCCACACCTATAGAACTGGTTGCTAAGAAATTTGAATCCCACCCCAGCCACACAACCAAGGTAATGGTCAGACAAGAGGCAGCTTAGACTGCAAAAAGAATGTGGGTTTAGCAACCATCTCAAATGGAACCATCCTAATTTCTTTAGCTGTAAAAGTGACAGGGGAGAAATATATTTTGAAACTTGCAGGTTTCTTCTATTGTAATAAAGTAGAATTGATCATGCTTCCTATCTGGACTACTTTTTGCGAGGCTAACAATTTCTGAGAATACCATGGACAGCTAAGAAAGCAAACAAATGAATCATCAAATGAATTAACTTAAAAGTTAAACAACCAGTCTCATACTATTGTATTTTGGACACATTGTATGCCACCAAGTGCTATGTTGTATAAGATGGGCAGTTACGTAACTCTTTGCTCCCTTATCCATTCCTCCTGCGTGCCCTAGGATGAAGAGGGGGTGGGCCTGGGTCTTCCTCTGAATGCCCAGCTGGACTGTGCCCTTCTCCAGTTTCCTCCACAGCCACTGGAGTCACACTCCCACTCGGTCAGCTGTTCCACCTCTCCCTCGGAATCGGATTCCAACAGGGGCATGACAGGTGATAGATCAACTGTTGGAAGACCTGATGGATCAGGTTGGGAACATAGTTACTAAGAGTTGGCACTGACTTAAATGTCTCATAATTAATTCTGTATCTTGCATTCTGAAATAGGTTTAATCTTCTTCTATGTGGCATCTTCCTATCAGAGTGATATCATATCTCGAGTCAGTCACCTTTTCTCGGTACAAAACACATCCAGAACATTCAATCTTCCTCTATTAGACATACTTTTTGGTCATTTAATTATCCTCACTGCTCTTCTCTGAATCTATTCCACTTTTTATGAATCCTGCTAAAAGAGCTGCTCACAATGGTATATACCAGTCAAAATCCAGTCTGATCCTAGCAGAATAGACGTACTTACTGTAATTTGAAAATCATAATTCTGTTAATACACCTCTAAAATACATTTGTGCTTTTTGTAACAACTTCAGTTCATCTGGCCTTTAAATTCCAAGTAAAGAGGTATTCCTGACTATGTTTTTATCAATCTCAAGATTCACTCCTGGTTCCTCATCCCATCTTTATAAATTCCAGATAAAACATACATTTATATTAATATAAAATGGATGGAACCAAAAGAGAAATTGAATAGCTCTTTGGCACCAGTTTGTATGTTGCCATCTTCCCTGGGCGACAGATAGAATGATTTTTTTTTCCAGTTCAGTCGTGAATACTTGTCTGTACACTTTCTCTGTAACCTGACTGCTTATGACCTTTTCCTCTCTATGTGTCCTTTTTGATTTTCAGATTCTCTCTTCGTGTTAGCTACACTGACTTTTGCTCTAGTCCATTTTTCCTCATCAGAACAGTCTGGAACTGTGCTTGTAATATCTGCTTCTTTAGGAACCCCAACCTATTTTTATTCCTTTTCCTATTAAGTTCTCCTGCCAGGAGATCTTATTTATGACTGCTATTTACAGATTCTTTTCTACAGCACTTTTCCCCTGACAAAAAGCTTTTTGCTCAAAATCTGTTGGAATCTACTCTGAAGTAAAGAATACATATACCATACTCCTTTCTTTTCCATCAGCAAGGCAAGTCAGGAATTTCCTGAAAGGATGATGCCTGAAGGAGCTTCGATTTGTCTCTCCAAAAATGTCAGGGCAATTAAAAACTATAATTTTTAACTATAATTTCATGCCTCTTTGAGAGATTCACTTTGCTTTGGAAGACATCATCTATTATCTTCTGCTTGGTTGGATGCGTGATAGGAGACATTAGCAACAGTATTACTTTTCTTTTGGTTTTGCTTCAGTAATTTTAGCTCAGATGCTCTCTATATATCATCGCCAAGTATATTCCTTTGGCTTTCTGAACAAGAATGGATATATTTAGCATAAAGGGCAACCTCTCTTGCCTTTCTACTCTTTCAGTCAATTCATCCCTCAGTTAATATATTCCACTCTTGAAGCATTATACCAGGTCTCTGCTACACCTATTAAATCATATTTTCCCTTTTCCAATTCCCTTTTAATTTTATCTTGATTATTTCCCATATTTTCAGCATTAATCTAATGAAAGCCATGAAGCTTATGAGCAATTTTTTCCCCAACTTCTCCTCAGTGGTTTAAGAGGCCCCATTTCAGCAACACTCCATTTTTAACAGTGCACAACTCTTTACTTGCAGTCCTTACTTTAGCCTTTCTGTGAAATGCTTTCAGAGATGGGATTTAATGTAAAAACCCTTAATCAAACTTGTTATGCTTTGGCTAAATACACTTTTACTATTCCTTGTGCCAGCAATCGATTATCTAGATAACACAGACCACGATCAGCAAAACCAAATCTCATTTGCATAGCCAGTTATTAATTTACAGTAGTCTTCTTTTCGTTTCCACAGACAGAAAATGTAATAAAAATATCCCAGGCTTTTGAGCTTGTCACATTCCTTGGTGAAATGCTGGAGCTGTTCTTCACAGCATCATTTGCCCCAACATATATTACTGGGAAGAAGCTGTTGGTGGTTTTGATAAAACGCCAAAATTGGTCCGTCAAGTCTTTGATCCTTGACCCTGGCTGACAGCACACTTCCTGAGTTGACAGTGGTTTTGTAGGTCCATTTGGTGTACAATTATTTCAGTTCTCTGTAGTATTGATTCACAAACTACTTCACAAAATGCCTTTTTTTTTCTTAGAGGGCATACAGTAGTTGCATCTTATGTCTTTTAGGGATCCAGCATATTAACTCCTGTTCTGTGATGTCTCTTCTTTTTCCTCTATATGCTTCATCTATAGGGGCCTAAAAGCTGTTTCAAACTTCCAGTACAGAGTGTTGCTGTATCTCTTGCTTTTGGTTATTATTCTCACCCTTCCTAGCTGATTATTCTATCATCCTTAAAGTAGGCTGCTTTCACTAGCAGGTTGTGAGCTCCTTTAATTTGAAGAGATACTGTACACCTTTGCATTTGTCACCAGCTGCTGAAGAGCAACTATTCTCTCCTCCAGTTCCTAGACTTTTTCCACAAGTTTGTATTTGCTTCAAATGTATGTCGAATTGTTTCCAAACAGGAAGGCAAACATGTCACACACTATGCAGGTCAGCACTGCAGTGTCTTATTATTCTACTTCATTTTTTGCTTCTTAGACCTCTACCCACTGAAAAGTTCTTATTTCTTCTTGTTCTTTTCTCAAAGGGAACCTTAGCTGAAGTACAATTTTATGTTGAGAAGTAAATGTGGAATTCCTTTTACCTCTCTCTACTCACTCTATCAGTGAACTGGATGCTATCATTTGGATCAATTTAGTAGCTATTTTCAAAACCTTTGCTGGGGGAAAAATCCAACTTTGGATTATCGAAGAGTGTTCTTAGCATTTTACTCAATGTCAATACTTCTGTCTTACAGTGTTTTGAAGATTAAAGTGTCTTAATCCTTCAGCCATGGTTGGTTTTGACACTCCAGGATTGTTAGAAACATTGAAGACAGGTTCCCATGCCATTATTCTAGAGAAGACTTTTCCATTACCTGTAGATTGCTGCAGGCCATCTCATATAATTTGCTCTTAACAAGAAAAGGGGCTTTTAAAACAAAAGTAATTAGCATGAGGTACAAATGTCTACAAAAATTAGTCCCAGATTAGATGCCCATAGAAAGAAACTGTGCCTGGTGAATGAAATACATAAAGAATTTTCTGTCTTTTCTTCCCTATCTAGATACTGTTCCTTTTGCCTCAACTCTACCCTGTTGTGTTTCCATCATTCTCTTTCTTTCCCAATATAGAATAATAAAATTGGAAGGGGCCTTGGAGGTCTTCTAGTCCATCCCCCTACTCAAGCAGGAAACTCTATACCATTTGAGATAAATGTAGGTATATACAGTGTATAGGTAATATACACTAATAATAGTATATAAGTTAATGCTTACTCTCACCCTCTTTCCATTATGCTTCTTTTTTTATTCTAACTGTCATATTTTTCGGAGTAAAAGGCGCACCCTCCCCCAAAGTGGGTGGAAATGTCTGTGCATCTTATACAGCGAATGTTGCCGAAGTCCCGCCCACCTGCCAGCCACCACCCTTCAGCCTCTCCTCCCAGCAATTTGCCTCCTTGCAGCAAACAGCAAAGAGCCCGGTCAGCTTCAGCACAGCCTGATTAGCGCAAGCAGCTGATTGTAGGTTGGATCGGCCTCCCGATGATCAGCTGTTTCAGGCTGCAGGGATTGCCATCGCCTATTGCGGCCTCTGTGCACCCCATTTTCAGCCTCTCCATCCCATTTTCGGCCTCCACATGCCCAATTTTTGCCCGTTCCGATTCCCGCCATCCAGAATGGGCCAAAAATGGAGTGCACAGAGGCCAAAAATGGGGGGTGCGGAGGCCAAAAATGGGAGGCATGGAGGTGGCAATAGGCGATAACTTTATATGAACCTTTATATGCTCGTTTTCATGTACATGTGATGGGGGATTATACAAATTTAGCAAATAAATAAAAATCAAACAATACCATGCACACATTTTTGGGGCAGTATGGATGGTAAATCTCTAGAACTAGATTTAGCAGACTTGGTAAGCATGATTTGTCAAATAATGGAGAAATTGGAGATTGCATAGGATTTTTGTCTTGTGTGGGTCTGTCTGTGTACCTACTGTTTTCTCTATCTGTTCTTTTTGGAGTGGTGGGCGGGAGGGAGGTGGATGTTTAGAATCAGGATTATATTCCGTTAGGAGAATACTGGAATTTATTTTATTAAAATAGTTTATGGCACTGGGATTACAATTTCCTCTTATTCTAGATAATTGCTGTATAATGTATGTGAACACTCTCTGCTTGTGAACCAGAGGAAGACTGCTTTAAAGAATGTGAGATTCATTTAACTTAAAATGTGGTTAATATAGCAGATAAGTCTACTTTATGTACTGGATACATCAAAAAGTGATTAATAAGGACTGGAAGCAATCACCTTGCTGCTGGAAATGTAATTTACAAATTGAAAGATTAACTCACGTACTTGCCCTATTATTGTCACATTTGGGCTTGAAATTCACAGAAAGGTTAACATGACTTTAAATTGATTAAAGAGTCAAGTTTAAATCGATTTGCTAGTTAAGAGAGTGTATGTTCCACTTGGCTATATCTCCAGCATTTGGAATCAATCAACATAAAAATAAATGGATTTTTCATGCAGCAAGGATGTCCAAAAATTACTATTACACAATACTAGAAGGACAAATCTATACCTGATTTGCAGCAATCAATTTTCATCAACATATGATCAGTCAACACATGATTTATCTAACAAAAGGCAAAGAAGACGACTTTCAAATAATCTGTTCAAAGCATTTGGGAGTTGTTTTGCTCATGAGATTTCTTTCCTTTTTTTAAGGAGGGAAGTGATAAATTATATTATTTTATTAACTCTGTTCATACGAGTAATTTTCTTTCTTTTTTAAAAATAGCGTAATGCTATTTTAAAAGGAAGATGCAGCATGTCTTCCCATCTTTCCCAATAATAGAGCTCAGAGAAGTAGCCATACTAATCTACTGCAGCAAAAGCAATTGAGAATCTCATGACAGATCAAAGATATTTATGAGGGCGTAGGTTTTCCTGGGCTAAAGCCCATTTTATCAAGTTCTGACCAACTAAAAGACATATTTTCTAAGCTGAATGTTTTCATGATATATAAGTGTTTCAAAATTATTCAGGAACTGTTTTATGATATCAAACATAAAACATAGTATTAAAAGATTTGTAGGCTGTGAACTGCAGAATAATCACACAATATAATAATCCTATATTTTTGCAGGATGCAGTATACAATCCACTACTGAGCCTTCTATTTCGCTCACCAAATAAGTCTTGGATTTGACATATGCCTTTGCCTTTACCTTTCAAAGGATACACTTTAGAAATTCCCAAAGGAGTTTCCTTGGTAAGGCTATGAAGTAAAAACCTAGACACATTGAAGAGTGTTTCAGGTAAGTAGTGGTTGAAGGGTTCTTCCTGCAGTGGAAAAATAAAGTTTATTCCCAGATTTCTATCTGAGACACTGAGGTGCAGCAATATCAAGGTAAGAGTCTTAACAGATAAATAATAAATAAATAAAGTACACAAAAGAAATTAGCTGTACAACAATTCCACAACATGACATCAGGCTTCAAAAAGCAAATATGATGACATCAGTTAACTAACTCATGAAAGTTTGTGGGTCAAAGAGTGAATTGAAATTATATAAATATCTTACAGTGCATTTGTGGATGAAGTGATAGGCATGATACAGTTCTGCCAAGTGCTGGAAGTGGTGAAACTTCTTTAACATTTCAGTCTTCTGGTCCTCACTGTCTGAGGGAGGGAAAGGCAGTATCAGCATAAAACCTCTGAACAGTTGCCAACCCAATAATGAAAGACTTATGCTGAAAGAACCTTGCATTAATGCTCCTAAACAAATGTGCCTCCAACCATAGCTTTTGTACTTAACTTTGCATGAAATATTCTACTTTAAAATAGCAAAACCCAGGCGCAAATGGCATTGAAACATCATTTGAGCATAGCTGGCTACTACAGCTAACAATGGAATACATTTGCCTTCCAGCTCTTGAAAATCAAACCGCAAAAGTTACAAGCAAAGAGAACAGCATCTTCCAACTCAACATTTGGATTTGAAAAGCACTTTGGAATTATCTGCTATCCTCTAGCACACTTGCAGACATGTTTACTTAGAAGCTAATCCTGCTGAGTTCAGAGGGAGATATTTCTAGTTAAGTGAACAGAAGAACAGCTGTAATCTCAGCTCAGTGTACTAGAGACGACTGATCTGTATCTTATGTGTACTTGCAAAATAAAAAAATGTTTGCATAGTGTCACATAATGAAAAACATTCGCTCTGCTTCAATCTACCATGTTATAATGGTAAAAACTTACTTGGACCTAATTCTATACTAAACTTCAGCCACAGGTTAGTTAAAAGATAAGGGACAAATTATTTTCTTCTCGCTCAGGCCCAGTTTTGCGATATAAAAACTATAGAAATTATTACTGCCTCTTTCAGAAAACTGTGAAATGAATAAGGAAAGACAATGTCTCATACGAGCTTGTGTCATCTATGGAAGGACAGATAATCTGGAAACATAGCAGGAAATTCAGTAGAAAGTGGGTTCTATGCTGATCAGGTATTCTCAACATCATATGTTGAGATTCAAGGTGCTGGTATTAACCTATAAAGCCCTGCATGGCTCGGGTCCAGGGTACTTGCAGGAGCGCCTCCTACCAGCATCAAGGTCCGAGCGCCCAGTACGGTCCCATAGGTGGGCCCTCCTGGAGGTGCCATCGGCCAGACAATGTCGGTTGGCGGTCCCCCGGGGGAGGGCCTTCTCTGTGCAGGCACCCACCCTTTGGAATCAGCTACCTCTAGAGCTGCGTTTGGCCCCGGACCTGCGCTCCTTCCGCCGTGATCTCAAGACTTGGCTGTTTGTACAGGCCGGCCTGGACTGAGCAGGGTTGGGAATTTTAGTTTAAGGGTATTTTAATTAGATTTTATAATTGGATTAGATTTTGATAAATGTTGTATTTATTGTTTATATATTTCTATGTAAGCCGCCCCGAGTCCCCTCGAAGATGGGGCGGCATATAAATCCAATTAAATAAAAATAAATAAATAAATAAATAAATAAATAAATAAATAAGGAAAAAATTATAATACATATCATCTAAATACTGGGCCCTGATCAGAACCTCTCCCAACTTCCCTCCCCACGCAGATGTCCTATATCGTGCAATTCACAAAGAACATTCATTGAAGACCTCAAGAGTAGGTTAGATATTCTATTTTCATGCGTGAATAAAGTAAACTTGCTAGCATTTTCTTACCTTGAGCTATATCTAAACACTGCATGGACAACATCCAGTAATAATATCCTGCGTCATTGAATCGGCTTTCTACCACAGCATTGTGAGTTAATTGTTCCAACACTTTAACAGCTTCAGTCTGTCTGCCAGCTTTATGGAATGCTACAAAGGGGAGTCAAAATAAAGAAAACTGTGATTAAGCTAATGAGATTGACTAAAATTAAGAAAAGGCACCAAATCTAAACATCCAAACAACAAAGCATCCAAAGGGATTATGTTCTATTTTTCTACACTCTGCAGGGAAGTTTAATACATATATTTCTAAACAGAAGTCTTGTGAGTTTTGTGGTACCCCCAAACTTCCTAAATGCATAAGCTATCAAGCAAAGAAGCTGCACAATTTCTAGTCATTTGCAAAATTCTCTTCCTGGCTCCCAATAAGTATCACTGAAACAAATGACGGGTGAATATCAGTATGAATTGTACTTGCTATTACTGTAATAGTAAAAACCAGGGCAACAACGATTGGATATTTCAAGCCAAGTGGCCAATAAAATCAGTATTAATGTTTTCTCACAAAGCAATATTATAGGTAATCTATGAAATCTAAAGTCACCTTGATGTGAAAAAGGGCACATGCTTAAGTTTATCCTGTACTGACTTCACAACTAAAAGCAAAATACTACATCTATTAGGCGTCCCTGGCAATTACAGAATGGCAGACTATGTTTCACAGGCCAGCTTTCCAGCAAAAAGAATAAAAATTAGGTCTGATCCTTTCACCAATATAAACCCAGGAATTTAGGATGCACACCATTACACACTAAGGTGACTTATTTTCCCTTAAGCATTATGCCTTGTATGCATAGTCAAACTGCTACAAAAATAATAGTCCCTTTGCAATTTAAACTCTGTCACAGTGTCCCATACAAATGCAGATAACTTTATGAGCTGTAGGATTGCTTTCATGCCCCTTAGGATGACAGTGCTATGAATTAGCAGTGAAGTGCTATACAGCAGCATTTCCACACAAAATTATCAGACAACTGAAGAAATAAACTTTAAGGTAAGCTCAGAGAACCTTACACTGAAAAACAAAACAAAAATATCTTTTAAAAAAGAGGAAAACTATGCAATTTTCAAATCCTTAGATCTCTCAAGTCCTTCCAGATTCATATGGCATGTTTATAATGAATACATCCAATGTATATTGCACAGAAATTGCCGCTCTATATAAAGTGCATAAAATAGGACTCTGAAATGTACCTCAGAAAATATGAAAGCTATTCCCAAGTACACTAGTCTCTTGATAAGCTAGAATATGAATATTTATATTTACAATACACTTTAATCACAAAAAGTATGAGCAAACACTGACTTTAGTTTATTTAAAAAGAGGTACCAAGCTATTTGAATTCATAGAAACACTTTTCTAGAGATAAACATAGCACTGTAATAAATTATTTTAAACAAATTGTTCTTAACTAATTTATTAAAATAACTTAAAATAAAAACTTCTCCATAAATATTAATATATCAATTAGAGCATTTAGATGATTTCTGTCTTTTAATTAAAATATTAAATCAATCATCAAAAGACACATAGAGATAAACCACATTTACATACTATTCAAAAGATAATAAAAAAATCTAGGAAAGAAACAAAACAAGAACACATCCCCATCAGCATCCAACACACAAAAGCTGGGATCAGGCAGAAAACAATACCTTAAGCAAGGTATCACCACATAGAATACCACACACACACCAAAACTAGCAGGAAAACTATTTTATATAAATTGGTAGCAAACCCCACACTTACTCACACTGGTTATATTACTCAGGTGGGCAATGAAACTTCTGCAATCAAGCTCAGAGAACTAAACATTTTATTTATTTATTTTTATTTATCAAATTTCTATACTCTCCTAAATGACTCTTGTCACTTCAACTCTGAGCTACAGATATTCTCTTCTATTGAAATTAAATATTAATATGTCTCCCAAACAAACATTATGCTTGTTTTTAATTTCAGGGAAGTACTTTAATAATAGTAGTATTGACAATAGCAGTAGCAATATAGTTTTACCTTTTTGAGCTTCTTCAAATCTATCATTTTCTGCCAGCCACTGAGCATATGGGACATAGACATCATCTTTAAATTCAAGGTGCTTTTCACACAAAGCAAAAGCCTGAAGTACAGAATTAGTCCATGCTTAGGAAAACAATTACAGTCTAAAAATGCAATTGAATATTATTGTTTTCAAATTAACAGATTTCAGGATTTATTTGTAGCAGACATTAAGATATTTAAATAAGTATGCTGTCCTCCTTAGTGACAGCCAGTAATAATGCCTTATTAATCAAACCCTGAACAGCCATCCTTGGCATCTAACATGCTGATGTCACAGCTCGGTAGGTTACCTATATCATTCACAATTAAAGAAAGTGTCAGATGGCAAATTTCCCTTGCAACTGGTTGATTTGTGCTTAAAACACCATTATCGCAAAATGGCTCTTAATTGTGCTACTGCATATGCAGATAGTGAATTGATTCTTTGATTGCTGATTCTTATCTAATCCAATGGCTATCCTCTCCATGTAAAGAGGAGGACTTATCAACAGACTAACAACACAACACAAAATCTCTCTAAAACACTCCCTAAGGAAGGGAGCCCAAACAAAAAAGGAGGACTCTGACCAGTTTGCTCTGCTTAGCATTTTTTTGCTGCCTCTGACAGGTAGACTATTTCCCATCTCCTTTGGGCATTCCTGCCAGCTTCTCTTTGCAAATACAGGTAGTCCTTGAGCTACAACCATTTGTGCAGTGACTATTCAAATTTATGATGGCGCCACATGTAGGGACTTACAACTGGTCCCTGAAGTGATGGCCATTACATCACCGTCACAGTCCTTTAATCAAAATTGGGGTGCTTGGCAGCCTGCCCACACTTAAGACTGCAGGGGCACCTCTTGCTCCGCACACCTGCCTATCTCCTGCCATCTCTGCACTTTTGGACCCCTGACTCCATGGCCACTGCTGCCTAGCTGACGTTCACTGTCTTCTTGCTCCCACTGCTGAGGCTTGCCTGCCCTGGTCTTTTTCAATAAACTGCTGGCTCCAGAAAGCTTTCTTCCTGCAAGGAAGAATTCTGTCTGCAAGGAATATAAATCCTTCCATTCCCCACTATCCTGTCAAAGCTGAAGAAGCTTCTTGGATGAGAAGTAAAACGTCTTCAAAAGAAAAAAAAAACAAGAAAGTTCAAGTGCCTCCTGAAAAAGCACCTTTGGGACTTTCTTCCCAAGATTGGGCATAGATATTTGCTGACAAAACCTGGGGAAAATGGCCTCACGTGACCAGGATCTGCCTTACAAAGGGCCTGGGCAGGTATACTTCATCAGCCCCAGAAGCAAGAAGAAAGCAAAGGGCAACAAGGGCAGTGGAGTTCAGGGCAGTCGGGACATTACAAGGTGATGAGGGCAAGTGTGGCTGGAACTGAACTGGGGCAGCTAAGAGTTCCAAGGGGTGGTTGTAGTTTTGGCCTTACTGCTGAGGCAGCTGGGGTTTCTCGGAGCAATGTGGCTTCAGGCTGCATGCTGGGGCAACTGGGGCACTGCACGCTGTACTGTGATTCAGGGGCTTCTTGCAGCTCCAGAGCTGCGGTATACCAAGAAGTTCCCAATCTAGGGTGCAGGGCAATCAAAAAGGCAGAGATGAGGGAGACAGGTGGGAGGGAAGTTGAAGAGGCGGCAGTCTTTTCCCTTACAGAGGTTCAAGGCCATGACAGACCAAATCCAGAATGGCTTGGATTGAGGTGGGTTCTTGGCTAACAACTGTCAGAATTCAGATAATGATGGCAACATGAAGTGCTGTTGCGAAGTGATATGGTCACACGTCTTTGGACTTTATGACATCGCTTAGCAATGGAAATTCTGGCCCTAATACTGTTGTAAGTCAAGAATTACCTGTACACAAGTCTTTTTGGCAAAAAGGTGGCCATGTCTTTATTTTCCTGGACATAGAACAAATCTCTGCAGCTTTGTTGGCAAGAGATGTTTGACACTGCCTGCTTCCTAGGGCTGAGTGTGTGTGACTGGCCCAAGATCACCCAGATAAGGAAGGACTAGAACTTATGGGTCCCAGTTCCTTGCCTGGTGCTTCCAACTACTACACCAAACTGGCTCCCTTATTGGGATCACAATAGCTTATTTCAATATAAACATTTAGTAGGCCAGATTTCTGGTACAGGATTTTATTGACTTTTATGACAGGTTACCTTGCTTCCACTTCTCTACTGTCTAGTAATATAATAATATATTTATTTGGCATGCCCTGTAAGTACAGTATAAGACCTCTTTCTTATCTTTTCTTCAATGAATAATTATTTACAATAAGGTTACTATGTTAATGTATGACTTCTTCACACCTCTAAAAGATTATCTATCCTGATGCTTACAATTGCTTGGAGATGTTTACTACATTTAGTTAATTCTACCTAAAGGAAGATGTATGGAAGTAGATTCCTCTTTCACTCCCAGGTTGTTTAGTATCTTGAGTCTTGAAACATCCTCATTTCATATTTAAAGGGAGGGGATGTTGGCTACTCTATTTCAGTATTTAAATGCTCTCTTATTGGCTTAATTTACATAAAAGCCAGGGGTCTAATGTTGCATGATCCCCAACATATTTATGTTAAAAACTCCAATAAATATTGTGTATCTCTTGAGGAAATAGAATAGAAAATCAGAAGGATGAGAACATAATAGAGCCATTTTGTATGAGAGCATGCAGATTGGCCAGAATCCTAAACAAAGGTTTTGCAGTGAAGGATCTGTCTGCAAATTGAAACACATTAAAATGCATGCACAATTTAAATAGAAAGGGGAATTTTGTTCATACAATATAAAGATTTAAGACTACATAGATATAAATACCAAGAAATGATAAATGATTCCCTTAGAGTGAGCTGCATTTACCTCATCCCACTGCTGAGTTTCCACATAAAGCTGTGTCAAGGCCTTCAGATCACCAATCTTGATATAGGTTTCTGCAGCATATCCATGGTTCAATAACTTTTTAAAATAATAGGCACACTTCGTCAAAGGTTCTCGTTCTGCTTTATCCAGCTTTCGAGCAATATCAATCAATCTTAATTTTAAAAAAAGAAGAAGAAATCTAGCCCCGTTTGTTGTCTATAAGTCTTCTAATTCTTACTATAAAGATGCACACATACGCAAACACACATACATACACAAACACATAGGATGCTGCCAGAGATGCAAGCAAACAGCTGAACGGTTGTTTACATTTATACTCCAGCAGTTCTTTGCCAAGCCACAAACCTGGAACTGCTGGAGGACAAAAGCTCTTAACTAAGTAAATTCACATTCTAATGTCTGTAGCAGAGACCCTTTATTTAGATTCCACAATTTGCAGGCTCAATGAAGCCCCCGAGTCTTTTTAAAGAACTCTATGGAATCTTATTAAAATCTTAAGACCTACATCTTACAGTTAAAATGTGCCACATTTTCAAAAATGTGTTCTGAAGCCTCTGAAATCAACATTAAGCAAATCAGCATTTTTATCTGTTAAATAACTCATGCACTAAAACTATGCCTGACCTTGAGTAGTACAATTTGTTTCTAAGATTGCAACTGTTGTATGATGTTTCTGAAAATTTCTACTTGCTTGTCCTAAGCACCAGCTGTGTAAACGCTGAGAGCAACTCTGAACTTACGCTTTTGGAAAAGAAGCATGTAACTAAACAAACAAAAGAATGTTCTGAAAGAGACATCCTAAGCATTTCAATCACATCAAGATAAAGACATTTGTAGGGAGAGCTATGATGGTCTGTGGTAGCCAAACATCAGGATTTTAGTATTTATTTTTAGTATTTTTTAAATATTTTATTTTATTTATATAAATTTATTTATTTTATTTATTTATATAAATAAAATAATCAACAATCAGGATGAATCCAGTAGCAGCTTTTCCAGACTACAATACACTTTATTGAAAGGCATAGATTTTTCTGAGCTATAACATTTCATCAGATGCAAGGGAGGGACTATAGACACTCTGGCAGAGGAGAAGGAAAACAAGGAGATTATGCAGATGTAGGTTATATGAAAAGTAGTGGTAACAAGTAGTATTCTGTTACTATTGTGTCTTTTAATAGACTTTCCTCCCTGGGAATCCAGTTCCTCTTCTGATTTGTCTACTGATCTAGTTGAGTGAGTAGTTCAATTTCCTGAGTTTCTAGTTTAATTCCCTCAGTTGACTGTCAACTGCATCAGAACAAAGCAATTGAAGTATAGAGCAAGTTTGATTTTGTGGCTGACAAGCCTGATTATATTCAGGATGGAAACGGAAAGCAGGGAGATGTGCCTTGTGATACGCAGTTTCCTGTATAACATTGTGTTGTAACATTTGTGTTCTATTATGTGGGTTTACAGTGTATCAAGGAGGTGAACCTATTCTGTAGATCATGGGTGTCAAACTCACAGTGTCATGTTGCCGTCACATGACATATTGCAATTTTTTTTCACTTTGAGGAGCTGGGGTGGGCCTGGACTGCGTGTGACACATCTGGCCTGCGGCCTGCCAGTTTGACACCTTTGCTGTAATCTCAAGGCTAAGGTTAATGATGAGGTAAAAGTTGTTGAAGTCATGATAGAATTGGATGAATAATTGATGAAAATGTCATTAATGAATCTCAAGTAAAGAAAAGGTTGTGGGAGGGAGGGGAAAATGTTCAGAAAGCATTGTCCCAGGTCAGCTATCACAGCTGCCGCAGGCCCCCAACAACTACATACAGAAGATGAGAGGTAATAGAAGATGACAGCAGTACCCCCTCTGGTTTCTACTTAGGACAAACAGAACAATCTTTGCACAAAAATAATTAATACCAGGAGTCAAAACAAGAATAAAATAATATTGAAGTCTCCTAGGGCACTTCATTATAGATCTCAAGGTAGCTATTTTAGAAAAAAGAAAGCTTTAATAGCACAATTGAGCAAGAGATTGCTGAACTCATGTGCATCAAAAGGTTTCAGCTGTCTCAGAAGATCTCAACAAGCATAATGGCTTTACACTTGCTAATTGATACTTGTAATCTGTTTCACATGTAGCTTGCAACTGCATAACCATCTTGTCTTCCTTTCCTTCCTCTTGCCATTGAAATGTAATTTCTGTATCAATCTAGAGCCACATCATTGCATCTGATGAAACAAGTTATAGCTCACAAAATTTCATGCCTTTTAATAAATTTTTTTAGTCTGAAAAGTCTCTTCCTGAAATCAGGATATGGGGCAGTTATTTCAATCGTTTTATATTATTAATTTGTATTGCATGTAATAAAACTGCCTGGGTTCTAATTCAAAGACTCTGAGCTTTTTCACAAAGGCTAAAACACGAGTCTCTATCACATAGTTCTCCCCTCTCTCAATATAAAGTACAGGTAGTCCTTGACTTACAATGATTCATTTGGTGACTGTTCAGAGTTACAATGGCACTGAAAAAAGTGGCTTATGACCCTTTTTCACACTTACAACCGCTGCTGCATTTCCATGATCACGTGATCAAAAACCAGATGCCTGGCAATTGACTCATATAATGGTTGAAGTGTCCTGCGGTCATCTGATCGCCTTTTCCCACCTCCTGACAAGCAAAGTCAACAGGGAAGCCAGATTCACTTAACAACCATGTTACTAACTTAACAATTGTAGTGATTCACTTGCCAACTGTGGCAAGAAAGGTCGTAAAATGGGGCAAAACTCACTTAACGAATGTCTCACTTAGCAACAGAAATGTTGGGCTCAATTGTGGTCATAAGTCAAGGACCACCTATAGTAAACAGTGGAAACAAATATCAACATTTCTCTTGAGAACATAATAGCATATTTCTCGGAAAGGCAGCAAGACATACACATCAACCCAGCCTTGATCTCCGCTGATTTCTATGGCCTTCAAATGCTCCCCTGCAGTCATGTACATCTCTACTGCTGCTTTTGGTTCATTGATGTTCTTGGCCCAGTCTGCTTGCTTTGTGATTAGCATCTTTGTATCTTTGGGGTCCCCAGACCCAAGGAATTCCTGAGGAAGTAAATGAAATGATATTCTTAATTAAGCATTTGCCTCAATTAGCAGCTGCAATTCAGTTTCAACTGGAGTGGGGGTTAAACCGGAATTTACAATATACTATACTAAAAAGGGCAAACAAGAACAAGCCGAGATGTCTAAATCACTTGATTACTGTTGATTTAATCATGACTTTTATCACAAAGAAATGGGGTGGAGGGGGGAATCTTTCAAAGTTGAGACAGAAAAAAAAGTCATCTGCAGAAAAGCAGAATTTCATTTTGATGCTAGAGGGGGAAATGCAAATGAAGCATCAGTTTTTGATTGCTTTCAGTAATTTGCCAAAGATGACTTTTCTGAGTAAAGTTAAGATTTAGTGATATTATTCTTTAAAATGCTCATTCTTACAATATGCCCATAGATTTATCGTGAGTCTGAATAAAAACATGTTGCGTATTTAACAGCATATCCAACACAACTTATGGAAAGAATTAGCAAACTAGGAAGGCTGGAAGTTGTTTCTGATCCATGAATTTCAGGGTAACGTAATGTTTTACTGGAGCTCTTTTAACAGTGGTTCTGAAGAGTACTGGACTGTGGGGAGGAATATTTTTTCTCAAAAGGTAGTAGCTCAAAACAGAGCATGATAAAATCTAAAATAACCAGGGATGAGATGGGAAGCACTGCTTGCTAAAACATTGAAGAGAATCCTGTGACTTAACCATGGATGGCCCTATGGAGCACCTTTAATCCAAGTATTTCTAGAAAAGTTTTTGGAAAAAAATTATTTTTGCTTAGAACAGGGGTGTTAAACTCATGCCTCCTGTTCTGACCCAAACCTTTTTCCAAGGAAACAAACATGAAACAGAGGTAACAGCAAAATCTTTTAATGATTCTTTATGAATTCTGTTCCTTCATGGTTAAAAGGCTGTTTCAAATGAATTATCTCTGATAAGAACGAACTTGCCAAGGTTGTGCAAGGCTGCCAGAAACACTGGATAAAGTTACTAAGAAATATTTCAAACACAAAGAGTCTCCAAACACCAACCAAGATATTCTGAATGTCCACAAAGCTTGAGTGCAAAAACTTCTTTGCTTCCTACAAAGAACTCCAGTTTCTCGGTTGGCTTTTATCTCTTACGGGAGGAGCCATTACCTTGCAGCCTTACTCCTGAGTCGCCCGTGCTGCTACAGCTGCTCTTTCCTTCGAGCAGCCCTGAGTGCACACGCACTGGGCACAGGCTCCTCAGGGACCTCTTCAGCACTGCATCACACGCAGGCCCCTCATCTGAGTCCTCACTCTCTGAGATCTCAGCTGTCTGCACCTGCTGTCGGCAAACCACAACACCTCATGGGCTGGATGCGTCACATACTAGCCATGTCCATGCCCGGTTTAGTGAAAGTGAAAAAGTCACGATACGTCATGGGACAATGCCATGACACCCCTGGCTTAGAAGAATCTGATGTTCTGAGTGGTCCACTTAAAAAGGGCATTTGCCTTTCTTTGACTGTCAGGAAGCTAATCAAGAAATGAGACACAATATTTACTTGTATAATTGGATTTGGTAACTGAATTATAAGAGAAATGTCACTTTCATGGATTCCAATTATTTGTGAGTTGAAAATATGTGATTAATATTGTTAAATAAATTAAAGTCACATGCATATGTAGTCTCTCGAACTATATCTAGATTAAAGGATATCAGATATATTTATAATTACTATATTTCAAGAGATAGATTTTACAACTCCAGCAGCCTAAGACTAACTGGCCTAATAACAAATAAAGATACAACATTTGAAAGAACAGGTAAACTCTGATATAATTATCCAGCAGTAATTGTAAATTGACACCAAAATTAAAATTAAGCACTTATTATATACATATACAGTATATAAATAAACAGCTCTGATTAAATCTGCAGAATGGAAGATACTAAGAATGGTCAAACTGTCTTTTTCCTTAATATGTAATAAATAATATCCCCAATTCCCTACTCAGTTTTGCATATATAAAATGCATCAATAGTTCCTATATGGAAACTTTATTTGCAATACCATCCACAATATTTTACTTTACATCCTAAACATATCTGCCACAAGTTCTCTGGCCTGAAGGAAGCTTACCCATGTGTGAAAAATTTCAGTGGACATTAGAAATGCTAACATTCATATATTAGCATAATGGCAGATTTCTAGTTCATGAGTTAAATTTATGTATCTCCATACATAGACCTGCCAATTTTAAGCCAAATATTTAAGAGGAACCTTGTAAGAAGTAAATGTTATTCCAATATATAAATGCAATTTGCATTTCAAATGAGAGTTTTCTTTTCCCTAAGACCAAATGCAATAATCTATGAGTGTACATGAAAATGCTTTTGTTCAGTAATGGATAAGCTTAATCTTTAATGAGTTTAATGAGTGATACTATCCAGTAGACAGCTTTTTTACTTATTCTGATAAGAAAAGTATGGAAAACTTCCAAAGTCCCCTCATCCGCACATAAAACTGTCACATTTTTCAAATACCATCCAATTTTATTTGTCCCTGGGAATTCAGTTTTCAGACATACATAAAAACAACTTCGGATCTTATTTACAGGAATCAAAAATCATTGCAGAGACTGTTAATTCAAAATTGTTACTGCAATACTATATGAGATATATTAGGATTTTAAGTATACTTTTGTATGTTTAACTATATTTTTGTGTAATAATGTATTTTCATCAATACTTTGCTTTCCTCACATAAAGTTTTCTATCTTTCTTTCTTTCTTTCTTTCTTTCTTTCTTTCTTTCTTTCTTTCTTTCTTTCTAATATATTTTATATATATTCTTTCTGAAAAAGGATATATATTTGATCCATTTTTCCCTAAAATGCAATACTTATCATTGTCCCAAAGAGTTTACTGAATGGGGCAAATGAAGGATAACTCCATTCTGGTTTATGCATACCGTGTTTCCCCGAAAATAAGACACTGTCTTATTTTTTTTTGAAAACACACTAGGTCTTATTTTCGAGGTCTTATATATTTATGGTGCCAAATAGTGGGTGTGAGTGTGTATGTTTCATGCATTGCTCCCTGAAAAGTCTTCCTGAACTGGAGATTTACACTAGGTCTTATTTGGTAGGTATTATATTAGGGCAGGTTTAGAAAATAGTGCTAGGTCTTACTTTCAGGGTAGGTCTTATGCATACTTCAGGAAAAACAAAGTCAGTTTATCTAAGCCTGTTGCATACATACAGTTGTATGCAAATCTAGGACTTTATTCACTTAACTATAGAGAATATGCTTCATATGAAATAAAAATGTCTGCTTAGCACAAACTTCAATGCAGAGGACCACAGAATAATTCCTATTTGTACAGTATTCTTAGTTTGGCTTACAGTGGTATAGATTGTTGCACTTTCAAGGACTAGTTTACAAAGTCCAGCAGATTTAAGAATCATTCATCATTTGTGATGAATCTTGTTTATGCATACCAAGATAAGATGAAAGTGAACAAAAAATCTTTAGCAATGCAAAGATGCAGAGATTTTTTTAATCTACTTTATGAGAATTTTGAGAGCTGTGGTTATGCCAACATACATGAAAGGCTTCAAAATGGATGGGCTTGGATTATAGTATCCTAAATGGACAAAATATACCTATTGCCTTGAAAAAAGCAATTGTGTGGAGTATAAAGTATAAGTTTGGTGTAGTGATTAAGGCATCAAACTAGAAACCAGGAGACTATGAGTTCTAGTTCTGCTTTAGGCCCAAAGCCAGATAGGTGACCTTTGGCTGGTCACTTTCTCTCAGCCCTAGGAGGGAAGCAATGGTAAACTACTTCTGAAAGACCTTGCCAAGAAAACTGCAGCAACTTGTTTGGCAGTCTCTGAGAATTGGACACGATTGAATGGAAGAAAAAAAAAGTGGGAGCATAACAGTCTTTCAGGACTCACTTTTTTCTTAAGTTCCTGGTTGTAAAATAAATACTCCCTTAAAATAATAAAATTTAGCCTTTGTATATAATAATTAAAAGACATATATACAACCGAACTTTTTAGGAGGAAAAAGGCGTATGCTTTTGGTGGAAATGTGTACTACATAATTCTTTACAATTCCCTTTCATATACACCAAAAATCCTGGTCAGCCACAATAATTAAAGGCATTGGCAGCAAAAATAAAAGAGTGTGGGTCCTTGCCTCATTATTCCTAAGGAAAAACCTTATTAAACTGAAGTTTAAAATGACAATGTTGCTCTGATATGTGTGGTCCTAGGCAATAGAGTGCAGCATTGTTCTTACACTCATGTTCTAGCATAAGGCAAATGTTACATGATGCGTAAGAAACAATAACACCATCAAATTGATCCTTAGAGGTTAATGTTATTCCTTGAGATTCTGAACAAAGAGGATGGCTGCAACAGGACCAAACGGTTTAATTCATCGACACCAAGTCCAAGGAAGAATAAAGACCCAAGGAAAAACATACACATACCTTTGCATAGTCAAACATGCGCAAGTCTGTATACATATCAAGTGCTAGGTTTTCATGGCTACTTCTTTTGTACAACTTGGCTGCCTCATGGAACTTTCCTTGGTAGGCATAAATCTCTGCTAGAAACAGATCATTGTTGTTCTCACCACGCTTCTTCCTTTCCTTAAAAAATAAAACAAGGACAGAAATAGTTTGGGGAACATAATCAGGCAGGAAACATGACAGGCTAGAGCATCTGAAAATATTAAGCTATGTTTCACAAAGCTTTTAAACTGATTACTTGCATATAAACCAACTTAGACCTTTTGACATGAACAGCACTGCTTGAAAGCTTTTCATACTAAGTCTTCCAGCTCTTTTCACCTACCCGTAACATTCCAGAAAAACCCGTAAAACACCCCACTATAAAAATAAGGAAAATACAAAAAAAAAAAAGAAAAGCTTATTTAAAACATCTGTTTGTTTTATAAGAAAATGTAAGTCACCTTTAATTAAGATGTTACTAATTATGCAACTATAGTTTCAATACACACATGTACACAGTGTATATTTATGTATGCATGTGTGTATGTGTGTGTGCATTTCAAAGGATTTCATCCGAATGTTATTTCTTTAACAAAATGAATAAACATTATACATTTAGTGATTCCCTTCTCCCAGAAGTCTTCTATAACCTACTAGACCTAATAATTTTAGGAAGCTGTCAGAAGACTGCAGTGGAGATGGTGAATGGAAAATGCCCTTTTGTGAACTTCTTTAAGTTAAGTCAGGGCTGCTGAAAATCTGTTGCCATCCAGAAATTGCTAACCATAACTTCCAGCTTTTCTCTCTGCTAGCCATGCCACTAAGGCTGATTGATGGGAGTTGACATTTAGTATTACTAGGAACCCTATATATCTCCTTAAAATCCACTCATTTGAAGTCACAATCCTATTAAATATTAACTTGCATCATATCTCAACTCTATGGATAAAAAAAATCTTCCATTAATAAAACCAGAGGTTCATCTGAACTTTTTAAAATGGAGTGTGCAATATATAAAATAGAATTGTTACCCTAAACATGAATTTTTCAGGTACTAATTGCAATAAAAGATACTGACTGGAGAAAAGGATTCGGAGATTGTCTAAAATTCTGTTCCTTTAAGATCAACAGTTTCATAACGGTTTTGTTCTTAGGGTTTAAGGTATAAGGGCCTGATCACCTATAGCTTTGCACATAATTTATATGAATACATTGCCTGTGTGTGCACACACACACACACACAAACACATGCACAAGTGCTGTGACTTTATGAATGTAGCCTAGCATATGTGTGTGTGCGCGCGCACACACAATGCAGTCATATAAATGATGTGCAAAACTATAGGTGATCAGGCCCTTATACCTAAACCCTAAGAAATAACATTAACTCAATATTTGCAGTAATCACAAATATAACTCTTCCAGCCAATTTACCCTTGTGAAATGCTGATTCTATCTACAACAGTCCAAGGGGAAATCTGAAAAGAAATACAATCCACACGGATATGTGATGCCATTTATTAATCGATTGAGCATGAAAGACTGAAAAATATTCAAAATTATTGACAGACTAAGAAGCGAATAGCTTCACCCATCTAAGCCTTTTTCACAAACTAGGATTTAAAGAGTTTAAGCCATCAGATATTTTTTTAAAGACACAAAAATTAGTTTGACATTCTAGTTAATACACTTGATGTTTTTATTTATTTACCATCATTTTCATGACTATGATCTTCCCCTGGTGAGTTATAATACAAATGTGTTAAAATGAATGCCAAATCACAAAATCATGTTTAGACTATTTTAAAGTAAGTCCATTAAAATGGAAATATTTAAGAGAACAAAAACAATTAAAAACTTTTTTTTAAAAAGAGCCAGAGAGAACACACATATTTTAAAGCTTTTTAAAAAACAGCCATGGGAGGAAGCAACTATATATCAGAAACACTTGACATATTCATCAGTGAACAGCATAATACAAAAAAAGATTTGATGCTTTGCAGATCAACACCATGTACTATGAAGCATAAATGGTCTGTATGATTTAAATGATAGATATAAAGCAACATTCAGCTTCAATCCCTGAAAGTGCTTCATGGGGACTGGAACAGCAATAAACAGAAGTTTATGATGTATTTGGTGGAACACATCCCTTATCCCAATCCTTCTCATTTAATCTCACATGCCACCCAATAACCAAGCAGAAAACTGGACTGCAAGACTCCAGGAGTTCAACAACTATTTCCTAAGATCAACTGTGGCTGATAACTTGAACTCCAAACAGAAAATACATACTCATACTTGAAAGTGACCATGGCTTAGTTTGACACAGTCCAACAGTGTTCCTGGACGAATGCCAAAATAACCATTAAGATAAAAATAATGATCCACCAGGCTAGTGTCCTTATTGCCCTCTTATGTCAGCCAATTTTAGTTGTCCAAAAAAAGAAAAGAAAACCCAATCCTTAAAACAACTTCTACCTTCACTGTGCACATTCAGAGTCTACTAGAGTTGGGTGGCCACCAAAGTTAAATTAGCAATAATAATTTCCATTTTCCTGTAAGATCTAAGACAATCAGGGACTTTGCGGGGAGGGTTGGTTTATGTATTTGATTTGTCAGGTATCAATAAGAATTCTTTTTAAAATATCCCTCAACCATGTAAAGTATAATGAGTTTTCTGGCAGGACATGGAAAAAATAACAGAACTGTTGAGAAACAAATGACCAGGAAACAACCATGACGGACAAACCACTTCTGTACTGTTTCAAAGAAAACTCAATTGACGCGTCCATAAAGGCATCAGGAGTGAAGCTCAAAATCAAACGAGGTTTTGCTTTTTCTGTACCAAGATTACAAACACAATAGTGGGTGTTAAATTTAACAGTTACTTTCTGAAACTCTTTTGTTTGCTTGTGATTATGGTAATCAACCCAAGAAATTTTTATCATTTTTAATTGAGAACATTATAGTTTCTTGTTCAAACGCATGGCAAAACAAGAAAAATGCAACATGGATGGGTAGAGTCCCACTTATAACTCTTTGGGTTTTTTTTTCTTTCCTCATCCTAGAATTTCCCCATCCACACTGAAATTTTGAATTAGAAGTTAGAAGGGGCCTCGGTCCAGATTCTGGAGGCAACTGGAAATGTAAAACAGCTGTGGTGGCACAGTGATTAGAATGCAGTACTGCAGGCTACTTCTACTGGCTGCCGGCTGCCGGCATTTCAAGTCTCACCAGGCTCAAGGTTGACTCAGCCCTCCATTCTTTTGAGGTGGGGAAAATGACCCAGATTGTTGGAGGCAACATGCTGACGCTGTAAACTGCTTAGAGAGAGTTGTAAAACACTGCAAAGTGGTGTATAAGTCTAAGTGCTATTGCTAAAAGAAAGATGAATCATACTGTTGGATTTTACCCTCCATCTAAATTGAAGGAACTTTACAAAACCCCTCAAACACCAGCATTCTCCCCAATGAAAGAAATGGAAATCCTGATCTGTTGTGACCTGCCATGAAATGAATGATCCACTATTAGGTTTCTACCATGACATAAAATTATCTATAATTTTAATGCATATATGGCATCTTAGTATGCATCTTAGTATGCATAAGCATTATCAGAACCAACTGACGTGCACTGCTATGTTAAGGACAAATCAGTCTTCTAAAAGCAATGGCCGCAACAATGTTGGCTGGTTGTTGTTGTTTTTTGCCATTAAGAATCAGGAAAATAGGTCAGCAGAGTACCTGGATTATTTTGTTCACTGTTAAGTATGCTTGTATCTTTCAGTCCTCTGAAAGGCACAGAGAACTAAGAATATTTAATTAAAAACAAGCAGTGAATCCAACTTGTAAGTTTTATGCCCAATTCTTTGGGCATTTTACAACTCTCACCCCAAAGTTGCCAAAAACTGCAGTATGTAAGACATTAGATAAATGATTTAGTTATTAAGTGATTTAGAGCAGTGGTTCTTAACCTTTTTGAAAGAATCGCCCCCTTGAGCCATTGAGGAAGTTGTCATCGCCCCTCCCCAACATAACGCCCCCTGCCACCTCTTAGTGTCCCCAAGGGGGCCAGCAGAGGGGCGTTAAGAGGCGGCAGGGGGGTGTTCAAGGCCCCGGCCCTGCAGGTTCACCCACTGACTGTAGTAATGCTCCGGAGCCAGCACCTCCAATGTGGAAGCGGTGGCATATTATGTGCCACCATGGCCGCATTCGACGCGCTGCCCCCTGCCACCTCTTAGCGTCCCCAAGGCCAAGGGGGACAGCAGAGGGGTGCTAAGAGGCGACAGAGGAGCGTTCGAGGCACCGGCCAGCCCTGCAGTTTCACCCATTTTGGCGCCAGCTCCGGAGCGGTGCTAGAGTCAATGGGTGAGCCTGCAGGGCCGGCGCCTTGAACGTCCCCCTGCCGCCTCTTAGCGTCCCCAAGGGGGCCAGCAGAGGGGCGCTAAGAGGTGGCTCCACATTCAGAATTTGTCCCACCCAGAATTTTTTCTTGACTTAGAAGATGGAAACAGAGATCTTCTTTTACTACAATTATGCACCCAGCGTAACAACTCCTATATTCTTTTCTTATATGTGTTTTCTGTAGCAAAAACTACAGTACTTAATTCAGAAAACTGTCAAACCGCTCCTCTTTCCTTCTTCTTTTACCCTCAACCTACAAGAAGAAAAAAAATCCAGCTACACAGAAGTAATCATTCATGGGAACTGAAAGGCAATCTTTTCCCCAGGAGAAAAATGGCACACAGATTAGAGCTGGTCAGTTGTCTGCCTCCAAAGTCTTTCTTTTTTTACTGTTTTATTCGTATGCATCTCTCATTACTATAGTTAAAAACTTTCTTAACCCTTTTTTTTTACTCTTGAACATACCTATTCCCCTTTCAACATTTTACTAGATCAATTCTGTACTCAGCATTCTGTACTCATCTTTACATTGTCTTTTTTTTTTACCTCAATGCTGCTTATCAGTTCTAGATACTGAAGATCTCGCATTCTGGTAAACGCCTACTGAAACACAGGAAGAAAATATATCAACAATATAATATCATGCATAGTAAATAATCAATCAGTTCTCTACATCTTGCAACTATTATGAATACTAAACAAAAATTATGTTAGAGACAGTTGGCAATAGCTAAGATTTACTGTATGTTCTATGCTCTTCTCCTTTAAAGAAAAAGAAAAGACAAAATGGAGTTTTTAACCAAATATCTATCTGACTCCACTACATGTAAGATGAATTATGCAACTCTGGGTTATGGTGAAGAGGTTAAAAAGTAGCACCAGCGCTATCCAAAGCTCTGAAATGTACTTGTGTTCAATTGGGAACAGAGGTAGAACTGGAACAGAGGTAGCAGTACAGCTGCATTACAGCTGCACCACACTTGCAAAACAGCCCCATGCCTTGTGCCACCAAAATATTGTTGGTGAGTTGCTAGAAGTGATGTAGGATGACAATTGCACTACAGGTTACGTATGAGGGTATATAGTGGTGGTCCATTATTAATATTATTTAATGTCATGTGTCAAAGTGGATTCTGTATAGAGGCTTTTTCAAACAGTAGGGAAGCATTAGACTTAATGTGGTGGGTGAGGACTGAACTCTAAAGAGTCAACAGAACAAGAGCAAGGCATGGACTGTCTACGGAAATTCTCAGTCATCAACGTCATGGTTGTCCCAAAGGTGTTTTTTTCAAGAGACAACTGGACTTTCTGGTTTTTCTTTGAAGATGTTTCGCTTCTCATCCAAAAAGCTTTTTCAGCTCTGACTGGATGGTGGGGAATGGAAGGTTTCATATTCCTTGTAAACAGCTGGTCATTTGCATTCTTTTAAAAAGAGGGGTCAAAGAGGCCATCTATGTCAAAATTGAACAACCCTCTCTCAACAGAGGGGAATGGATATGACATCATCTATCTCCAGTCTACAACACAGTCCTTTCAACAGTTCCAAGAAGGCTTCACATCCACTTGCACCACTCAGGTGACCCTGATGACACAGATAAAACTCCAGGTGGCCTTGACTAGCTAAAAGAATGCAAATGACCAACTGTCTGCAAGGAGTATAAATCCTTCCATTCCCCACCAGCCAGCCAGAGATGAAGAAGTTTCTGGGTGAGAAGCAAAATGTTTTCAAAGAAAAACCAGAAAGTCCAGTTGCCTCTTGGGACAAGGCATGGACTGGAACCAAGGGAAAAAAGTTTATTAAATTTATTTAAATAAACTGATTTCATCTTCAAATAAACTGATTTCCTCTTCAAATATTGAATCTCTTATAATGAATAGTGACACTGTTCTCTCCTTCCCCTCTGTTACTTCCAGCACCACCACCACTTGGCACTGCTCATACACTGTTGGAAACCTGACATCTTGCAATCAGAATCGATGTAATGAAAGTGTGGCCCACCCCTTCATCCCAATCAGCCAGTTTATATAGAAGGCCATGTATCTTTTCAAAAAAGGAGAAAGGAATTTAGGGTTTCACAATCTCTGCTTCTGTGACAAGGGTGGGAAACACACATGTATATATAAACACACACACAAACACACAAACAGATCATCTTCTCTCTTGTCAGAGTACCTGGGCAGAAGACTGGCAAGATTCCAGAGTATATAGCAGAGGGATGGAAAGCAGGAAAAGGGCCAAGGGAAAGGAGGGGCTGTGTTTCTGTACAGCAATGTTCCCTGCAGTATAAGAGGGGAGGAAGAATTGTCCTGTTCTTTTGCATCAAGGTTGTGGCAAAGACGTTTGTAAATGCTCAGCATTTTTCAAGGAGTGCTGCAGAGGGAAACTGAATGGAGAAGCTAAACTAGAAAGTTGTGGCAGGAAGCAAAACATAAATATGATTTCCTGAAAAAGAAGGGGCCTTAAATCCTTCTGCCTTAAAAAAAAAATATTAGATAGAAAAAAAATCTTTTCTCCTTTACCACACTTTCATTCTAAAAAAATATTTTGGAAAACACTACTTTTGTCTTTCTGTAAACCCTGTTGCTCAAAGGAAGAGGAAAGAAACATGGGAAGAACAGTAACACAGAATGGAGCTCTGGCAACTGAAGCAATGCCTAAAGGATGTATGAGTTTAAGAGCTGGGTGTTTCTGGGCTACATGGTCTCTATGAATTCCAAAACAGCTTTCTTAAGCCTCATACGAGAAGGGGAGGGGGAGGAGGGGAGGGGAGGGGAAGGAAAGACAAGAGAAGACAAGAGAAGGCAAGAGAAACGAAGCTATCCAAACATTTTGGGCATTAAAGAACCAATCCATCTGGTGGAAGATTGTTCTTAAAAGAAAAAGAAAGCATTAATTAAAATGTGGTTGGTCTCAGCTTGTTAAAATGGACATTTTAGAAGTAAGGATGTGTATCTCAATTCACTTAAACTCTTGTATTTTAAATAATACCTAGTGATAATTCCAAATACATTTTATAAGCTTACCAAAGGCTGTTTCAGGAGAAAGACCAGTAATCAATAAATAATCATGCACATGGTTCGAGGGGCAGGTTATAGCAACTTTGATAAAGCTGAGCAGCCTAAGACTGAGCAGTGCAATTGGAAACTCCTAGCAGTATTACAATATTCAGTGTTATGTAATAAATACCTTTTCCCAGCTATTTCTATGTTAATTAGAGAAGAGAAACCAGCACAAAACTTAAAATTATTCTATCACATTCTAATGGTAGGAAGCAGCTGGAAGTGTCCTTTCTCTCTTCTGGCATGTTTAGAATCCATGTACCTCTTTACCTGTACATGTAATGGAATGTGAGAATGGCCTTGGGGAAAGTGGGGGAAGAGATGTTGCCTAGGAAACAGTCAGACAAGAAAGGCAGGAGCTCTGAATGGCTAAAACTCAGAAAAAGAAACTTAGGAAGGACCTGCGCTAATGGATCAAACAGTTAAAAATAGTGGCATAAAGTTTTGTATTTTCAGACTTGCAAGGTTGATGTCAGCCCTCACGGGAAAACCAGAAAGCAAACACGACTAGATGACCTAAATCTATTTTACTGTAAGTCTACATTAACAGAATTTTGAACTGAAAGAGAACAAAGTATAAATGTTCACCATGAAATGTTTAAATATTTAAAATTAAATTTAGAAAAAATAATTTGTCATTCAAAAATTGACAATGCATAATTCATGACACAGTAGTACTTATCAATTAACAGAAATTAATGAAGATCCAAATGCACAGACAAAATTTTACCTTTTTGGCTGTTTCAAATTCAAGTCCTTCTAAAGCCTCCATAGCCAGTTCTTTCCAATCTGTATCAGTTACACCTAAACAAGCAATCTTATAGGCTTCTTTGAACATTTTTCTTTCCAAGTATTGATACATAGGTGCTGACTGCAAATTTTCATTTAAACCAAAATAAAATACTGAGATGTTACTTCTGTTTTCAAATATTAAAAGGCAAGATACAAATTTCATATCAGATTATATGAGTATAAATGCAAAATGATTTTCTGCCCTTCCCATCAGAAATGAAGAAGTAAATAAACATATATAATGTGACAATCATTTCTTCTGCATGTAAAACTATGTAATTCAAATAAAGCCCTCAATCAACTTAAGGAAATCAGTTTATGTAGCACTAGCTAGACCCAATGGCTGCAGATATAAACTTGAAACATATTAGAATGCAAAGATTACTTTATTTATTAAACAAATTTGTGTAGCTGCCCAACTTGGAAATAGTTGACTCCAGGCAGCTTACAACATTTGATGTAGTTTGTACATCGTTGAAATCCTGGATGCATATTTGAATGTCCATTTCTGCCAAGATTTGTGGAAAGTAAATCATATTGTTTTATGTGCCTCATTGGATCAAGATATTTTTTTCTGGTAGTAATTGTCACTAAAAGCATATTTCTGACAGCCGTTTTTTACAAACTGAGTTTTGTAGAAAAAAACTGTATATTCCACAATGTTATCCCTTGGCGATTTTGTTCTTTTGCCAAACTGTTCTTACAGATGGCAGTTTGTTTTCTTTTTCATACAAGCAACAGAATGTAATTACTCTATCCTCATTTACGGCAGCCTTTTAATGTTTAAAAATGATTCCCGCATAATTATCCATTTTAATCTTCTCTTCCCTTACGGTCATGATGGTACCAACCCATAATTATATCCATAATTTTTGCACTTACAGTCTTACTGCTCTTATCAAACACCCTATCATTCTTGTGCTGTATCAAGTTCATTATTTAGGCAATAACAGGGAATTAATTTTATAAAGTCTGACTATTATCTAATCTAATAAAGACTAAGTATATGTTCCAGTGATAAAATGGCATCTGTTAATGGAATGAAATATTTGTTCCTCCTCCACATGCCCTGAATTTGTTCCTGGTGTTTATGGTATAGGATGGTAAAAAGAGGGAGAAAATTGGTAGAATGGTAAGATACAAATGCAGCCCATTTCAGTCAACATTTTTTTTTCTTGCCTCCTGCCTTCTCTTATTTCATCTTTACTGAATTTTACTATCCTCTGTGTGACGCTTTTACCTATGATTTGCAAAACTTAACATGCATCTAGTATTTTGGATCATTTTCTTCAATAAATAAATGAACAAATACTGTATAATATTTTGACTCATTTTGTAAATTGGTTTTATTTTTAAGATCTGTAGAAAACAGATTATCTTTTAGGTCATATTTATGCAGAAATATTGAAAATTCAAAAAGGGTTCCAAACTTTTAAGCACCCCTGTACATGCTTCTCCTTGTCTACAAATTATTCAGGGTTGCTGAATTTTATCGAATTTATCAAGATTAAGTTACATCCAAAAATCAGTGAACCAAATTCTATTTATACAAGAGGCATCATGCTCTCATATTTCCACCTCCCTATCAAAACCCTTATGAAAGCTTTCCCAACTTTTTCAAACAGCTTATGGGGTTATGCACAAAGGAGAAAAATATTCTGTAAGAAACAACAGTAATAAATATAACCCAAGAGACGCATGCAGCTTTTGGAATTTAAAGAGGATTTTTGGAATACATCGTATTTGTCTGTGACACCTTAAAGCAGCTGTGTCTTTTTCCAGAATTGTGCTGCTCTTTGGGACTACAATGCAATTCCAGGAAAAGATGCATTTCTTTTATAGAGTTGCAGATTAATGTTAGGTACATGGCCTGTATGTTCCATAGCACCTGTCTGCCTTTGAATATAAAATGCTTTGCAGTCTTACAGCAGGTATCTTCATTCACTTTAAAATGTTTCAAAACCTTTACTTCTGAGTCATTGGTAATTTTTGCAAAGCAGTATCTTGTTCTCAACTGGACTATTTTTAAGCCAAACCATTTTAAACCAGATTCAGTCAAAATCTTTCTTAAATGCTGCAATATCTCTTTGGTTTCTCTTCTTTTAAATAAAACACAAGTAGAGAATAAGTAAAATCCAAATTCTATTTGGTCTAAGAATAACATCCTTGTATGTTCAAAGCAGCTACATTTTAAATATCTTCTGATACTTCTTGTTGGTTGTTCATATACACAAAATATGCAAAATAATTTAATTTTCCAGGGCTTAATTTTTAAAACATAAAATAGAGAAAAAGTGGTAAATAGGAAGAACAACAACACTGGATTATAAAATAACGAATATAATAAAAAGTTTTTGCCTAATTGGTAGTCTCGTATGCTTTTTTAACTATGGCAGGAAAATTGAACACATCACATTCTACTTTCTCCCCCAAACATATTATTATAGGCATGAGTCATATTAGTAAAACATTAATTCAGGAAAATATCTAACTTAGAAATGTTTTAGGAATATTAGACAAAATAATGTTCATGTTAACAGTGCAAAAATGGAATGAATGAGGTAACATTACCTGGGGAACTTCAACAGCAGTCATAGAAAAAACATGAAGACAAAAAATTTTGGAGCCATTATATCCCACTACAAATCCCTGAAGTTTTTGCTGATGGACAGGAAAATTACTAGCTTTGATATTGAGATATCCCCCTCCAGAGAAACAAAGCATGTCCTCACACTGTGTGTTCCAAGCCACACTGTTAGCATTGGGTTCCTAATGAGACCATTAAACAAAATATTAATTAAACAATAAACATATTTTTAAAGAAACAGACAGCATTAATCTAAAGCAACCTCCCCCAATTTGCTACACTAATATATCTAGAGAATCAAGCTTAGCAAATATGATTAGCATATGCAACAGAGTATTTTTTTTAGCTTTGTATTGCAAAACAAAATAGTTTTGGTCAACTAGATTCTAAAAAGACAAAAAAAAATTTGTATGAAGAAATGAAGAGTAGGGCTAAAAAGCACTATTTCCATTTCAAGGGGATTGATATAGAAGCTGTTTTGATTGTGTATCATTGGTTTTACTTGTCAGAAAAATACACTGCTTCAAAATTAGAACTGCATGATGTTTGATTATATCATTTCTAAAACACATATATGCTGCATAAGTGATCATTTAAAAATGGAATTTAAACATCTGCCATGAAGGCAATCCAATCACGATTAATTTCTCCCATCGCTCAGTAAAAGGAATATGAGACACAGATATTTGTATTACTATATGTCAATGTCTGCTGACCAAACTGATAAGGAATCTTAAAACAGCAAGAGAATACGGTACTAGAATACCTTTGGAGAACATATAGAAATGTTCTATATAGAAACCATTCTTTAGAAACTGCAATTTACTGTATTTTTTGCTCCATAAGACACACTCCCCCAAAAAAGTGGGTGGAAATGTCTGTGCATCAGTGCTGGTCCTTTTGTGAATAACAGTCGGGCCATGGCGGTGGGGTCCTTTTACAGTGCTGAACCCCACCTCTTCTGTCTTTTCATAGTGTGAAAAATACAGTAGTTTGAAGTTTCTTCAGCAGTTGTATTTGCCACTAGAAAGTCCACTTTCAGGGAAAACGTCCTGAGTGAAATTATGAAGGCCTTGAAGACATACAGGCTTAAAGGAGTAAATGTATAATGAGATAACACTGAGAAACTTCTTGAAAGGCAGTGCACTATACAGAGCATTGGACTGAAGGCTAAGGTTATTATGGCCTATTTGAAAAGGCAGGAGTTCCATTCTGCCTACTCTCTAGAAACTACTATTTTGCATAAGTCATCCAAACTGAGGGGCCCTTGGGGTTCTCTGAGCTTCATTGTTTTCTTGCAGACGTTTCATTACCCAGACTAACAGTGCTAATCTTCATGTCTATGGAGCTTCTCAGTCATCCAGCTCATGGTTGTCCCAAAAGTGCTTTTTCAAGAGGCAACTTGACTTTTGGGTTTTTCTTTACGATGTTTCGCTTCTCATCCAAGAAGCTTCTTTTTCTGAGCTTCTTCAGAAAACTTCTTTAGAAAGCTTCTTCAGAAAGTCCAGTTGCCTCTTGAAAAAGCACCTTTTTCAGTTCTAACCTTCCAAACTGTTTTGTACATCTTTGGCATGGATTGTTTTTGAAGAAAGGAATAATGTCATTATCTTTACTTGACCCTGATATATGATTTTGTTTAGATGTCTGATAACTAGACAGTCATTGTGGGTCTGGATAATTTACCCATCCAGCAGAGAAATGCTTGCACTGCATGCAGGATCTCCACAGGTGGGGCCTCCTGGGAATACCGTCAGTCAGGCATTGTCAGCTGGCGGTCCCCAGGGCTAGGGCCTTTTCTGTGGGAGTGCCCGCCCTATGGAATCAGCTCCCGGCGGATCTTCTTTTGGCCCCTGATCTCCGCTCCTTTCATCGAGACCTGAAGACTTGGCTGTTTCAGCAGGCCGGCCTGGACTGACCTGGGGGTGGGTCGTTTTAATTGCATTGTTTTATCGTTGTAGTTTTAATTGTTTTAATTTAATTTTTTAGTAATTTATAGACTTGTAGTTGTTTAATATTTTTTTATTGTAAATGTATTCTCTTTTTATATGTTTGCCGGCCTGAGTGCTTAGGGAGAAGGGCGGCATACAAGTCTAAATAAATAAATAAATAATAATAATAATAATAATAATAACAACAACAACAATAAAAACCAGAGTCTCAGCAACAGCAATGAAAATGTCTAAGGACCTTTTGATGTTCCTTAGAACTGTAGAGAGTAAAGGAAGCCATAAAGAAGATCTGGGATGGTATTATATTAGATTCATTAGTAACCATATATCAGTTAACTCTTCTAAGGACCCACTCTAGATACAATAGACCTCTGAGAGGAAGTTTCCATTCAACAATGGTTCACCTTTAAGATGTAATTTCTTTCTTCAGCGTGACAAACAAAATTAGCAGACTGCATATTTTCTAGGAAGAAACTGGTTTTACAATTTCCAAAAGATGGGTTAAGGCTTATTTGCTGTTTTCTTTTGCCCAGAATCTGGAGGATGGGATTGTAGGAATCTGACTCTCAGTTTTATGATCCTATTTCCTGCAGGTATTTAGACTTTGCAAGTTTTTCACTTAGATACGAACAAAGAAAAAGAGTCTCCCCAATGCCTGCTTTTAGTTTTATTTGAATCACAACTCCATGTGAGAGGTTTTCTGAGGACATGCATTCTTGGAAAATGTCTGAGAGCCTGAATTCAAAAAGCTATTGTAGTCTCATCTCCTTGAGATCTTTCTTTCTTTCTTTCTTTCTTTCTTTCTTTCTTTCTTTCTTTCTTTCTTTTTCTTTCTTTCTTTTTGCATATGCTGCTAGTTGAAGTGACAGATTCATCCAAAGAATTGACAGGAATTGCCCTATATTTTCCCTAAGAACCAATGACCTCTTATTTTAACTTCTTTGTCTAATGAAAGGCAACTTCGGTCTATTATGGTAGTGTTTGCTTTGTTCTGCTCTAACAATGGATTGGCTAATTCAATGAAAGCTGCCTATTTAATCATCTGAAGCCTAGAAGGAAGCCTTGGGAGATAATAAGTAGAATGAGAAAAGACAGTTTTCTTTAGTAGACCTTAAATTGTGCCCATTATTTCCTGCTAAATAGCACCACCTTCTGGCCATATATTGCATCACAAAGAACCTCCTGGCCTCCAAATTGTATTTAATACAAAAGAAAAAAAAAGCCTGTGGAAAAACTGCCAGTCTTAAGCAGCCCTGTTTTGCATTCCCATTCAAATGGTCATCCTGAATAGTCCCAGAAGGTCTACCTAACAACTCCTGCACATTTGAAGTTATTCTTAGCAGCAGCACCTGCCTGTACAAATAAATGGCATAAAAGTCCCCATTTATTGATGCTAATCTGGGTTAAGAGAATTGCCACTGCAGCATAGATAAAACATCTGATGCTGATCAATAGTAATGGGCACATTACTGCTGGAACTTTTAGTTGCTGCTATGTAAGATCTTATTTGGGGGGTGGCTATCCCTGATACTCTGTTGTACTATACAACTAAGTTAGCTTTCTGTCAGCTAATTAAGCTGCTTCTCTGAAACCATTACTAAGCCTAGTGAAAGAAGTAGGAGAAGGTGGTTTTAAAAAAGGCAGAAAAAGCAGAAACAACATTTTTCACTGGGAAGAGAAGGCTATTTTAAAAAGTGAGGCTTAATAGCAAGATATCAAGGCAAGAAAAGTTATTTCAATCAAGTAACTGATATTCAAATGAGATAGGACAAATTCTGTCCTGGAAAAAGACACAGATTGATAGCCAAAGAACCTGTGGTACTCAGCTCTATAAAAGCAACCCATAATTTCAGCTTTATCTGCACGACAAAGAAGGTAAACCACTATGGTATATTCCCTGCAACAAATTGGAAAATGTGTTAAAATAAGTATTTAAAATCCTAGTCATAATAATCAACTACACACACAGATGATCTGGATGTATGAGTTGCCATTTTTCTCCCTCTGTTCAAGTTATGCAGCATCTCTTACACAGTTAGTGCTTCTTTTAAACATTTACTTTTTTGAAGGATCCAATCTTGGTCAGTTACCGGGACCAGAAATTTAGCCTTTTGAACTTTCACATTCATGCTGTAGCCCATCCTCGGCAAACTTCTCTCTCACCAGAATGTGTCTTTTTTGCTTTACTTTCCCCCGCACAAATATTAATTTTCCAGTTTTTGGTTTATCAATATTGGAATTTGGTTCAGATTTATATCCTTAAATAGTCAAATAGTCAAAGGGCCTTGGGTGGCTCAGGCTGTAAATGCCTGCTCTTAAGATCCAGCTGTCTACAATTACTGTAGGCTCGAATCCCACCAGGCTCAAGGTTGACTCAGCCTTCCATCCTCTCGGGGTAGGTAAATTGAGGACCCAAGATTGTTGGGGGCAATTAGCTGACCTTGTAAAAATGCCGTTTAGTAATAAGCAGGCATATACAATGGAATGAAGGCTATTGCTGAGCACACTGGGTTGTATCCCAAAAATTGTAAGCCGCCCTGAATCTTCGGAGAAGGGCGGCATATAAATGTAATTAAAAAAAAAATTGTTTTCCAGAAAAATTTGATTTATAAATAGATACCAATCCCATTCAGAGTGAAACTACTGGACAGTTGAAAGATACTTGAGCTCTTCTTCTTTCCTTGCCTGCTGCTAGTGTAAAATCTCATGTCTGAAAGGTTTTTGCCTCCTATGGGCATAATCAATTGGTGCAATATCTTTTGGTGTGAATACATAAATTAGCAGAGGTAACTGTCAAACTATCAATCAATAGCCCTACTCCTAGAGCATTTGGCAGGGTGGGGGAAGATATCCAAAATCAGATATCGTCAATGGTGTGTGAAACTCATTGGCGGGTAAAAATGTTTTGGCAAGCAAAAAGGAACAAGAGCCAAAATTGCTCCTTTCTCACTGTTTTAGGGGAAAAATTCTTTGAAATTCAAGGTGACTTATGAATATATAAAAACATTTACCTGGAACAGTAATTCTTTGGTGTTAATGTCATAGACCAGACAGGTATCATTTTCATCAACTACTGCTAGTTTGTTTCGAGATGCACTCATATCCAGGCAACGCACGGCTGTAGATTGTTTTAGCAAAACAATTGCAAATGGATTGTCCACAAAGATCTTGAGAATCTGGATATAATTACATTGTGAGAGTTAATAAAGCCCATATTGGAAAACTGAAGTTCTCATATGCTAGTCAGATGAAATGATTTTATGGAATCCAGACCCCTGGGAATAATCATTTAGACGAATTGACTGCTTCTGCCTTTTTATATATGATTATATATAAAAGACATGGGGACAAATAATGGTTGACTGAGAGGACAATTGTAGAGCTTATTCTATAAAAAAACAGGAGCAACATTTAACTCTATGGTCCTTTTCAAATATATTAAACCAGAATTTAAAAACGCAAGTCCTATAAAGCCCATAAAACATACTGTTCCTCTGATTAATTTTGTTAAATTCATAAATAATCCTAGATGCTTCACCTTGTTCATCAGAAACATAGAAAACCAATGGCAGAATAAAACCTAATGATCTGCCCTTTTGAGTTTTTGCTTTCTTTTAAATGTATGTATTTATTATTTTTAATAATGTTTAATTTTTTTGATTTTATTTTTTGTTTTGGTCAGGTGATAGACATGTGTTTTTACCCCAAGCAGGTTTAAACTCAGTTACTGATAAGTGACCCACTAATCCCACTGGTTCCAAGTTGTTTCCACTACTCTATGAATTTTCCAGTTTATATAATGACACCTACCAAGTGTGTATTCAGTATCTATCCCAGGTTAAGAGGATGTAGCATAAGTTATGTTGCCTTGTGTTGTCATCTTTATGTCTGGATTTTGGCTGTGATAAAAATGTACCAAAATCAATCAGCATTGCTTTTGCTATTGGAAAATATGCTGAATGTGGCACAGGCATGACTAAAGACAGAAACCTAATCTACCCTTCCTAGAAAATCTATATACTACTAAAACTCTTGTGTCTTTTTATAACCATCAACTGGGCAAAGTGGTGCATCATAGGCCAACAATTTTTGAATCAACATACCTCAAATGGGCTAACTTAGAGAATGTGTCCAAAATCTGGGAACCATGATTCCCATGGAAATGAAAATTGGGAAGTTGTAGCCACTTAGCACTTCCATGGTCAGCTGTGGTCATGTGATGTCATTTCCAATGTTCCCTGACAGTTTCCCACAAGGCAATGAGTAAGCTGAGAGGGAATATTGCAAGTTGCTCAGATAAGTCTCTCCAACTTACACAACCTCCACATCTCCTCTGTGCTTGTGCCATGCTGTCCACTCACACCTTTGTACAACCTCCCTGACCTTTGCTGCACCCTTCCCAATCCTTGTAGTGCTTCTCACACATCTTTCCCAACCTGCACATAATCTGTCACACATCCTTCTTGACCTCTGCAGCACTTCTTGTGCACTGCAAAAACAGAATGCTGAAGTTCTGTATGAAAAAGTATTAATCTCCTCCAAAACTGAATGGAAATATATATATAGGGAAAGAGAAAGTTAAAGCTGCTTGGAATAGAATTTAAAGTATAATACAGAATGTGAGTATAATGTATGTGGAATTACACTAAGCGTGGAAGAACACAGGTTATGAATGAGGAAAAATACGTTAGGGAATAGAATGAGTAAATGATGTGTATTTGTGGGTTGTACATTAGTACAACCACAGCATTGAGGTCAGCTCTTACTTTTCTAGTTTTCTGGAAGAATATTAAGACTTGGCTCTGCCTGTTAGCAAAGGGGTCTAACAGTGTCATGCAACCAAGGGCTGACTGGTGGTTTAAGGACACTCTAAGAGAGCAAAGAATAGTTAACATTAAAAGAGGCAAAGAAAATGCAGAACAATTTTGATGGAAATAAAAAAAATGTTTTGAAAATGGGTAGTACAGGCTAAACAGGTAACATTCAGCACAGTGAATGAATAAAAATAAGGGTGAGATAATTATTTGGTGTGAAAGAAAGGAATGTCAGAATGAATATTTCAGGGAGCTATATGGGGATTATAATAATGCTATGTAAATGCTACAAATTTTTGTGTCTAAAAAAATAACAATAAAATAACTAAATTCTATAAGAAGGTGAAAAAAAAATAATTCTGCAAATGTAGATGGTATCATTTGAGAAATATTAAAATGTAGCTGTTGTTTGTTGATTGAATAGCTGCACAATTTGTTTAAAGTGTATATAAAGACTACATCCATGCCTGACGATGGGAAGAGTGTTGTTTTTGTTCTATTATGTAAAGAGAAAGCTAGCAATAATGACTGTAAACACTGTAGGAGATTGAACTTGTTACATGTGCCAAGGTGAGCAATTTCAAGAATTATCACTAAAAGGATACAAGAGGTTACAATTAGAAAAAAATCAGAAGTGCAATGCGGCCTTATGCCAGGCACATGATGTGCAGACTGTATTTTTGCTCTTCAGTAGGTCAATGAGAAATATATGACTGAAAAAAAATACTGAATATTTGTGGCTTTAGAGAAGCATACGGTAAAATGAATAGAAAGTTTGAATTCTTTTGCACAAATATGAAAGTTGGTTGATGAATGTTATAAGAATGGCACATGATGGAAGTAAAAGGTATATAAAAATGAATGAATTATTATTATTATTATTATTATTTATTTGACTTGTATGCCGCCCTACTCCCTAAGGACTCAGGGCGGCGAACACTAAAACAGAGCAAATTTACAATAAAAAGCAATTAAATAAAACAAGCCGAATACATTAAAACATTAAAAAGATTAAAACCCTACCCCCCCCATGGGTCATTCCAGGCCGGCCTGTTGAAACAACCAAGTCTTCAAATCTCGGCGGAAGGAGCGGAGGTCAGGGGCCAAACGGAGATCCACGGGGAGCTGATTCCAGAGGGCAGGCGCTCCCATGGAGAAGGCCCTAGCCCTGGGAACCGCCAGCCGACAATGCCTGACTGACGGAATCCCAAGGAGGCCCCTCCTATGAGAGCGAACAGGGCGATCAGAAAGTGATGCTGGCAGGAGGCATTCCCGCAAGTACCCTGGACCCAAGCTATTTAGGGCTTTGTAAGTTGTTACTAACACCTTGAAGGTAACCCAGGAGACAACCGGCAACCAATGCAAGCCGCAGGAGGGTGTAACATGGGAGTATTGGGATACTCCCATCACAGCCGCGCCGCATTCTGCACCAGCTGTAACCTCCGGGTCATCCGCAAGGGCAGCCCCATGTAAAGAGCGTTGCAGTAGTCGATTCTGGAGGTGACGAGCGCATGAGTGACCGTTCGAAGGGCACCTCGGTCCAAATAAGGGCGGAGCTGGCGAACCAGCCGAACCTGGGCAAAGCCCCCTGGCCACAGCCCCCACATGCTCCTCCAAACTGAGCTGTGGGTCCAGGAGGACGCCCAGATTCCTCGCCCTATCCACGGGGGGCAACACCTCTCCCGCATGACCAAGGATGGAACATCGCCTGAAAACTGAGATGCCAGTAAGAACAGCCACTCCGTCTTGGTCGGGTTGAGCTGGAGCCTATTTTCCCCATCCAGACCTGTACCGCTCCAGGCACGGACATCAGAGAGAGCATCACTGATCTGGTCTGGGGTGAGATATAAAGCTGTATCATCAGCATATTGATGATACCTCACCCCAAAACCTCGGATGATCTCCCAGCAGCGTTTCATGTAGATATTAAACAGGAGAGGTGAGAGAACGGACCTTTGCGGCACCCCACAAGTGAGGGGCCTCGGGGCCAACCTCTGCCCCCCTGCCAACACCGACTGCGAACGGCCCAAGAGGAAGGAGGAGAACCACAGCAAAATGGTGCCCCCCACCCCCAACTGGCTGCCTAAAAGATACCATGGTCAATAGTATCGAAAGCCGCTGAGAGATCTACAGGACTAGAACAGAGGAAAAACCCCTGTCCCGAGCCCTCCAGAGATCATCCATCAGTGCAACCAATGCTGTCTCCATGCTGTGTCCAGCCCTGAAGCCCGATTGATACAGGTCTAAATAATCAGCTTCCTCCAGGAACAAGGGGAGCTGCTGAACCACCATGCTCTCAACAACCTTGGCTAAAAAGCAAAGGTTGGAGACTGGACGATAGTTATTCAAAACGGCCGGGTCCAAGACAGGCTTCTTGAGGAGGGGCCTCACCACTCTTTCAAGGAAAGACTCCCTCACTCAAGGAGGTGTTGACAATTGCCTGGAGCCAGCGCAGTAACCTCCTGGAGGCATACACCAACCAGGAAGGACACGGGTCCAATAAACACCTGGTGGAAGACAGCCTCCGCATGATCCTGCCCACCTCATCAAGGGAGACTGGGTCAAACTCAACCCAGATAGAATCAACCAGACCCGTCGCCACCTCATCATCAGACCCCTGCCAATCAGAGTCTAAGCCGGCACGAATTTGAGCGACCTTATCTGCCAGATGTAAACTAAATTCCTCTGCTCTGCCCTGCAAAGTGTCATCCCCCTCCCTCAATTGAAGGAGGGAGCAGGTCACCCAAAACAGGGCCGCAGGGCGATCATCGGCGGACGCATCAGAGCGAGAAGTAAGCACGCCACCGCCTAATCGCTTCCAGGTAGGTCCCAATATAGGCTCACAACTGGACACGGTCACTGAGCGGCTAGTCCTCCACCTGCTCTCCAGGCGTCTTCTCCGCCGTTTCATCCCCCAGAGCTCCTCAGAAAACCAGGGAGCCCACCGGGGTCTACAGCGGGGAAGAGGCTGCAAGGGGATAACCTGGTTGAGCGCTGCCACGGCTGCCTGTTGCCAGGCAGCCACCAGCATCTCGGCTGGGCTGTGGTCAAGGGAGGCGGGCAAGAACCCCAGTGCCATCTGAAACCTCTCAGGGTCCACCAGGCGCCTGGGGCGGAACCATCGCGTTGGCTCCTCATCCCAGCAGCGAGGGAAAGACCAGCCGCAGGAGATAGTGATCCGTCCATGATAGGGGTAGGGTAGATGGAGAACCCTCCCCCAGATCACTACACCACTGCCCCGAGACAAAAACAAGGTCGAGCGTGTTCCCCCTCTCGTGAGTGGGCCCATGAATCACCTGGGTCAGGTTCATGGCTGCCATGGATGCCATGAACTCCTGAGCCAAACCTGACGCCCCCCAGAGATAGCAGGTTAAGGTCCCCCAGAACTATAAGCCTGGGGAACAAATGAACATGAATGTATATGCAACTCTAAAGCAGTATATATACATAATAGAATGGTTTGGAAGTGATTTATCTCTATATCTTTTTCTTTTTTCTTATCTACTGCCTTGAATTACTTTGGCTTACTATGCTTTTATTAATTTTCTATGGTGTGAATAATGTTGCTTACTGCAAAAGAGAATAATGTGATGGATATGTGTATATGTACAGAATAACAACTATCCACCCTATTTTTCATGAAGGAAAATGTCTACAAAAATGTCTTTGATTATCTATAATTTTCTTTCAAATTCTGTTATTTTCTATAATCTAACAGCATCTCAATCACTACCAAAAAAAACCTTGTGTTTTATCAGAAAACTCACCTGACCATTCTTTAAACCCACTAAAAGGCCTTCTCTGCCTGGAGGTCCTCCAATTACTTTTATATATCGAATGAGAGATTCCATCACCCATTCCCGTTCTTTTATACCGCTGAAAGAAAGACACTGGAGTCTCTTTTCCTAAAAAAAAAAGGGGGGGGATATATATATATTCTGCTAGAAAGTGTTCATATATCTTAGCTTGACAATGATGTATATTTACCAGAACTTTTTTTATTATGTTTCCATGCACAGACATAAACAAGGGGGAAGTATTTTATAATACCAAACAAGTCTAATTTCTTGCCAATGTTCATGTCTATTGTTTATAACCACTCTTTACAGGTTAATAGCCAAGGATGAATTAATGAAATGTAGTTGCTCAGAAAAGTCATCAACTACTAAGAAATCTAAATAAAAATGCTATCAATTACTTTTTATTATACTTTCTAGAATATTTTACCCAACATTTCAGAGTTTCAGTCACTTCTTTCTCAAATGCCAACCACATTATTAGGTAATGCTATGCCAAAATAAGGATAGGTGATTTATTGGAAGCAATTTATTCCAATTATCAAATGAAAGTGAGTATGTTATATGTTATAAGAACTTTGGAAATCCATTCCCCATGGAGAAAATGGTGTTACTTCTAGGAATTTCTAATTTCAATCTTTAGCTAATGCCAGCAGAGTTGAGAATTATGTTCACATTACTGTGACAGGAATGATAATGAGGAATGCAAACCTCTAAAATGGCTCTCCCCAACCTAGGTGACATACAGTTCAGTGCCCAGAATTCACAAACAGAACTATGCTATCTGCAGAATTGGAGAAAATTCTGCTCTAATACTTACTCTAATAGTTTTAATTCCTGACATGAATTCTGGAAACAGATCAAAAATGAATATGCATCTGATGTAGCAGTTACCTCTGTTGGCCCACCCTTGTTATATGAAACGCCTTCAACAGGGAACCTTTTTCTTAATCTTTCTTAGTGCAGTACTAGAAAATGCAGTATCATTTTTAGACATTATTTTATTTTTAAATGTAATGATCAGTTACCTACCTGGCATAAGATAATGTGTTCAGAACACACAACTAGTAAGTTACATTCAAATTTTTTTGGTATCTTTTCCTTCACTCGGTAGTGCATGTCTGATGAATCATCGGAATACAGTTCAAAAATCTGGATTTTCTCTGGTAATTGGATTGCTAATCTGTTCTTGTAGATTGCTATTTTTTTTACAAGCTCTCGGTTTTTTATTCTAACTGTGGAAAAACAAGTTTAAGTTAAACTATTTTGCTTTTGTATTATTGCAAACCACCTAGAGTCATTACATGAGATAGGTGGCCATATTATTCCAAATATCCATTTATTTATTTATTAAGGCCACTGAACTCCAAGAAGACTTTGGGTAACATACATTAAGTCTAATACATAGTTTAAAAACACATTAAAAATCATTTAATTGCCTGGACCAGAACAGCACTTCCAAACATGTAACATTTATTTATTTATTTATTACTTGGACTTGTATGCCGCCCCATCTCCGAAGACTTGAGCTCCACAATCATCCCAATATTCAGTTAAGGGTAAACATCCCTATTAGCTCAATTGGATTCTGAGGACTGCATGTAATCTTCACCGTATGACCATAACTGAGCCCAGAATTATGGTAATAAGTTGTTGCAGTTCTAAGTCAAGGCACCCACATGACTGGAAATAATTTTACAGATATTTTATGCAGTCATTAATTGAATGCTGCAGTCGTTAAGCAAAAATCTCTCCCTCTCTCATCCCAAATTATCTTACACTAAATATGGGGATAAAATGGCAGGAAACAGTACCATATATACTGCAATTTCTGGCAGGATATAAATCAAATGAAAAAACATAAGACTAAATCCTATTCATATGGCTACACCTCTCATGCTGTTCATAGAAATTTACATAACCATTTGTATTTATACAATTAACATAATAAAACAATTAATGAACAATCACCAAGGACAACAACAAAAAGTCAAAATATCAGCTACATCAATGTATTTTTGACTGCTGACAAAAGGCCATCAAACATGTTGTCATCACAACATCCCCATACCAAAAATTCTACACACAGCACTTCTGAAGACATAATGAGTGTTCTTGACAAAAAGGCACAGCCATCTTTCCACTGTAAAGATCTATTGGCAAGTTCAATTTGCAGACAAATATTATTTACTGGAGCAGGGAAGCTATGGCCCCTGGGTTATCTGAAAACATAATTCAATACTACCTTTTTGTTCAGTGATAAGATGTTGGACAATAACATCTGTCATGCTGTCTCTGTAAGCGTAGCGATCCTTATAAAGGCCATGAACTGTGCTGAAAATCAACTGATACAGTGAAATGGTTCCATCCTGGGTTCCTACTGCCTGAAGAGAAAAGAATTAACCAAATTCAGGTGTCTATTTATCTGAATGATCATGAACTAGAAATGTAGATTAAAAGGTATTTTAATATTTAAAAAGTTTTGCTGGAATTTTCTACACTTCGAAAATGTGTATCGAGGGAGATTTTTCCTTCACATGCATAAGATTTTGACCTGACTCTTCTCCCACAGCAAAACCATATAAATCAAAATTCACAAATGTCATGGTAGAAAATAGTTATTTACACTTATTCTAGATATCATTTCATTGTTTACAATTGTTTTTAATAGATGACAACAATAAGATTACTTGGCTTTTATTTAAAGGTCACAATAGTAACTAGAAGAATATTTTAAATATACAGTAACAAAAAGAGTTTAAGAGTTTAAAATATTATTTATATATTATTTATTCTTACGCACTTGAGAAATAAGCTTTGAATCGATATTAAAAAATGGCTCCCTCCAGAAGTCAGTGGTTTTTCTTAGCAAATACTACAGACTATGATTGCCAGCTATACTTGAAAAAATGTGCTTTGTTATTAACTATGCACAATCAGCCCCGTGAAATTATAATTCATGTGTAACACAATTTGTAATGATTTGATGAAGTAAATTTTGATTATCTCAATACAAAGGCGCTTTACATGACTCAATAACAGATATTACAATATGCATATCACAAGGAAATATGGGGAAATCAAAATGAGAAAAGGCATGTGAACCAGTAACAGTAAATGAGGGAAAAAGAGGAAAAAGAGATAAGACAAATGAAGGAAGAACAGCGAACTAATGTGCTGACAAATATTGTTTCATTCACTGACAACTAATGAAACAAAAAGATTTAAGTCACAATTCAACCCAAGGTCATTCATCAACTTGTTTATTATTATTATTATTACTATTATTATTATTACTATTAATCATCACACAGCCAGCCAGATGTACAGACTGGGTTTGCATTTTTGTCTACCTATCGAGTCCTATTTATTTATTTATTTATTTATTTATTTATTTATTTAATTGGTCTTATATGCCACCCTATCTCCCGAAGGACTCAGCGAGGCTCACATAAAAACACCCAATACAAAAGTTAAAAGCATTAAAAATAATTAAACTAATTAGACCAAATAAATATTTAAAATCCAAACCACGAAACATTTAAAATGAAAGCTCCCCCCTCAGTCCAGGCCGGTTTATTCAAATAACCAAGTCTTTAGGCCGCGGCGAAAGGAGCGGAGGTCAGGGGACAATCGTAGCTCCAGGGGAAGCTGGTTCCACAAAGTGGGCGCCCCCACAGAGAAGGCCCTCCCCCTAGGGACCGCCAGCCAACATTGTTTGGCTGACGGTACCCCAAGGAGGCCCTGTCTGTGACCACGCACCGGGCAATTGGTGTTCGATGCTGGCAGGAGACGTTCCCGCAGGTACCCTGGCCCTAAGCCATATAGGGCTTTATAGGTAAGTACCAGCACCTTGAATCTCACACGGAGGACCAGGGATAGGCAAATCTGGATGTTTGGCAATGTTACAGATATCTTCACAGAATAAAAGCTGTTCCAAATAAAGCTGCCTTTTGCAATTGACTGATGGCAAATTTGTCAGTGCCTATTATTATTATTAGTAGTAGTAGTAGTAGTAGTATTCCTAACAATATAACTGTAAGTTCAACCTATAGGCATAAAATTACCTCTGTGATGCACAGAATGTAACCTGGCAGAGACAGAATTATAAAGTCTGTAAAAAAGTAATTTCCTAGCAAAACAACAGCAGATTTGGATACATTTGCCATATGGAAACGAGGAAAGCCAGAAATAGTTACTTGTGAGAGAAAAAGCATCTGAAAACACCTGGTATACATATTGGAAAGGCTTTTAGAAATTCACCCTTACCACATAATTGGAATCGGGCTTAGCTTTACAAGTCCACACCCAAGTGCTCTGTTCACCTATGGTGCCAAGACGCACTCCATCCTTCGTATAAAGGGACACTTGCTTGTCAGAGCCTCCCATTAAGATGTATTCTCCTTTTGAAAAATAGCTAACACAACATGGATCAAAGTTCAGGACTCTGTCTTTTCCAATCTATAAGAATATGGATAAATTTTTTTAACATTTGATTTTGCAATAAGAAATCTCATCTGCAGACAGGAATGTAATTACACATATTTTTGTATTTGATTTGTCACAGATCTTCATTTGAGGTTGATACAACCTTTTCATTTTCAGAAACTGCCTTAAAAATGAAAAAATATGGTTAGTATTAGGTCCAACAATATATAATATGTGCATATTAGCCCATTTCTGTTATTCAAGGATGAGGAGGAAACTCAGCCAGAATAATTCTATTTAATAGTTTTTGGCTCACAAATAGACTGTAATACTGGTACAGACCCCTCAGTTAATTCCATCTGGTCTGCTGTGCTTGCCATCTTTTCTCTTTCTCTTTTTTATTTTACTGATTTTACTGTAATTTCTTTCATGATTGTGAGCTACCCAACCATTGAGAAATGGGCAGCATACAGATTTAATTTACATACATACATACATATACATACATATATATATACACATACATACATACATACATACACACACACAAAAATCAGAGGCCAATTTGTTTGCCTTTTTGTAGAAAAGTGTGCGTATGTTTGTCTCTCTCTCTCTCTCTCTCTCTATATATATATATATATATGTACACATACACACACATATACATAGACAAACATACGCACACTTTTCTACAAAAAGGCAAACAAATTGGCCTCTGATGTTGTAGAATATACTACTAGCTTTAAAAAATGCAGAAAAAGTATTTGGGAATACACACAAACACACACACACTTTCCAGTTAAGAAGTAACTTACTTGCTTGCCACTTAGTTGATAAAAAGAAAGCCTTTGTCCCCAATCTGCCACAGCTAAAATATCATTATGCTCATCTCTATTGGATATAAAAGGAAAAACAATTATGTAGTAACAGTGCATCAAGCAGATATTGTTTGTCAATGGCAATATCACTAGTTAAAAGATCTTCTGAAATCTAGATACGGGCCAGCAATGCTTATACTTCCTTATAAGAGTACAGGGAAGATTAATACTATAAAAATGTCTACCATTAATCTTCCCTATACTCTTGACATAACCTTGCCAATGGAAAACTAATTCTTGAGTCAACTAACTGAACCAAAATTATTATTTCATGCACATTGGATGCATGCTTTGGGGAAAAGTTGAGAGATTTAGCCAATAGCTAGATTGTTCAATATATAGTATTGGCTCTTACAGTTTAATTTTTATGCCACATACAGAAATTATATTTTTTTTCATGGAGGACTCAATGTTTTTGTAAGTTATAATGCTTTTTCAGCTGTAAACCCAATGGTGTGGAAACTAACAAGATGTCAAAAAAACATGCATTGCATGCTCTTATGATTGGGAAGAGATTAACATTATAAAAATGGAAGGACATTCATTCTGTCAGTTACACAACACCCTGAAGAATGCATTACTCTTTTCATATCAGGAGTGGAGGTCTGTTTAGAAATTTGGTCTGCATTTAAATGTATGGACGTGTGGCTGTAAACTTTCATTTTCCCCCCTCTTTTAATATTAAGTAAATTGATTTAAATGTACTGTATATGAATGAACATATCTATAAGATTAACTGAACAGTTTGTCAGGGATGAATATTCTTGTAACTTTTTTGAATTTTTCTTTTACGTTTCATAATTGCATCAAATATTTGTATGTGCTAAAGTAATATATCATGTTCCCTCAGAGAGTAATAACAAAACATTTTCTGGGACAGATTTTGTTTTCGTTATTTCTTAGATGCTGGTCCTGATAACTTGACCTGCTGGTAGCTATCTCAAATATTTGGTGAAATCTAATTTAGCATTCTCTATAATAGCTATAGGGACATGGTGGCTCAGTGCCTAAGACACTGAGCTTGTCAATCAGAAAGGTCGGCAGTTTGGCGGTTCAAATCCCTAGCACCGTGTAACGGAGTGAGCTCCTGTTACTTGTCCCAGCTTCTGCCAACCTAGCAGTTTGAAAGCATGTAAAAATGCAAGTAGAAAAATAGGGACCACTTTGGTGGGAAGGTAACAGCGTTCGCGCCGGCATTTAGTCATGCTGGCCACATGACCACGGAGATATCTTCGGACAGTGCTGGCTCTTCTGCTTTGTAATGGAGATGAACAGCACCCCCTAGAGCTGGAAACAACTAGCACATATGTGTGAGAGGAACCTTTACCTTTTATAATAGCTAGCAATAGATTTTCAGAGTTTCCAAATAAGTATTCCCTATCCTATATGAGAAACTGTGGGCGTTACTACTGAGCTATAATAATGTTTTAGCTTATATATTATCCTAGACATTTTAAGAGAAGGCAGCATCTTTCTTCTTATTAATAGTTAAAGTTGGATTTCACCTATATGATTTCTCCCACTGAACTGCTTTTGGGTACTTCAGTGAGCTTTTAAAGCAACACAAGGTGGTAGATTGCAGTTCCCTGGAAGGAATTAATGACACACTCTGAATATTTTTCCAATTTCCTTTAGCTCTGAGAGTTTGTGGTATCAAATTTCTTGAATATGGGAAAACATCTGCCTCATGCAGGACTTTGTGCTAAGTTCAACTTTTAGTATACCAGGCCAAATTAGAGAAGGAAGACAAATTGGCAAAAATCAGTATGGAAAATTTTATGGAACTCATTATACTGCTTTTACATGATGATATAGATTACTTGTGGTAATGAAATGTGAATCAGTAGGATTCCATACATATCTATATTGATCCTAAAATGGTATAGCTTTATTTCCTTGATATTTCACTCACGAGCTGGCATTCCTAGGACTCTCATCTTCCTCACGTTCTTCTTCCTCTGCCTCACTACCCTGACTACTGCATGTGATGGACTTCAGAACTGGTATATCCTCTAAACAGGTGTGACCTGCCTCGTCATCTTCTTCGCTGTCTCTAGCACTCCAGAGATTCTCCCAGCGACTGCAAATACCAATTGTTTGTTCACATGAACTACTGACACACAATTCAACTTTCAAAATATGTTAGTTCAAAGATCAGTGCCCTGGAATTAAATAATTTTTCCCAGACAAGACTTTGCAGTCTTCCTTAAATGTTCTAGAACATACAGAATGTATTGTTCCAGATAAAAAAAATTTTAATCAGGCTGTAGAAAATACAGCACTTTAAAACAGAGACTTTAGGGAGAAAGGTAATGGAAATATCTGATCTGGACCCATACACATACATCATTTGAAATGATTGGGTGGCTCAATACTTCTCAGTCACAATAATAAAACTAATCAATTAAAATAGAATGCCAACATTATCACTACAATACTTTCTCACAAAGTTTTCCCACACAGGAGTCCCATGTATTAGGCCACTGAAATCAATGAACAAAATAAGTACATTGGCATAGGACACAGTGAAAAGATAAATAAACATGCTACCTCCTAGCCTCTTAAGAGTCTTATGTAGCTTGTCTCTAAAAATATTCTTTGCAATAGTACCAAATATCTGTAGCTCGGGTGTAGGATGAAGGTGAAGGTTTGTTCTTAAAAATATTCTTTTTAAGAGGCTCAATCAGATATTCATTTAAATGTTTTTAGACATTGTTAGCATGTATCTGTAGAAACACTATATAATTAGATGAATTTGCTACCATATACTATGCAAAACAGATCTAGCTCCTTAAAGATTTATCACATCCTCCTTGGGGTATGAGGAATGGAAAAACAGGATACAGCTTTCTCTGCAAAAGTTTCTCATGTTTATGTAATACTCATCCCTGCAATCAAATTCTTTTATCAAGGACCCCACAATTTTTTAATGCTTGTTTTTAATTTATTTATTTATTTATTTAGTTGGTTTTATATACCGCCCTTCCCCCCAAAGGGGCTCAGGGCGGTTTACAGGGCATTAAAAAACATACAATACAAATATTAAAATAAAAATTAAACTCTAATTAAGCCCCACTCATATCAAATTTTAAACATTTAAGAACAATGGTTAAAAACAATAATTCCAATCCAAAAATTTAAAAATATCTCATGGGGATAGATCGGCTTGCTTAAACAGCCATGTTTTAAGGGCGTGGCAAAAGGCTCTCAGGTCGGGGACAATCCGGATCTCTAATAGTCACTATACAGTGATAAGGAGTTTGTAGTTAATTATAAAAACTTTTGGAGGACATTCATACAGCACATAAGTGAAAAAGTAGAAATTAATAATTAATGAATATTAATTATTGTGATGCCCTCTACATTTCTCTATTTTTATTAAGCAAAATGAGAAAATGCCAGAGTAAAATCTGGAGCAAGCACAAGCAACTTAACCACTCAGCTCTTAGGAACAGAAATTTTGTATGTTAAGCAAACCAAGTAAAATATGATCTTTCCTATGGCCAAATGTAATATGGAAATATCTTGTTTCTTACATTAAAAAAAATTTCAGGATTTATCCCCAAAATTAATCACACATCTGTAGTAATATGCCAACTCCTGAAATCTACAGGCTAGTTTGCCATGATACTTATTAAAGATATCAAAACACACTGAATGTATGAAGCTTTATGTTTTCACTCAAGACCCAAACATGTTACCTTGATGGATTCCAAGAAATAGACCAAACTGGAGATAAAGATCCTCCTGGTCGTTCAATTTTGACTTTCTCTTCACCATTTTTATTCCTAATGCTGACAATACCATTGTACAACCCCAAAGCGAGATACTGTCCATCATTCGTCCAACTGAAAAAAAAAACACAATACAGTAGGCTAAATGTTTCTTAAAGCTAGAGGGAACCAACATTACAAAATGGAGGATATTTGGGGAGTGGAGAGTTTGCTGAGGGAGAAAGGACACCCTGCCACTGATACCACCTGGCCACTTAAGTCAGGAAGGGCTGCTTTTAGCTGCAAGACCAGAAGCAATGCCTCATTCCTACTTTAGCTGCATCATATTTTGTGTGGAGCAGCAACTCATAAGCATAACTTTATATCTTTTGAAAGCCCAAATTAGAATCTTTGAGCCAAAGAGTTACATACCTACAACAAGTGATCTTATTGCTAACTTTATGTTTGTTGACTGACTTCTGTTCAGGAGACCACAATCCTTAAAAACAACAAAATCAAAATATGGAAATTAAAAAAAAGGTTATAATTATAAGAGCATTCAAAAGCAGTTACAGCAATAACTACTAAAAATAATGACATTAATGTTCATCATATGTGTTATTCATCCTAATAAGATTTATTTCAATCTGACTGTCCTTTCCAATATCAGTACCCATTTCTGTGCTGCATAGTAGAATTTCATAATGTCATTACCCATCGTCTATAAAGAAAGGACTACAATGATCTGGGAGGACTGTACTATAGCTCAATGGAAATGCCTTATGCGCATTAAATTTAGGTCCAATCTCTGGCATTACCAGTTAAGTGAGAACCTAAAAGCAGATGCTAAACAACAAAACTGGACCAGATGGACAGGTAGTTTGACAGGCTGGAAACAAATTTCCCACATTTCTAATAAAATATTATAGCATCTTGGAATTTTATACAATCTGCCCTTCACACTAATGAATGATTTGTGTCAAAAAACAAGGAGGAAGATAGCTTCCAGCTTTGTATTCAAAATCTGCCCTGGAGTTTGGGAAATATCCAAGCAGATTCTCATGTGTAGAGGGCAAAAAAGAGAAAGGAAGGGAGTGGGGAAGCTTTACTCATATATTACATTTCAACTTTGGGGTATCTAAACCAGTATTACAGTAATGGCTGCAATTCTTGTTGGGTTTCTTCCTTTGCTACATGAAGCATTAGAATTTGAACTTAAAAATTCGGCAAAGGGGAATCCATACCAAAATCACTTGAAGAGCAGGATGCAAGCTGATGTGTAACAGGATTATAAGACACACATTGTATAGAATCATTGTGCCTAAAACAAATTAATAAACAACAGTGAAAGAGAGGCATTGGAAGAATGGCAAGCTAAATCAATATGGAAAAGCTATGCCAGCTTTTTATAAGTAAGGCTATCAAATATGGGCTGTAGTAGTCTGGATAACCTCTGGATAATAGCAGTAAGGGTTTCCTATTTCTCTTTATTGCCATAGATCTAGATTTCGATTCATGTTGTAGGCTGCAGAAAAAAGAGGGTAGTAATATCCCTTATCTAATTCATTGGAAAAAATGGTATATTACTGGAAGGATTCATCTGGCTTCTATTTAAACTTTTAAGTGACTATTAGCCTTGATGGCAATGTAACAGCTTCTAGAGACCAGTAGACTTCCTTGTGCAGTTGGTTGGCCTTTGGGAAAACAGACTGCTGGACTAGATGGCTCAGGGATCCAATCCAGCATGAAACTACTCACATGCTTATAAAGGATTTGTCAAATGTTTTAAATATTTTGTACATTTGGATCCTCTGTACTAGGGGTCCCTCATTCCTGGGCCGCGTCCCAATATTGGGCCACATACTATTGGGACCTGGGCTGCTGAAGAGGCAGGCAAGCATGCGAAGCTTGCACAGGATTAGGTTGCACGCATGAAACAATCTCCCCACCACCACTGCAGAAACCACTGAAGCCATAGCCACTGGTCCACAGAACCAAAAAGGTTGGGGACCCTTGCTGTACACTGCATCAGTGAACAGACAGTGAAATCTCAATTTAATGGACCAATTAAGCTTATGTTAATTTGCAAACTATGTACTTCTCAGCAATGTACATAAGTTGTTTAATTGTTGCAAATAATAAAAAATTATGTAAATTTAACTGCCTCATCCAACTAGTTTGGATTTGTCTGTTACTTGAAGTAATGGATATTTGCCCCAAATTTGGTCTGTTGGACCAGTAGTCATTAAACAGATGTTTGTAAATTTGAAGTTTTACTGTACTTGTAAGATGGCTCTAGCCAGCTCTGTTCATAGATGTTATGCTGAGAACCTGTTTCAGGCATTCACAACACAGATGTCTTTCAGATATGCTGAAACATGGCTTTGTTGACTGAGAATTATGAGTGTTGATATTCAGGCTAAGTGGAGGGTAATAGTAAGGGATAACAAATATGTTCAACTCATTAACAAGCAGTACAACATATTCCCTTTCTCTGAGAGGCAGCTATCAAGGAAAAAAGAAAATAACCCTATGCTCAAGCTTGTGTGGTACACACTAACCAAGCTCAGGAGCTTATTGTTTTAGTAATGAAATAGAAACCTAAAAATCCTTTAAACAGTTGAATCCTGTATCACAGCACTATTGAGTTAATCACCTTCTGAAAAAATTGCTTTACACAGAAGCACAGAATCAAAAATCCTATATTCAATGTTTAAATTTCTTCAGATATTTACTCAATCAAGTGAGAGGTGCAAACTTTTATGGGGCGAGGGCCAGGATTGCTGACCCATGTTCTATGTTGGCAGCTGGTATGGCCTCCATCATCCTCAGTTTCAGACTATACCAGGTATCTTTTCCAAATAGATCCAGTCCCTGTAAAATGGTTTTCTTCGTGTCAAGATTTCTTCTATTTATATTAAAAGTAATTCTTAAACACATACGTCAAAGTCATAATCACTTACGTGTATTTCAGGATACCTTCTAACTTTGAAGTCCAGATTATGACAGTTTTGTCTGCAGCTCCTGATGCAAAGCGTTTTCCTAGGAAAATTTGTAAAAGCCAATATAAATTATGAAGCAGCTTTAGAATGAACTGTTAATCTAAAACACAGAAATGTAATAATATTATAGTCTATAATTTTCTTAATCTTGCTAACAAATGGGATTACCAGTACATAACCATATTTTATATACATATTTATAAGTTTAATTTACGTAATTTTGTAAAGCACCAAATATGTTTTAATTAGACCAACTGACAATTGTATTTTTAATTAGGATTTTTTTCATTGGAGTACAATTTATAAAAATGTATTAATATGATCTCAAATGTACCTTCTAATGTTAGCAAGCACCTGCTATCTGTTTAGCACATTACCAGACATAAAGATTTTTCAAAAAAGATTTATTAAATCTTTTTCTCAGTTCATTGAAGTAACTTTAAAATGTGTTGTTGATAACTATCATATATTTTTGTTATTGGTCATACCCAGCATCTTGAGACTGGTTGAGAAAGTAACATTTATATGATTATGAAAAGAATACAATAACTATATTAATGCATACTTTGTTTCTTTTGTATTAGCAGTAAGCAACTAAGCTGTGAAAAACCTTGGCTATGTGCTAAAAAAATAAATTTGAGAAGTCCTGAGTTCCTTTTGCACAAATTCCCAACTGTCAAAAGCAGACACTAGTGAAATATGATAACAAAAATAATTCAATATTGTACTACTTGGAAGTGAAATTATCAGCATATTTTGAACATCCCAAAGAATTTATACTTAAGAAATTTTGATCAGGAGTTGATCAATTCTTTGCCTCAGTTGATATGCTATATAGATCTTGTATTAGTGACATAAAAAGGCAAATGCAAGTGTACAAAATGTAAACAGTGGATTTCATATTACCATCTTTTGCATATGCTACGCAGTATACTGTATCCTTATGAGCTTTCAAGGGCTGGATTAATGTTCCATCAGATGTATCATACACCTGTACAGATAAAGTAACACAGAAAGTATAACAGTACAGATGCATAAAAATACTTCAAGATAAACTATTCTAAAACAAAGATAATCTGCAGAAAAATGCTCTTAGATCTCCAATTCTATATTGCAAAATTCCAGATGATCCAACATGACAGCAAAGGTACCATAACAACATAACACACCAAAACATCTAACATGAAAATTATAAACAATGGCACCTAAGGTATACATTATGGAACAATAAAACTCATAGTAAGAGTATAAAGAACATATTAATAATTCAGTCATTAATCAGAATAATCATACACTAAAATTGCACAATTCATAATTCCATATTCATCTGTTTTATTTTCCAGCATTTGAACTGTATTTAAACTCTACTGGACACCAATATAAAAATTTAAGCACAAATGTAATATACTCTGGTGGTTAAGACCTGCCAGCAAACAGAATCAAAATACCATTTCTAGCTTCCAGAAATCTTCAAAAACAGCCCCATGAGCAGCACATTGAAGGTATCCATTTGCCCACCTAGCAGTTGCCATATATCAGGAGGCTTCCCAGTTTACATATTTACTTCTTGAGGGATAGCATCTCCCACTTGAGATACAACACTGGAAACAATCAGAAACCTGAACAAACCAATACTATCTTGCCTGGCTTTTCCATCAGTCCATTTTGTCTCATTCAGATCCTAATAGCCTTTTGACATCAGGACAAGACTTCCATATCATGGCCCGGGGTATCCCAGGATAGCAATGGAAAAGTCATCAGTATGTTGAGAACACTACATCCTGAATTGACTGATCACTTGTCTCAATGGCTGCATATAGATGTTCAACAAACAGAAAGATAATGAAGCCCGGTAGCACCCCATCACCAAATGTTTACTGGGCTGATCTCACCTCCCCTATAACTACTAACTGAAACCACCTGCTAAAAAGGACTACTACTATAGAATAATGACTCCAATCTCCAAGTGTAGCAAACTAAGAAAGGGACAATTCCCTTACCAAATCACTTCAGAGGTAACCCACTAGCACAATCAATGCCATCTTCATTGCATGCCTAGGCCTGAATTCTGACTGAATTCATGAGGAGACTTTGGTACCCTCTCAGCTTATTTTCTGACAGACACTTCATAACCCAAAATTGGTAACATCATCAGTGCTAGTCCATTAGCACTGTTACCTAGTTTGGATAATGAAACATCTGAAAAAAACAAGGAAGCACCAAGGATCCCTCATGTCAACTCTAAGCCTCAAATATTCTTCTTTATTGATGTCTGAATTCAGCATTCAAATAATCCACCTTTTCTAAAGTATTTTCTAATGTCTCTCCACTACTCTCAAGTAAACTACCTCCCTATCCCCACCTCCCAAGCAAGTTTATAATCCTGGGATTTCTTGGTAATATTCTGTTTAAGTATTAACACCATTTCAAATAAATTTTCTAACTGAAATCTCTTTTAGGCCAGATATTGTATTTTTAAAAACCTCATACCAGTAATCTGTTTCCAGATGCAATTATTAGTTGTGTTCCGTCAGGCTTAAAGGCAAGGTCATAGATACTGTGAAAACAAAGAATGCTGTTAAAAGGCAAGTTCTTTTATCTACTTATTAGTTATTTTTTATGAGATAGGTCATTAGTCTACAAAACAGTTGATAATGTATCAATGTGGCTCGGTTGGTTTTAGTTTAGGACACTGTGTGGACCCAACAATTGTTGTGGCCAAATTATTATACATACTTTAGTGTTGTACAACTAAATTATTCTTCTGTTTTAAGAAAATTGTGGATTAGTATACAGGTAATCCTCAACTTATGACCACAGTTGAGCCCAACATTTCTGTGGTTAAGTGAGATATTTGTTAAGTGAATTTTGCCACATTTTACAACCTTTCTTGCTACAGTTGTTAAATGAATCACTGCAGTTGATAAGTAACCCAGTGTTAAGTGAACCTGGCTTCCCCATTGATTTTGCTTGTCAGAAGGTCGCAAAAGTTGATCACACCACCTTGGGACAGAGCAATGGTCAAACAGAGCAACAGACAAAAGTATGAACCAGTGGCCAAGCAGTTTTGATCCCATGATCATGGGGATGCTTCAAAGGTTGTAACTGTGAAAAACAGTCATGCCATTTTTTTTCAGTGCTGTTGCAACTTTGAACAGTCACTAAATGAATTGTTGTACCTTGAGGACTACTGTACTTTTCCAGGTATTTGTTCCAATTTTACCCCAGAAAGATCTTGAGATTCCCAGCCATGTATTATGTAACGTATTTGGGATTACATAAAACAAAAACAGGAGAGGCATACCTTATTATTTAAGCTACTGTATACAAACAGGGAGCAAGCCCCACACTCACACGCACTGATGAAGTTATCTAGTTGGGTCATGAAACATCAACTAAGCAAACAACTAAGCTCAGAGAGAACCAAGGACCCCACAGTTCAAACCCGAGTTTTTTAAATTTTATATATCTATCTACCTACCTACCTATCTTCTCTTATTTCATTAACTTACATGTTATGTAAATTTAATAAATGCATTTATATTGGAGTTATTTAAAATAAGCCATAGCAGAATAGAGAGGTGAAAAGAGCACATGGTAGTAGCGGTCCTTCTCAAGAGTCCTCCTCCTGATAAATGCAGCTCTCTTCCCCGTTATCCTCCCCAGCCCCGTTTAGGAGAGCGGAACGTCTCTTACCACTGCTCGACCTTATCCCTCCAAGTCAACGCAGCTCGCATGTCGTCCCTTTCAGGTGCATCGCCCTCGCCGGCACCCAACTCTATCACTCTTTTGGGATGGTTTTTTGTTTGTTTGTTTGTATTTATTGACGCAGGACGCCAGCCGGCCTCCCAAGGCAACACGCATGCGTACTCCGCTTTAAACGCCTGCGAAGGTCCAAGAAATGTCCCGTGCGCAAGCGCGATCAGCCCCCCGCAGCCTCGTCCGCGCATGTCTTCAGTTCTTCGCCGAGCCTTTACAGGTTTACTGGATTACTGCTTCCAATATCCCGCGGAAGAGTGGGGAAGGTTAGTGCAGCGAAAAGAGGCGGAGACGCAAGCGCACTTTCGACGGCATGGGGGGGGGGTCAATCGAAGCTATGGTGTGTGATTTTTTTTTCTCCTCCTATCCCCCTCCTAGGAAAAGATCGTTAGACTCTTCTATTTTCCGGGACGAGGTTGCAAGACTTTAAAGTGCGCATGCGTTCAATGAAGATTATAATAAGAATTGGCGCCTTTTGCGGGAGGTCAGTCGTGGGATTAGAATGGGAAGAGAAGGATCTCTATGAGATCAGGTAAGGATTTTTTCACTAGAGGAAACCGAGAAGAGATGGAAAATATTATTATAGCCATTAAATTGTGCTGATCGGTTTATTCTATTGGTTTGGTCTCAGTGATGTCACAATAGTGTTTGTGTTCTGTCGATTGAGTTTGACAATGATGGGTGTTAAATTTCCCAGCGCACCATGTATGGAAGGTCTCCGTTTTCTCACATCGTTTTGGGATTAAAAACTCTTATTTAATAGATTAGTTATTGGTCTGCGGTGCTCAGTCTTGCATTGATAACAGGCAGCGCCTAGAAAAGGCAGACTTTGTTCTGCAAAGTATCTCTCGATTTGCCGAAGGGTGAGAAGAAAACTGAAGCATGGGGAAAGTGCTCAGGTACGGCAGCAAGTGTAACATTAGCAATTATTTTTGTAAAAGACCCATTCAACAAAGTATTTTTTTTCTGGTAGCAGACATGCGAAGAATTGAGCCGTATTTCTAAATTTGGATTTGAAGATGCAACTTCCTAGAAGATAGAAGCATAGTTGCTTGCCTTGTGAAAGTAGAAATTGCATTACTATAATTAGATGGATCTGACCAAAACTCATAATGCCTAGGAATCAGTCGGCACTAGGTAGAAAGTCAATAAGGTAGTTAGTTGTACAGGAGTAGAGAATACAAATTAAAGTGTCTGCTTGGCCATGAAGTTCATGGTGCAACTTTAAGCTATTAATTTGCTCTCAGTCCAACCTTAGCAGCATTGTTAAATGATAGGAAAGACCTTATAACAAAACCTTGAATTTCTTAGAACATTTCTTCATCCTGGCAACTTCCATATCTGAATTTCAACTCCTAGAACTTTCAACGAAGGCCACATCAGTAGACAAATTTTGGGAGCTGAAGTCCACCCATCATGGAGACATCCAGGATGGGAAACACTGAGATAATAAAACTAGATCAGAATGTCTTATTGTATTAATTTTCTATGGCTCCCATATCAAAATATTGACAAATGTTTGGAACTAAAGCTACGTATAAGTGACAATGCAGGAGCTTACCTTACATCAGTGAGTGCTTTCACTTGGAATAGGGGGAAAAAAGGAAGGTAGAGGTGGATCGGTTGAAAGAAATGCAGAAAAAACATTTTAAATTATAATAAGGTTAAAAAGATGCTGTACAAAAAAGTGGCTTACAAAAATTGGTCCTGTTATATTTATTGATAGTGATATATACCTGTAAGTGATACACAACCAAAGATCAAAGAAGCAAAGAGAATTACTTATAACTGTTCTAGAAGAAAGCTTTGGCCCCAGGAAAGAAGAGCCTGAAGCCAACACTGAAAGTCCAGTGACATGCAATGGGCAGTAAGGAGCACTATCTTTACACTTTCCAGTCTACCATCAAACACTTCCAGAAGAATGGGAGAATACAGTAAAGCAAAGACAAGCTGGTAGAACTGCAGGAAAATATATTGATGTCTCTGTCTTTGCATTTCTACTTCTGATACAGCCTGTTGCAGTATAGGGAAAACACTCAATGATACGATACTTTTTGCCAAAAACTATGTACTTTATATATAAAAAATCTAATGCTGCTTAAGGTGTTTGTGTTTCAGGAATATTAAGATGTTCCACTCTGTGCTCATAATATACTCACAAATATAATATTCTCAAATACACCATTTCCTATGATTATTTACCAAATACGCTTAATACTTAATACTGTCTTCATCTGGTGAAGTTCAGACTATTTTATAAACTCTATATCATCATCATTAGAATTGGAAGGGGCCTTGAAGATCTTCTAGTACAGGGGTGTCATACTGTCTTTCACACACTGGCCACGCCCACCCCATTTTAGCGAAGGAAAAAGTTGCAATATGTCACATGATGACAGGTGTCGTTGCAAGTTTGACATCCCTGTTCTAGACCAGCCCTTGCTCAAGACCCTTATAATACTATGTAGTAGTATTATAAATAATTATAATTATAAAATGTATAATTATACATTGCACAATTTACTTTTTAGTTCTCAAGGCTACTTCCCTGGCATCTGTACTATTTGGCAAATGTGTTTATAAATTGTTCTAGTATTACTGTTTCGATTTTTCTTTCCAAAATGGTAATTTATCATAGTTATATTATTTTTCCATAATGACTATGATTATTAAACTTGTATGCCTCCTGACTCACCAGCTCTCATAACAATCAAAGAAATTGCAATAAAATAAATACAATGTAAGAGACAAGATTGCAAATGCAATGATGCTTAGATTGTTTTTGTTTACATACATGATTTTTCCCCAATTATGAACTTAGTTTATTGATTCCACTGTTTTTCTCTCAATGCTCCAGGACTCAAGTTCAGATCTAAACGTGATCTTTTGAATTACTTTAAAGAGGATAAAGACAGCATTCTTAACAGCAGAGGATTTTTATTTTACTATGGCCGTTCAGAGGAATACACGGTTAAGAACCAAAAGATCTACCAGAAATGCAGGCACAGACATTGAGAGTTGCATTTCTAGGAGTCCAGTTTCACTCCCTAGATTAGGAAACAGTGTAGGAGATTGTAAATCTTCTCTAGAAAGTAAATTGGAACTTCGATCCAATGCTAAAGAACTAGAAATTCCTGCTACCTGTTTGCAGGATGGGCCCAATACTGGAGATATTTCTAAGGACTGTTCTTTCAAAAGTGATGAAAATGACACTATTCGAAGAAAGATTCAAATTAGAAAATCTAAAAAGTCTTCTGAAATAAGGAATGTCACTGGTGGCCAAACCAAAATACAGAGTCTATCAGCGTGTAAAAAAGAGGCACAAAGCAGTAAACATGCCATATGTAAGAACAAAATGTGTGTACTTAATAGTGATTCCAGTGAAAACAAAGTATGCCGAAGAAGCTCAAGGAAAAGAAAAATATGTTTTAAGGATGAACCGTTGTTTGAACCAAAAACAGAGCAGAATGGTAAACAGATTGAACCTTTCTTAGAACATCAAACAAGCACGGAAATATTAAAATGTACTGAGAGTTCTTGCAGCAGAATCAGTGCAGCTGCTAATAAAACCTTTCAGGAGGAGAAATGCAAAGAAACTTAATGGCTTCAGAGAATGAAAGTGAACAGAAGGCTTCCACTGTGGATGTTACTGTTTCCCAGATGTGCCAAGAGAAACCTTTTGCATCAGCCAAAGGCATGTGTTTATGTACTGTATTTATTTATTTTCAAGAATGTCTATATTACCTACCCTCTAAGTGGATTGATTTACAAATTTTTTAAAAGACAGTAAAGGTAATGCTTGTTGCATCTCTGGAGACAAAGCAGAAGTTGTTCCAAAAGGTGGAGGGGTACTTCAGAAAAGGATTAAATTTAGGTCAGTGTCCCTTTGATCCCTTGTGAGGATGGGACCCTAAACCACTCGTCCTTTCAGAACGTATAGACCAGCCGTGGGCAAACTACGGCCCGGGGGCCAGATCCGGCCCGTTCGGCTGTTCTATCCGGCCCGTGGAGCCGAAAGAGGGGAGGGTTCTCTTGCTCTCCCAGAAGGCTACGTGAAGTAAGCTAACTTTGAATTTATATTAGTTCACACAAACACTCCATCCATGCTTTTGTTCCGGCCCTCCAGTCCAGTTTAAGAACCCATTGTGGCCCTCGAGTCAAAAAGTTTGCCCACCCCTGGTATAGACTGTGAAGATTCCACTTTAGGAGATGTTCTGTGAGGTAACCTAGGGACCAACCATGTCAAGCTTTATTAGTATGACCCAAATTTGAAGTTCCAAAGCCACCCCTCCTGCAGTCACATGATCACATTTTAGGTGCTCAGCAACCACTTGCATTTAAAATATTATTTGCCACAAACATGTATTTACTGGCAAAAACTGACCATTGCAGACACGGAGTTCACAACAGTGTTCATTTAATAACTGGATATTTGCTTAATGACCATCGCAACAAAAAATATTGTAAAGTCAAGTTGGTCATGTGATGACCAGCAGGACTTACAACCATAATTAAGACCACAGTTACAATTGTAAGTTAAGGATTATCTGTATTCCTTAGAGCAGTGGTGGTGAACCTATGGCACACATGCCACAGGTGACACGCAGAGCCCTCTCTGTGGGCACGTGTACCTTGTCCCAGTTTAACTTCACATGCACTTGCACCTCCCACCTAGCTGGTCTTCAACTTTAGTTCCGAGATAATGTCAGCATTCCAGCAAACCTCCATTCCAATCAGTAACTCCGAGATAAGCATAATCTCAAAAGTACCTTTATTAGAATAGCAACTGGCACATCAGTGGAATCTCGAAACTAAAAGTCTCCCGGACTTCCCACAATGTCCCAAACTACATCCCCTTTTCTCCCATCATCATATCACATGGACCAATCACAATCTGTCTCAGTGTAAGATCCTTTGTCTCTTCTGCGCCACACTTGATAACCTTGAACTAAGAAAATAATTTTATTTTGTCTACTTAGAACTACTCAATTGAAATCACCCCTCTCCCAACTTCTCAGGTTATGTGGCAGCGTGGAATATGGTTTCTAAAGCTGACACTGCTGCGCATGCGTGAGGGGCAGGGAGCATGCATGTTCCATTTTGGGTATTTCGCTTTGGGCACTCGGTGCCAAAAAAAGTTCACCATCACTGCCTTAGAGGTTGGATATATTTGCATGGAGTGAAGAAAAAGAATGTCTCATTCCATCCCTCCCTCCCTCCCTCCCTCTCTCAAACACATACACACACTCCGTAACCTATCTTCCTAAAAACAAGATCTGGATAATCAAAGAGGCAATGCTACTATAGGTAGTCCTCGACTTACAACAATTCGTTTAGTGACCGTTCAAAGTCACAATGGCACTGAAAAAGTGACTTATGACCGTTTTTCACACAACCTTTGCAGCATCCCCATGATCATGTCATCAAGCTTCAGATGCTTGGCAGTCGGCTCATATTTATGACTTGCTGTGTCCCAAGGTCATGTTGCAACCTTCTGACAAGCAAAGTCAATGGAGAAACTAGATTCACTTAAGAACCAAGTTACTAACTTATGAATTGCAGTGATTCACTTAACAACTGTGGCAAGAAAGATCGTAAAATGGAGCAAAATTCACTTAATGAATGTCTCACTTAATAGAAAGTTTGGGCTCAATTTTCATAAGTCATGGACTATCTGTAATTGCAGAAAGAAGGGATTATTGTTCTGTGCGTGTCTTCTGTCCACAAAAGGCATAAGTAAAAATTTTACATTATTTATTGCTTTTGTTTTTCATTTTGCTTTTCTACAATTAGAGAGCCGTACTCAAAGAACCCAAGTGGAAAGGCGGAAAACCAGTCCATATTTTTCCAGAAAATTAATCAAAGAAGGTAAAAAATCTTTTATATGACAAAGGTTTGTGGAAAATTAGCAAACTTATTTTTTTAAAATAATTCTAATAGTGTTTGCAGTCTGATATTCGTCATATTTATATGGAAGCAAATTAAAATGTTTTTATACCTGCATAGTAAAATGTAAGTAGAGATGCCTTGGAATAAGTATAAATACTTTTAATTGTCTTTATGAGTAAATTAGTATGGGTAATATTTGGATGATTTATAAACAATAGAATAATTTTAAATGTATTACACTATATCAATAGCTGTTTGGTTTCCAATAAAGATAGAGTGAAGGGAGTAATCTCCTGTATATTGAATCATCCCTTCTAAAAGATTTGGTCAGAATTACATTGGTTGGATTCAGATGTAATAGAAAATCATTGTTTCCTTATGAGCACATGGGCTTTTATTCATAAATTGTGAGAACAGAAGGTTTTATTTAGATTTTAAACAAACGATCATTCTCTACTAATAAAAAATTGGGAACTGTGATTTATGTAAAATTTAAACTACTGAATTTGATTGAGGATTAGACCATAGCCTCTAATTGTTCTCATTAAGACAAACTTAACCATAATTCTTAATAATTTCAGCCTTTACAAGAGAAAAGGGAAGTTTATAACACTGTCGGCATATTTTGCTTCATGTATTGTCAGTCTAACAGAAGCATCTAAACACTGTCAGAAGGAAACAGATTTTTGATACATCTGATTTCTCTCTGGGTTCCAAGCAACCCAGACTGTCTTTGTATCTATAGGAGGAGTAATTGTAGACAACAAAAGCAAATTATGGTAACTTTTTTTATATATGCTTAGCTCCAAGTCCACCAAGAAGGAAAGTTTTTAGGAAATGGACTCCACCTCGTTCTCCTTTTAATCTGGTTCAGGAAACACTGTTTCACGATTCATGGAAACTTCTGATTGCAACTATATTTCTGAACAAAACCTCAGGTAAATAAGAGACCAATCATGGTCACCTTGAATTCCCATGTATGGAATTGCTTTCCTGTGGTTCAGTCTAGTGCTGTTGGGACATGTGCAATTCATTTTGCAAACAAGTTAAAACATAAATTTCCCAGGGAGTGCTAATCAGACTATAAAGTGCTGTTTAGTTTAGTTTAGTTTACTTATTTGTCATTGCATGTAAGTGGTTCTATCCAAATTATGATTTGATTGCTAGTGAATGTGGATTTTCTCCCTAAGAAAAAGGCTATCATCCAGCTGGTAAGGAGACCCAGAAAGAGGACAATATTGAACCTAAATTATGCAAAGTGAATTAATGCCACTAAAATGGTAGAGATTCAACAGTAACATTTGCTCAATATATCATGCAAGTTTGGTTGGCTCATATACATATACAGTTTAAAAATCAGCTGATGAAGTTATGACCATACTGACAATATAAACCATAGGGCTGCTTCACACAACACTGATTTTCTGTCACTGAAATTACTTACATGTAGGAAATTGTGAATCCTGTACGTAAGTTGTAATATATCAGTACCCTAAAAACTCTCAATAGGTTTGTGCCAAGTTACTTTTGTGCAGAAAAATCTGTCTGGGAAATTGCAGCCAGCTTTGCAAATTCAGTGCAAATGTTGTTATTCACAGTTTCTTATTTTTGCCTAGGAAAGATGGCTATCCCTGTGCTGTGGGAATTTTTTAAGAAATATCCTTCACCAAAAGTAGCAAGAACTGCCAATTGGAAAGAAATGTCAGAATTGCTTAAACCTCTTGGCCTATATGAACTCAGAGCAAAAACCATTGTCAAATTTTCAGGTAATAGCTAGAATATTCTATATGTTTCATGTATATTATCTCTTAAAACCTTGATACAGTTCTATAATATATCAGTATTTTTATTTATTGTGTTTGGAAGACCAAAACTGAGGAAGGATAGTTTGCCAAAGACCTCTTAATACATTCATGATTGAGACATGAAGTGGAAATTTATTCCATATATTTGAAGTCATTACTATTTAGTACCTGTTGTGATACAAAAGACATCTATACACAATCTGTATAATCCCTATTCATGAGCTTTTTCATTTTTTTGTTTATGTATTGATACTTTTAAAATTGATTTTTTTGCCATTTTTAAAACAGTTTGGAGAGTTTGGCATTGGAATATTTTAGTAATATGTCAGTTTTGGACTTACTGTGAAATTATTTGAACATAGAAGTGAAATGCCATTTATGTTATTTATTAGTATTCTATTTTTGTTAGGTACTGGATAGTACCTAACTTTATATAACTTTAATTTATCAAGTTTTGATTTCTTCTAATTTGCATTTTTATAAATGAGCAATTATTCTTGAAGTCTTATAAGTTATTTTTCATAAACTTAAAACCAATAGAATTTAGTCCAGCTTTTTATTATGACTATTTCTTTTGTTCCTTAGATGAATATTTGGTTAAGCAGTGGAAATATCCCATTGAATTACATGGAATTGGAAAATATGGAAATGATTCTTACAGAATTTTCTGTGTGAATGAATGGAAAGAGGTAATAGATGCTTTTTAATGAAAATCATTGAGAGCCTAATATTAATTTCAGCAACATTAATATTATATTATTATAACAATATAATAATCTGTAACCTAGAAATAATACAAAAGTTATAATTACAGCTAGGTACATGGTCCATATGAATTAGAACTTCAGAAAATAAGAAAATGTTATTTAATATAAGACTTGAATATCCTTTTTGCATTTTGTCCTTATTGTGTCTTAAAATATAACAATCATTAGCTCTGCAAAGTATTTTTAATATCACAACCTAAGAAATAAAACAAGACCCTCCGTACTTTTCTCATATTTATCTGAGAGGTCTTGTGCTAATAATCACTTTTGCTCTGTGATAGAGGGGAAATTTTTATACTTCAGCAAATAAAATAAATACAATAAAATGTGCAAAATGGCTTATGGATGACATTAGATCACTGATGTACTGATGAGGCAAAAATATGTTCATTTCTCTTTCAGGTACAGCCACAAGACCACAAATTGAACATTTATCATTCCTGGCTGTGGGAAAATCATGACAAATTAAATCTTAATCATTAGCTCTCTCTAATCTCTTGGCATCCCCTTTCTCATTTTTTAAACTGCTTTTTCTCCTATCCCACTTGATTAACTATAAATATGTGGTTTTTTATATGCCTGCTCAGAATTTATTAAATTCTATTTCTGATTTTCACTCCTCTGATCATGGAATTTTTTTAAAATTCATATTTATATGCTGCCCTTCTCCGGAGACTCAGGGCGGCTTACAATTTTTGGAGCGCAACCCAATGCGCTCAGCAATAGCCTTCATTCCATTGTATATGCCTGCTTATTACTAAGCTGCATTTTTACAGTCAGCTTATTGCCCCCAACAATCTTGGGTCCTCAATTTACCTACCCCGAGAGGATGGAAGGCTGAGTCAACCTTGAGCCTGGTGGGATTCGAGCCTGCAGTAATTGCAGGCAGCTAGAATTAAGTGCTAGGCATTTAACAGCCTGCACCACCAAGGCCCTTTAAATTTTAAATACTGAAGTTTGTTTACTGTAATACATCAGAACACAATACACCAGGACTCTATACAATTTACAATTTAGTAAGCATCTAGAGATTCCAATTCAAGTTACCTAACCAACCCTCTGAAAGAGGCTTCTACTGATTTACTGGTTGCTGTTTCTCATTCAGACTGGATCAGGAAGATGGTGATAAAACCAATGAAAATCAAGAAACCAATGAGAAGGTGTGAATCTAAACTATTGTGACAGCCCCCATCCAAATCTGTTGCTCTTTATGATCTCATCTGCTTTCTGACAGCAAATCGTGTTAAAGATAGGAAGCCATGCCAATGAATTTAAAACAGGGTTTTATTATAGTTAGAATCTGGCTTGTGGAAGAAAAGAATCACAATTCAATAAGGGATGTTTCTGAAGAGGTGGAAGGACTGATGAAATGCCAAATTAGCTTTGTCTTCATTTTAGTCTCCTGCTTGGTATCTAATCAAGTATTTTTTTCATATTTACTACTATTTTGAACCACAAAGTAGTTTAAATCTCTTTAACCTCATGCTGTATCTGATTTTTTTAGGTGTGATTTATCATTTCAGCAATTTAATGGTTTGGCAGTAACCAGGAAAAGCTTCGTTCACACAATTATACAATATGTACTCGGCTATTTTGGCTTGCAAACCATGTTTTAAGACAACATGGAAAGCTATTCCCGTGTCACTGGAACTTAGTTAAGAAACTTCAGACGAACCTTGATTAGGACCATAGACACATAGTCACTCCATAAATGGCTATTCTCTCAAGATCCAGCTGCGTGTCATGAATGGAGGGGGTCGTCAAGGCGTGACGCTAGCTAGGATTTACTGCCTATCCCTGTTGTGCTGCTAATTAACTCCCCGTCCGAGCCCTAAAAGGGAGGGATGGAAGGAGCTGGAGCGCCGAGGCGGGAAAGGCTGGCACGAAATTGACACGGGCGTCCCCGCGGCTTTGCGACAACGTTCGATCTTCTCCTGCTGCGCCAATCAACTGCATGCAAGTCCGCCCGCCCGCCCGTTGTCTTGGTGCCCACCAAAACTCATTTTTGCCTTATGCTCTAATGGTGGTGCGTTAAACGGGGCGGGGGGAACCGTTGTCAGGTCATTCTTACCTCAGCTGAGAGAGAGAAAGCTTGGCGAAGGGAACGAGGATTTTTCCCTCCTGCTTTTTTCCCTTCTTCCTCGACTTAAGAATTGTAGAGAACGGCGGGCTTTTCCTGTCTTTCGCACAGCCCAGTTAAACGGCGTTTTTGTTTTTTTTTACCACGGGTCCGAAGACACCGACGGTGAAGTTTCTGCTCTAGGACATCGCAGTGTCGAGCAAAATGGAGCAGCTTAGCTGGTTATCACAAAGCACGAGAAACCGGAGTGACATTTCAGGGACCTACATATCGCAATCTCTTTACGACTCCATTTCTTCATTTCTCCGGTTGGTAGAATTCAGCAAGGGGCCTCCCGGTTCATAAAGATTTTTCTTTCGGTTTTCTCAGGGGTAATAAGCGTTATCCGATGTGATTGCAGAAATCGGAACGGTCGCTTGATGGTAGCAACGAGTTAGAATGGCTTGGGAGATTATCAAGTCATCCAGGACGTGGTTGTCCCAAAGGGGCTTTTCCAAAAAGCAACTGGACTTTTCTTGTTTTTTTTTCCTTGAAAAAGTTTCGCTTCTCATCGAAGTTCTGAAGAAGTTTTTTGGAACGTTTTCAAGGACAAAACCAAGAAAGTCCAGTCGCCTTTTGGAAAAGCCTCTTTGGGACAAAGAGAGAAAATGTTCTGCCTCTATTTCTTGGCATTTGAATGGCAGAATGAATAGGTTTAAGAGCCAGGGAATTTCTTTAGGAAAACAGTTTGGTCTCGTTAAGGCACCAGGCTAGAAAGTGGGAAGCAATGACTTCTAGTTCTGCCTTAGCCATAATACCCTACTAGGTGACATTGGGCCAGTCACTCTCAGCCCAGCGTGATCCACAAAGTGGTTGTTGTGGGGAAAATAGGAGGAAGATCGTGTGTTTTGGATATGTTCAGCCACCTTGAGTTATTTGTAGAAAATAATAAAGGTGGGATACAAATAAATAAAGCCACCTTATCTCCAGGCAACTAGTAATTCTTTACACAGCAGTGTCCCCAACCAGATGCTCTCCATATGTGGGAGATTGTAATTTTCAGGCCCTGCCAATCAAGATTGGAAGCATTCTGTTAGCTACAGTTCATATGCTTGGCTCCATCAAGTTCAATGCAAGAGCAGGAACTTTCAGAGACTTCTGTCCCAACCCTGCCTGGAGAAACACTTTGGATTCTACTTGGGCAATTTTTAATGCAATCTTGTTGACACACTTAAACTTTGTCCTTTCTCATTTGAATTTGGGGGGGGATATGCGGAAAATCACTTTTGCATTTTGGCCTCACTTTCCCCTAAGAAAGGAAAGCTCATAAATAGATTTTATCCCATCTGTATAATTTCTGAAAAAATCCATATCTGTAAATATCTGTTGAAATCTTAGGTTGATTATGTTACTTTATTTCTGTCCCCAAGAAAACAAAAATTAATATTTACAGAAATTAATATTGCCAGATGTACCATTAGGTATTTTAATTTTATCATGTTTTTATTGAATTTTATTTTTTAAAAGAATGATGATTGGATGAGTGGTATAAATGATTTTGACTCCTTCTTTTCAGTGACACTGAAAGCGAGTCCACCTTAAATGAAGAGTCTCCTAAAGAATCTGCCTCAGATAGAATTTTAAGCCATTGCTTTAAACAGTATAAACTGAGAAATGAATATCCCTATTATTCCCTTAAATTGAGACCAAATAGATTTGGCCCACCTAAACCAAGACGGCGTATTCTTATTGCACCACCTATGGACAGCGTGGCTCCTTGTATTCACAAGCCTCAACCACCTGTCCCCAGTGAAGGGGAGAAAGTTCAGCAGCTGACAGCACCTCCAGAGGCCCAGGACAGCATTTCCACTGAGGAGAGTGACCTGCTAAATATGGAAGCTTGGATTAAGGAGCGAAAACAACTGCGTAATCTGTTGGAGAACTGTGTAAATCTGGAGGAATGGTTAACTGAAAAGAAGCCTCTCACTCAGCAAGAAGAAAGCATCCTGAGGAAAATAAAAAAAGAAAGAGAAGAGGCTAAAATTCAAGCCAAATTGCTGGCTCTCCAAAGTGTTAAGGTAAGTGTAGTAGGAAGTCAGCATGATGTCATGGTACAGAACCAGCAGGAAGAATGGCCTTTCTCAATCACATCTGGAAGGCTTCACTTGTGGATTAGAGTTCGGGACTATAATGGAGGAGCGTCAGTTAAAAGTCCTTGTTATCCATGATGTTCATGAGGATGACTATAAACCAGCTGTACAACCAGTCTCTCTTCTCAGTCCAGCCTATGTCTGAGAGCTGTAGTGAGGATAAAGCAAAGAACATAGAGAGTCTCAAACTCTTTACAGGAGGGACATCATAAAACATCTAATAGATAATTACAATGTCCCAGGAACTCAGTCAAAATTATACCTCATGTTTCAGTCAGGCTTTATACCAATCCCAGCAATAAATCTTTAGCACTATGGGCACTAAATTTTGTATTGAGGAACATGCTTACAGCAGTAGGAGCAAAGGTATAGCTATATGAGTTATTGGAGACAAGAAAGAAGCCATGTATGCAGAGAATATCTGTCTTTGCAGAATCCAGATCAAGGCCTTTGTAGCTGCCTTTTCCAGATTTAAAGCCTTTTCCTCCTCCTTTTTGAGTCAGAAGACTTTGGAGCATTTCTTTTTTAGACTTGAAAGAGAATATAATATATTTGTATAGACTTGATGTTTATATACAGGTAGTCCTCGAGTTAATGACTGGAAAGGAGTCCAGAATTTCTAAATCATGACCATCATAAGTTCAATTTTATGACTTTTTTTGTGTGAAATGAAATGAATGCCGCAGTATTAAAATGAGTCTATTCATTCCTTTGGGCTTTTTTTTTTGCCTGAAACCAGCAAAAAATGTAAATTATTGTTGTTTTTTGAAAAACTTTATTAACTTTTATTACCATTAAAAACACACACACAAAAAAACCCCCACACCAAACACAAACTGTTGGACACACCAACATAAACCATTAAAACATTAAAAATATTATCGCCTGTGGCGATAATTACTTAGCAATCTTTTATATATTCTATCAAGTCTTAACTCCTACCTGGATGTATTGTACTCCATCTATGCCTCTATTGATAAATAGAGGAAAAAATGTAAATTATTGTTATGTGACTGCAAAACACTGCAACTGGCCATTGCCAAGTGCCCAAAATGCAGTCATGGAACTGTGGGGAGAGGGGGTGCTGCCATCAAAACTCTGGAACTTGGTAATAAGTACCATTTGGGGGGAGCATCATAATTTTAAACAATTACTAAGTGAATGTCATTAAGTGAGGACTACCATATTGTGGTTCTGCCTGCCTGAAATGTATAACAGCCATCTTGCTTTTTATTTCCTTTGCAGCAAATACAATTATAAAATGAGTTCTTGCTCTATTATTAGCAAAGTCCTTGGATTAATAAATTTGACAAGCGAATACAATCAGTGAAGCCACAAAATGAGATAAAAATAGGACATATGTCAGACCAGTTGTCTGTTTGTTTTTTGCCTTCAGTAATATGTCCAGCAATCTGCTTGTGTTTTGCAATACAGCTGATGGTTGGTTGATTGACTGAAGAACTAACCAAGTCATTGCATTTCTGCTTCATCAGAACAAAGTGGAGTATAATCCTTTTAAAATGTTTGGATGTCTCTTCTGCAGACCGCACCGAAGATTGAACCGGTGAAAACCATACCTCTTATTCGGGCTCCATATCCACCATCTATTATTACGCTACAAAACCTTCTGCATAAGCAAAAACTCAAGCTTGTGGATCTCTTCAAAAAAGCTGACAGGAGCAGGGCAATGAAGTTCAAAAGAGTGGATTTCCTTAGAATTATCCAGGAGGTAAGTGGAAAAACCCTTATACTCCCTAGTTGTTAATTTTTGTGACTTTGAGTCACTGTTGACTCCTGAAGACTGCTTGGACACAAATCCCTGGTTTTTTCCTTGGCAAGATTTTAGAGGTGGTTTGCCACTGCTTCCTTCTAGGGTTGAGAGAGAGTGATTGGCCAAGCTCCCCTAGCTTGATGTCAAGGGTACCAAGGCAGGAGTAGAGTTCACAGTCTCCCATTTCTAGCCTAGGGTAGTGCCTTAACCACTGCATCACAGTGGCCGTCACGATTACGTAGTTAGATAAGCATCAATGTAGGGATTCTTTCTTGATGCCTTAATAGGGGAAAATTGCACATGGGGTCAATAAGGGCTTTTATTTGCTCATTAGCTTTACTGACAGTATGTTTTTTCCCCATAGCTAGTGAGGGGAAGGGGGACTTTGGCTTAGCATATTGAATACCACCCATTGTGATTTATTAAATATGTTAAGCTAGTTGTGGGAAGCCTATGGGATACATGCAATCCCAGCCCCCCCTTATTTTGCAGTCCCGAGTGCAATTCCACATTACATTGCCAAAATACAACAGTAAAGCCACTGATTTTCAGTTATGTGATTCCTTTTTTTTTCCATTTTAGAGGAAAGTTTTAAAAGTTTCATCATGAGTATTGTGGTTCGGCTGCTAAGTCATGTCCGACTCTCCATGGACCATAGCACGACAGGCTGGACAATAGCATGACAGGCTCTCTCCTGGACCTTGCCCTAATTCTGTTTATTAAATCAATGACACCATCTAACCATCTCATCCCCTTCTCCTTTTGCCTTCCATCTTTCCCAACATCAGGGTCTTTTTCAATCTCTCTTCTCATTAGGTGGCCAAAGTATTTGAGCTTTAGCTTCAGTATCTGTCCTTCCAAATCAACCCCAAATCAGGCTGATTTCCTTTAAGATTGACATAATGAGTATATCAGGGCTGAGAGAGAGTGACAGGTCCAAAGTCACCCAGCCGGCTTTCATGCCTAAGGCAAGAGTCACCTGTTTTCTAGACCAGCACCTTAACCACTACACCAAAATTCATAGTTTATAAATACAGTAACTGATTACATATATATGGAAAAGCTAAAATGTCCTAAAAGTTTGTTTAGACTGGTATTAGAGAAGTATAGAGTTGTTTTCTATGACTAGAGGATTTTATTAATTATTAATCTTGTAAAGTTTGTTCCCAAGTATGTTAGATTAAGAGCAAAAATAAATATATGAGGACAGTAAAGTCTGATGAAAAAAATTGAAGTTGAAATCTTAATACTTGGGGCCATAATCGTTAACCAGGCTTTTGCTATAACATTTTAGATTCTTGTCATATATGGTTGACTTACATTATATTTAAACAAATATTTATATACCCTAATTATTTAGAAGCATATTATATGAAAGCCATTTCCATTCACATATCCCTAACTGAATGAGAGTATCTGTTTGTGCAAATACAGCACAGAAGTGCTAGTAAAAAGAAAGAATTCCAACTGCTTCATAGCATTTTTAATGAAGAGAATCACATGAACATCACCAGTTTGCAATTTGCTGGTGTTCAAGGTGCACATTGCTTATATTACAATCATTGGATTGCATGATTTCTCATAGAAAATTGCACATTCTCTTTCTATGCACATATTGCTCATTAAATCAAGGCCTGTGCACATAGTAATAATTGAAAGTGGACCATGATTTGTTTGTATCTCAATGTTGAGAAATTGTTCTCTTTGAAATAGCAGTTTCCTCTTGGATTTTTATATCATGTCAAGTCCCAGACCTAAGTGCAATTTTTATTCTCTGTTTGTTTCCAGACAAAGGTGCCCATCAGTAAAAGTGACTTAGAAGAAATCGTTGTCTTTCTCACCATTTCAAAGAAAGGACATATTATAACTGGGGCTGACTTAGCTGAATGTCAAAGATTATGGATAGATAATATAAAGGAGAACTGGAAACAGCCAAAGCAAGGTAACAAGGAACCAAATCAATACAGATGATTGAATATTTTTCAGTTCCTGATAACTTTGATTAGTGATAACTTACAGATTTAGTTGTTGATGGCATCATAACAACTATCTAAGGTGTTTTTTTAAGGTACTATATTTGGAAATTCTAGACTGTAATCCCAACATATTTGAAGGATAGCAAGTTGGGGAATATATAAATAACCTAAGAAAAGTTGACATTCCAGTTAGTGACAGAATACTATATGGGTACTGGCTAAAAGTTGGCTGTAGTTTGGCAATTTATATATGTATGGAAATAAGCAACAGTCATATATATTCATATAGTATGTATTAATTGTTTTGGTTATTTTAATAGATATTTAAAACAGATTAGTAAATATTGTGAATACCAACTATTGAATGTAAGACAGGACATTTTTCTAATTTCCTGAACTAAGTAGAAGCCAGCATGATAAAACAGCTCAATAATTACTGGGGTGGGGAGTAGATGAGAAAGAAATATTGATGTCTTTATAATCTATTTTCTGCTTTCTTTCCTTTGTTTTAATAATGATGCTAAAGAGCTATTGCCTGTGGCAATATCTTCATCCATCACTGCAAAAGGAGATATAATTCCTTATACCAAGTCCAGTATATCTTCTCAGGTAGCTTGTGAATCTAAGTCAAACCATTTGCAAGTTCCTCCCATCAACACTGAGCCAGATCGCAGGCACTTAACTTATAGCCAAATGGAAATAGTTGGGAAGAGATACAAGGAAACCAGACGGCGGCTAAAGGTACTGTATTTTTGTGGTCTGACTGTACCCTCGAATCATTTGCTTTGGATCATGGGAACTGACTACTAACCGATTGCATAAAGTGAGGATGAATTATAGGCAGAAGACCATTTCATTTTATAGTACTTCAGATAAATCACTAAATGTTTCAACAAATAGCAATAGCAGTTAGACTTCTATACCACTTCATACTGCTTTGCAGCCCTCTCTAAGCAGTTTAGAAAGTCAGCATATTGCTCCCAACAATCTGGGTCCTCATTTTTCCAACCTCGGAAAGATGGAAGGCGGAGTCAACTTTGAGCCAGTCAGGATCGAACCGGCAGTGGGCAGAGTTAGCCTACAATGTTCCATTCCGACCACTGTGCCACCAGGGCTCTTGAAATGTAGGGGAAAGAAACAGCAACAGAGAAGGGTGAAAAAGTAAAAAAAGTCCAATGAGGGCAGCATTCACAAGGATGACTGCCAAAATAGTTCTCTATCAGTGTTCACTTAAATGTAGGCAACAGAAATAGCTCTACCTCTCTGGAAGAGCCCAGCATATGTAATTGCTGGCTAATCCTATCATCTTTCTATTAGAGGAGTAACATCTTCCCTGGATCTTGAACAGCAGTTTTCCTATTTTCAATCAGGTTAGATGATGTAATGGGTTTTCCCATTGCTAAGTTGAAGCTGGTTGAGCTGGTTAAAAACCATACATCTATAAACCTGCTCTCCCTATTGCCCGTCTCTATACTGTCTATTGCCACTTTTCCCTGATGCTAACAGGCACCCTGACTTACCTCCCGAATAATGGGTGATATTTATTTTTACTTATCATTTTTACAAATAACTCAAGGCGAACATATCTAACACATCTTCCTCCTCCCCTGGGATAATGGTAAGAATACAGCTTTAGCACTAGACACCTGTTCAGTATAAAATGCAGAAATGGCAGATGGAAGTACGGATTCCCCCTGAACTAAAATATTTGTGATAATGGGTATGCCTTCTGAAGCTTCCCTTTGCAGTAAGGAGAGATTTTATAAACTGGAATTTGACACTAATTATAAACTTTGACATTAAGAATTGATTGCTTAGAGCAGTTGATGCAAAATCATTATTATTGCTATGTAGCAAGCGTCCCCAGTTCACACATTTTGCAAAAGCATTTTTCAATCCATTTTCAGTAAAGGTTTACACAGAGAGCTGAGTTTTTTCTTGTGGAAGGACAAAAAAAATGTCTGTGTCCTTTTAATTCATTCCCCACTATGTTACAACTTCAGCAGTAGAAGAAAATGTATTGCACAATAATATTGCTTTATAACAGAAACGCTGTCTTATTTTTACAGAGGAAGACAACTCCATTAGACTTTGCAGAACAGTGCAGACTAGTGAGGTCTGGAGACCCAGTTGTCGATAGTCACTGCTTGCCAAGCTCCCTAGAGGGTGAAGTGGGAGAATTGGTCGACCAGCATCGACTGGCGTGTCACTATGTCTACTGTCAGTGTGTCAAGCTTTGCGAAAAATATGGAATTCCAATTTCCGAAAGAGCACTAAAAAGAGGTATAAAAAAACCAAACAATGAGAAGGAGTGCCTTATATCAGGCAGTCCAAATTTAACTCCGTGCTTTATAGATTCAGGGTAGAAGTCACTAGCAGACAAAAATGTTAAGTGGAAGACCATTTTATATTTCTAAATTTGGGGAAATGGGTCTAGTAGTGTTGTGATAGCACTTAGAAATCAGGTCCGATTAAATTTCATGACGTTTCTAAATAAGGATGTTAAAGATTGTGTTGAATAGCTCCGTGCAGGACTGTGAATTTGTTAGATTTTGCAGCAGAAATTCAAATACAGAAAACACACACCAGATTCAGCAGGATTCCTTAACTTCTTTATATACATAATAAAATGAGTAAAATGTACAATACTACTAATAGATTCTCCTAATGTGGAAAAGGTTACAAGCAAAAACACAAGCCGGAGCTTGAGAATTCAGAGCAGAGACTAGAGCCACACCCAGGCTACTTCTAGTTTCACTTTCCAATTCAGCTCCCACTGGCTGGTCTGTTGCCGTGCCTATTCATTGGCTGACTTTCTTACTAAGCTCTATTCCGGTTCATGAATATACTCTGACAGAATTAAAATAAAAATATTTTTTAAATCCTTACGATTTCAAAGGCAGGTTCCAGAACATGGGCAGTGCCTACTAATATCTAAGAAAAATTTAAGAAAGGCTTGTTAATTCAAAGGACACTGATAAGAAAATAGTATAGCGCATGTTGGACTCCGTCAGATATTTTCTGCGTTTCTTTAGATTTCCACCTTGGCTTGTGTATAACATTATATCCGGGTTTTGTTTTGTGATCTTGTCTCAAACCCTGAGTTAAAGCTGCTGTCTCAGGCTCATTTCCTTACTGAGGCCCAACAAGTTACCCAACTTCCCAACTTTCATATAACAAAGAATAAATGTGTGATCCATATGGCAGATTGTCAATTATATATAGACATTATTCTGCTCCGTCATTTTTAAAGAATCTTCCTGCCATAAAATGTGCTAACTGATAAAATCATGGATAAAATTTATGGTTTGCAGTTGATGCTGTCTGTAAACTTTAGAATGATCCATTGGTCTGCACAGGTGATTTTCTGGGCCATTGTGAATCCAGCTACTGGTCTGAACTGTTGTTCAGAAACAGTGATTGCTGCTCTTAGAAAATAAGTAGCTTAAAATTCTAATGTAGCTGTAACAAGTTATGCAACATAGCAGGAGAATAGAGTTTCATCTCGCTTCTTTATAGTAATTTTATTAATCATTACAATTAAAACAAAACTAATGCAAATTAAATAGAAAAAAGAAAGGCTCCTATAAACAATTTTAGTAACTTATCTCCTCTTAAAAAGCAACAAATGGTCTCTTCTACCCATATCCCATCTCTTATTTATAAACAAATCATTAAAGCTTCATCATTTCAGTCCTGGGGGCAGCAAAAGTACAGTAAGGGTTATCAGAGAAAACAACACATCTATTTTAACCTTGATCAATAAACTAACTTTATATTCCTTCCTTTTACTGCTAACAACCTCAATCTTTAGTCACTTCAAATAATAACCTAAAACTTAATTTCTTTTCTTTTTTCTTTCTTCCTTCTCAAAACATTCTTCAAAGCTTTAACAAATCTCTTTTGTAAATTCAATACGGGAAAATTATTCAGATGCACATTCCACAGCTTATCCCATGTATGAGCTGATATTGTGCCTGTGTGGGCAAGGAGCCATTGAAGTGACAGCTCATGTTTCCTTATGTTGTACCCTCCATGAGGATTCACAGGCTCATAACTCGGCACCAGATAAAATACTGGGGAATTCTGATCTCTTTTACAAATAGGTGTTACTATTGGATCAGTATGATGGTCACCTGGAACATAGCTAAATTCTGCTACACTTTCTGTAAAATTAGGTGACTTTGGCCACCCATCGATGATCTCACCGCTAACAGTTATATAGTATTATATCTTGTTCTGTTCTGTTTTATATTAATGTTTTAATTTTTAATTCTGCTCTGAGACTGTCATAAAAGATTGAGGTCTACAACTACTAGTCTGTGTAGTATGTTACATGTGTTCTTTAAAACAACAACCACCACCACCGCTGTGTACCATAGGTCTGCTGTACGCAGGGGACAGGCTCCTGAGACTCGGAAAGGACACCCGCAAGTTGAGACAGCCAGGGGGATATATTGACAATTCTGTTTATCTGGGGCAATCATCTGATGTAGACAGCTCTTCCAAGGAGGAAAGGTTTGTTTTATTCATTATGCATATACAGAGATGAATTAATCAGCATACACGTTCACACCAATTCTTGGTCTAGCATATCACTGTTAAAACCAGAGTTTGTTTGTCTGTTTAATCTGCTATTTTGAAGAGCAAAAATATACCCTGGATTATTCTCTTATTGCAGTAATTATCTTCCAGTTGGGTACATATACGTAGGCAAACAAATATGCTTATTGTGAACTAGTCAATAACTAATTTTTGGATAATCTGAAACTAAGGTATCACAAGTACATTTGGTACACATGTTACCACTGAGAACATTCTACACTGGCATAAATTAACAGAACTGGAAGAATGATGGGGTTTGCTTTTACTTAGCTGCAAACTTACTCTATAACAGTAAACCAACAGCATTTTTTTTCTTTAGGTTTTCCTCTTCGTGTTAGTGCTTTTTTATTTTAAAAGCTCCAAATCCTCATTTATTTAATTTTCATATGAACCTAACATAGAGCAAATGTCTTTGAAGATAGGTACACAGACCCTGAGGTGTTATGTGGCTCCTTCAAAGCTTTGAATAAGCTCCTCAAAAGCCAGAATTTGTCATGAAATTATAACTTCAATAGGACAGAAGGAAAGCACACTTTTTAAAAACCAGATACAACCCTCGGGCCAAATAAAAAAAGATATACATTTTCATTGTTAGAAAGAACAAGTTCTCTCCTGGTTTTAACTACACCTCCCAGTAATTTTTCCCAGTTTTGACAGTGGTAAAAGATGTTGGGGATTATAATCCAGCAATATCTTGAGGACTTCAGCTACCTCACCTATGTAAAATAATTGCTGCTCTTTTATGACACTGCAATTAATTGAGCAGAAGGGATGCTCATTTATGTACCCATCACTATCTGATGAACTGTAGACAATTCATAGCGAACATATTAATGCCAGGAAAAATCCACTATAAAAATATGCCATAAATCAACACTACTATAAAATAACACTAAGGACTTCCAACCTCATATTGGCATAATTGTCACCATAGATTCTCAGAAATAATTGGATCATTAACAATTTTCAGAATGCCTAATTGATGTCAGTTGGGAAGCACTTCCGCAACATTGACACAGCCATAAAAATAAATCCAGCATCTGCAACTGTTGCTCCTCCCCACATAGCAATTATAGAGCCCTTAAGTGGCCTCTCCCAGGATGTCTGAATTGGATGCTACAATTAGAATAGAATAGAATGAGCTGGAAGGGATCTTGGAGGTCTTCTAGTCCAGTCCCCTACTCAAGCAGAAGAACCTATACCATTTTAGGTAAGTGTCTGTCTAGACTCTTCTTAAAAACACCCATGATTTCTGAAGGCAAGGTGTTCCACTGATTAATTGTCCTCAGGGTTAGGAAATTTTTCCTTAATTCCAGGTTGCTTCTCTCTTTGATTAGTTTCCAACCATTGTTTCTTGTCCTGCCCTCTGGTGCCTTGTGGAATAATTTGGCCCGCTCTTCTTTGTGGCAGCCCCTCAAACACGGGAATACTGCTGTCATGTCACCCCTAATTCTTCTTTTCTTTAGACTAGCCAAGCCCAAGTCCTGCGGCCGTTCTTTGTATGTTTTAGTCTCCAGGCCTTTGATCATCTTAGCTGCTCTTCTCTGAACTTTTTCCAATTCTGGGTAGACAAAGCAGTCCTGCTAATACATCAGTGCCAATTCCCAAGTTGCCAATACATTAATGCTTAATTGGTTTGCTCCCTCAACTTCCATTAATCAACCTTTGAATCCAGCTAGGTTCTAGCTGTAACACGAAAAAACTTTTATAGATGAAGGTAGATAATTGAATAAACCACAATGTTCAGAGGCAAAGTTCTTCTGAAAACAATATAGTGCAAACAAATCAAGGCTGGCTGCTACATATTATGCCTTGTGCGTATGCTTCCCTAGAGGCAGCTGGCTGGCCACTATAGAAACATCATGCAGGGCTAGATCTGCTTAAGAGAACATGCAGAGCATTCACCTTTACAGGTTTTGTTTCCTTGCATCTGGTGATAACTTTCCATAACACGGAATATTGTGTGCTGTTGCTGTTTTTTTTTAAAAAAGGATTCTGCATTCATGTATACATCTTTTTGCTTTTTCTTATCCGGCCTACTTTAGTATAAATGTTACAGGCACATGAACAAGTGATCCCAACCCCAGTTTTCCTGAACATACTATAATGCCTCCATTAATATCTAAAAATTTGGGAATGTCTACTCTGTGAAGATTCCCAGGCATCCAGGACGTGGTTGTCCCAAAGGTGCTTTTTCAAGAAACAGGTGGACTTTCTTGTTCTTTGAAGGCATTTCACTTCTCATCCAAGAAGCTTCTTCAGCTCCTTGGATTCTTCAATGAGAAGCAAAATGTCTTCAAAGAAAAACAAGAAAGTCCAATTGCCTCTTGAAAAAGCACCTTTGGGGGGGGGGGAATTGTGAGTTATACTCTTAACACAGCCAGCTTTGCTGGATGAGCAATTCTGGGAGTTGAAGTCCACAAGTCTTAAAGTTGCCAAGGTTGGAGACCCCTGCTCTAACACATCTAAGAAACTTCAGCATGGGGAGGACTGGTCTGATCCTAATCTCTCAATTTTTGTTCACCTTTTTTTTGTTTATTTCTTCTAGAAAGCCAAAACCAATTAAGAAACCAGTCAAAAAGCTGTCTCGGGCCTGCCGCTGGAAGTCATTTGGGGAATTTAAGAAACTGATGAGGTATGTATTCAGTAGAACAGAATTATCTAAAAAGCTTTTGGAATAATGGAGCTTCAGTATCCACAAGCACTGTCATCTCCCTTCCGTTCAGATAGGCCACAATTTACGACTGTGCACTTAATGTCCATTTGAAATTACAAGAAATCTCCCCTTCAAATAATCTACAACCCATTTTTGGAGTTACAATGGCTACATTGAGCCACCGGTCACATGATCATATTTTGGGCACCTGAGCTGATTCACCATTACGGCTGGTCTCAGCGTCCCAGTCACATGAACGCAATTCCCAACTTTTTTTTTTTTGCCAGTTTCCAATGCTCCAGTTTCCAGCAAAAAACACTCTTTGGGGGAAAAATGAATGTGCTTAACAACTACTGCATTTACTTAACAACTCTGGTAAAAAATGGTTGTAACTTAACATCTTGTCCCAGGATTCCTAGACTTATAACTGCAACAATTTACAACCATAATTCTGGGCTCAATTACAGTCGTAAATCAAAGACTTCCTGTATTCGATTTGATTTAGCCAATCAGCAAAACTGTTTTTTGTGTTTTTGTTTGTAAAAATGATTATCTTTTTTTCTTGGACTTCTGCCCGCCCACCACACAACATTGATTTTTGTTGTAAATCAATATTATTCTGTATAATCCTGCATGCTATTGGTAAAAGTATTTTGCCATAGGAATAATAGATGCATACATCTTCTTGTGGAATATTTCTTTGCCATGAGCTCAGCAAAATTTCTACAATAGGATTGAACTGAGTATTTTTTCAGTGGACTCTGGTATTACAGAATTATCCTAAAATTTGTTTTCAGTTTCCAGAGGTTTTGTGCTAATCCACAGTTGGATAGTTTGCTAAAAGAATTGTAATGTTGGCAAGCTTTTAGGAATGTTATATTGGAAATTTCAGTAAAATTCCAATAGAATTACTTGAAATCTATGTTGGATTAATAATCTCAAATTGAGGGATACATGGTATGAGGCCGAAAACAATAAAATGCGTTTATGCAATTTATTTGTAGATTAGGCAAAATTATCATAGCAAAGATATATCTGGTTCTTTGGGTGTATTTAGATGCTATGTACTCTCAAAGGCTATTTAGATTTCTGTGTACTAGCAATCTGTGAATGAATGTGAATATAAATGTGCAAATCTCCCTTCTTTTCTCCAGCTTTAATTTACAAAGGAAATTTGGATTATTTCAGCATTGGGCTATCCAGCTATTTGTGATCATGGCTATAACAGTAAAAGAAGGAAAACAGTATAAAGCTAGAGGGAGTCTTATTTTGATGCTGTCCTATCTTGACAGCCGGCCATACAAAGGTGCCCTTCTGCATCTCTTCTCTTACAGATGGGGAGAAAATTAGGGGTAGTTTTTGCAGGAGGAGGACAGCAAATAATTGACCATAATGGTAGCTTAGCCGAGACTATGTTGAGAGCAGAGGATATGATTCTATCCTATTGTTCTTTGACCTCAGCAGTTTTAATGTTGGACTTCAACTACCGAATTCCCCAGGCAGCTTGGAATTGAAGTCCACATATCTTAAAAGTTGTTGAGGTTAAAGAATACTGGGCTAACCTGTTATTTTCATTCATCAATATACACTCTACAGTATAGCATTTCTTTCTTCTTTTTTCTTTTTTGCCATCCAGCTGCCCAACTTTTTTAATACTGATTGTTTCTAAATTGAAATTCTTTACGCTTTGCAGTAAACACTCCAAAAAAATACATCCCCCATTGGATATTTGGAATGAGAAATTTCTTGGTGAGAATTTGCCTGAAAGTCTAGATGAGTTTACAAAAAAATACATGGAAAGGTATGACTTTACATTTCTTTCATTGAGCTCGGCATTAAAGATCTACATCTGTCTAGAAGTTGGCATAGGGATTGTTAGAAATTCTTCATTCTCCTTGTTCATCTGATAATTCGCTTTCTTCCTGTTCTTTGTTCATAACTTTTATTAATTCTTTCTTCCTCCCCCCCCCAGTTTCTTTTTCTAAGCTTCCTTCTTTCAACCCCCTTCTCTTTTTAAATAATATTTTAAACAAAAGATTATGAGCCTGAGGACTTCAGCATTATGTTTTGTTTTTTAATATCACATAAACCATAGTGGGCGATGCTAAAAGTTAAGTATATAATGCCTGCTTGCACACCCTGAAATACTTTGACAGTTGCAGCAGAAATCCTAGACTTGTTTCCTCCTTCCCTTCCTGCGTTGTGGCATTTAGGGTGGATTTTAAGGGGCAGAGTAGCTGGCTTTAGTGTCACAGGGCACTTATAGTGCCATTTCAAAACCACGAACATTCGAAAAAGCTAATTTCCCCTTCCTTTAAGGTGTTTTGCTCTTAAACCACCCCCAAATACACAGAAAGGGCCCCATTCGTTTTTTCAGAACTACTGGCCATTGATACATTTATCTTCTTTGTCTAATATCTTCATAAGCTCCCAAACTTAATTAGTTTCAGCTCATCTTTAAAACTGTATCTACAAATCAGCTACAAAGCTCCAAAGATGTCAGATCCAACTGACAAATATTTCTGAGTTCTAGAGCTTGAAAGAGGTAAAAGAATTTTTTTTCAATGTATTTTAATGGCATACAGACAGTGATTAAAATCTGATGTATTTAACCTACATTTTCTCAATCTAGACGCCTTTAAATTCCCAGAATTTTTTAGCAATGGTCATGCCAGCAGGAGAATTCTGGAAAATGATGTGTATACCTCTAGATAAAGCCGATTTGGGGAAATTTATTTAAATATGATTATTCAGAATCGTGCACATCAAAAATAATTTTAAAACATTCAAATGTAGCACCCAAATAAAAGTACGATAGTAAAAGCAAATGTAAATCTGTTTATTTTACTGCCGGTAGAAGTTGAGTCCCTGTCCTAATCAATCCATACATGCAGTTGCCTACTGTTACTTACAGTTCATAAAAGGAAAATATTTTTTTAGTTTTCTTAGTTTATATTTTTAAATTAAAATGTAGCTGGCTTTAAAATGTGCTTGTTTTTTCAAGTCAGTTTCAACCAGTTTCTGCTTTAGCAATCAAATTTCTCAGGATCCATAATAAATGCAGATGCAAGTGAGTTCCAGCAGGAGGCAGTGATGCAGATTAGCTCAAGCCTTTTAGTTTGCACGTAAGGTTTAAGTTACAGTACTTTATTTTTATTTTGAATTAGCATTTATTCTCATTAAGGTGACAACGGTAAAATGTCAGTTCCCCTTTAATCTTTTTATTTGTGCATCTATAGGAATTTCATATTAATTGCATTGTCACAGCATATTAAACCTAAACCATTGTTTGCACTGCATAGTGGCATTCTGGCAAACTTGGAATCAAAGACACATCGTAGCTTATGTTCAAACCCTAGATTTTTCTTTCTTTTTTTGGCAAAATGACAAATTTTCATTTTATTAAATCTCCACCTTATTTTTCTGTATATTGTTTCATGATCATATTATTTGCTTGCAGAGAACTGAGGAGAATGTATCACTACCTGAATCCCTTGACCAACCCTAGTAATTTCTGGCCGGGGCATCTCCTTGATAAGCTGCACTTGTATCTACCTGAACCAAGACAGGATAGAAGTGAAGTTCTGTTCAGTCATGTCTCTCACACACGCCCGGTCAATCCTGGTATTAACGTTCCACGTCGCAACTGGCCAGTCAACAACAAGGGATACATGACCTTAGGGGATCCAGAAACTCGCAAACATAACTATTACATTTGATGGCCTTTTTGAAGAACTTGACCAAGAAATCTGCTCCATTGGACTAATAGAGGGTCATAGCCCTATATATACACAATATGACAAAATTATGGCTTAGTGAAAGGGGCTTTCAAACAATCAGTTTGTATGTACTTTAAGCATGTTGTGTGAATGACCATGCTACTGATTTTCAGTGAAAGGTTTGAATATCTGGGTTTTTGAAACAGGTTTGCTTCTATTCCCTCCTTAGAAATAGAGAGAGGTACACAAAACAGGAAATACGCAATTTTTTCAATGGGTGGGAAATTGGTAGTGTTCTAAAATGAGATTACGGTGCCCATTAGATTTGACAGTCAAACAGACTCTTCTCTTTAGGTTGCACATTCCCCACTGTTATTGCAGGAGATGTATAAACACTATTATAATAATGGTACTGCTGAGAAGGTTGAAGGAGATGAAAGGGCTGTGTGGAAGAAAACATATTTGTTGGCATAATGTCCCAATTTTGTGTCCTGGCATCATCAGGCAAAAGGGTTGTGCTGGATCAAGCCACATGACTAGCTAAGCATTCTGTTTCCAGTGTGACCAACAAATTGCATCTGGAAAACCCCTAAGGCCCCTAAGCTGCCCTGGTTTCCCCCTTCACAAGAAGGAGGAAATTCCCTCGTTTATCATCTACCTTCACTGCAGATAGTTTTATCAACCTATGTCATATACTGTCCTCTGTTTATTCTTTTCCTAAAATGAACATCTCCCATCATAACCTTTTCTGGTGGAGATGGAAGATGGTCAGTTTTTATCTCATCCTGTAGTATCTATATACAATATACTGCACTGTAGAAATGGAAATCCTATGCAGTGTAAAGCGTTTTCTCAAGCTACCATTTGGAGGACTACAAAATTCCATTTAGAAGTGTCTGATATTCTTTGAGCCCTTATACTAGGTGACCACTGGCAAGGCTTTATTACTTCAATGGCCCCATTCTTGCTGGATAGGTAAACTTCAATAAGCCTGTCATGACTTCTTCAGCCAAACTTGGAAATATTTAATAGTCATGCCAGCAAGATAATTCTGGAAGTAAAAAATTTGATAGTAAAAAAAAAATGCTACTGGTTCGGTATTTCTGAACCAGTGTTTCCAACGATCAGCTGTGCTGTGCCATTTAGATTAGCTAGAAAGCAGGAAACCATCAGATTTCTTGCTTTCTAGCTAATCTAAATCATGCAGCACAGCTGATCCCCCACCCCTCGCTGTTGTACTTACCTTCAAAATGCTTCTTTTTTCAGTGCCCAGGGCGGCTTCCCTGAGGCCCAGTAGGCAAAAAACGGGGCATGGGGGGAGGGTGCTGCAGGAGGGGAAAAACCCACATAGCCATGCCCATCAAGTCACATGACCACCTAGCCACGCCTACCTAGCCACACCCACAGAAATGGTAAAAAAATTTGAATTTCATCACTGTTGACAACCCCCTAATTTGAGGAGGAAGGAGTGATCCAAATAAGGGTGAGGCTGACATTTGTTGCTTGTATCCTTACAATTTATATTGACTATTTCCTAGTATGATTTGATTGCCTATATGATCATCATTAAGTGTTGTACCTTATGATTCTTGATGAATGTATCTTTTCTTTTTATGTACACTGAGAGCACATGCAACGAAGAAAAATTCCTTTGTCTAATCACACTTGGCCAATAAAGAATTCATTCATCATTAATTCATTTCTGTTGTATGTTTGCAAAATCTCCCAATTGGGTGTTTGGAACCAAACATAAATTTATGGAGCAATTAGAACATTAATATCCAGACTATGATAGTATACTACTGTAATTTCAACTGAAGTTGTCAGTGGAGGCATAAAAAGACAATAGAATTTGGAAAAGAGCAAAAGTATAAAATGTGGCTAATGTTAGTGGTTACCATGTATTTTTTCCACAGCAGAAAACACACATCCTTTGAACAGAAGAATTGAATCTGCTGCTTTCAAGGATTTCAGTTAGCTATTTAACCCGATTATTGGATCTTCATAAATTATCAGGTCAAACCCATGAGTGTTCAGGGATTGGTCACTAGCTCAAGCTACATTTGTATACGTCAAGTGGATGCATGTGTATAGTGGAGCTACATTAGTTATGAATTGTACATTTTGTGTTACTCAAGTTTTGAATATGCAACTAGCATGGGAAATACTATCTTCATTTATTTTATATAGTATACTGAGTCCTAATTTGCCTAACTGGTTCATTAAGTAAACTACAACTTGCTGCAGTTTGTTTAATGAACCAATTAGGCTTCTATAATATTCTAGGCACAGGCCATACATCATACTTTAAAAAACACAATTATATTAATATACTAAGCCAAAATGCATTATTCTTTTGTGTAGTGTGTGAATCCAGTTGTCATCTTAGAGATGTGGTTTATAAATGGGTCTTTCTGTTTAATAGTTAGTGAATAAGTATTATTACTATTATTACCTTTATTGTCGGAGTACAATGTGTACAATGAGATTGGCTGAGCCTCCCTTCATGCACCGACCCCCCCAACACAACTCACAGCGAGGACAGAAGTCCCTAACCCACTCCCAATCTTATTACACTATGTGACCTTGTTGCACAACCCGCTGGCCTCGCAAGTCTGTCAATCTATGTTGACAAGAAGTTATTTTCTGTTCAGAAGTCTGACTGCCCACGGGTAGAAACTGTTCTTCAGCGTGTTGGTGCGGCTGGCTATGCTTCTATATCTCCTACCCTATGGTAGGAGAGTGAAGAAGTGCTGACCGTGATGTGAGTCGTCCCTGAGAATTTTCCTCACTCTTCTGAGGCAGCAAGCCCTAGCGATGTCATCTAGTGGTATCAGGGAACAGCCCACAATGTTTTGTGCTGTGCTCACCACCCTCTGTAATGTCTTTCTATCCACGGCTATCAAGCCAGCATACCGCACCATAATGCAATATGTGAGGACGCTTTCTATTGTGGATCGGTAAAAGGAGGTCATCAGTCGTTGTTCCACTTTATTCTTTTGCAAGACCCTGAGGAAATGGAGTCTCTGTTGGGCCTTTCTGGCCACCTGGGTTGTGTTGATTTTCCAGGTAAGATCTTCACTGAGGTAGACTCCCAGGAACTTAAAGGAGGAAACTCTCCACACAGCTCCCCTTGATATAAAGTGGGGTGGGTTCCTGTCTCTTCTTCCAGAAGTCTAACACTATCTCTTTGTCTTGCTGATGTTCAGGTATCCACGTATCCACAAACAAATGTGTCAAGTATCCACAAACAAAATATATTTTTACTCTCCCTCCCTTGAATAAAGCTCAGCTTCTGCTAGCTGTATGGATACATACCTATAATTTTCTTGGTGACAATACAAAAATCTTGGTCTTCCATGAGATTTTTTCAACTTTCTAGTGGAGATATTGGGTTTCTTGATGGTATTTCATTCAATTATTAAGCAGGTCTGATGATGCTTACCTTCTTCCAGAACAAGTAGGATCACTAGGAATTGCTACTGTGATATTCATGAGACATAATCATTAAGCGGAAACCAAAATCTTATATTTGAATCTCAACTTTTTCAGAAAGGAATATATCACATAGCAAGATCAGTTACATGTAATTTTGGCTGTGTATATTTGACAGGAATGTTTACGTCCCTCGTCATAATGGTTCATGTAAGTAGCACAACCAAGCCAAGTGTCCACACAAAATTGCCTTTGCACATCAGGTATGAAACGACAATTTGGGGCTTTCATACTGAAACTTACCTGCAAAATCTCCAAATTTTTCAACTTGGTGCACAGCTGCAGATAAGAGTTAATTTATAGAGGGATCCACCTCTATAGTTGAAGTTCTATAGTTTTTTCCTCTTTCCATTAGAAATTAGAGATTTCCTTTGAAAAGTGGGAAGGCAGAATGCAGAATTTTAATCACATTCTTGGCTGCTGGAAATTGCACAGGCAAGCATCACCTTGACCATTTACTAATAATAATTCATTCTATGAACATTCCAATAATCTCTTGGAAGGTCCTATATGTGCCTTCATAACTGGGGGTCTCCTAAATCTTTTCTACTTTCAGTGAAAGAAGTGATGTTATTCACAGATCTCTATCTGTTGGTGTCTAGGGTGACCCAATAGCTGAACAGGCAAAGGAGGACGTGGATAATCCTAACATCAGGATTCAGGAAAGACTTTTTCTCTGATGGAATTCATAGTATGATCATCCATTCATTTTCTCCCGCCCCATAGATATTAAGATCGGAAATCAGATGGCAGATTTTTTAAAAAACAAATAAATATTACATTGAATTAAAATGTATAATTAATGTAAAAGCAAAAATTTGTAAAAGGCATTGAGAAATTGCAAGTTAGAAGAGTTTGCGGGTGCGCACGCTTTGTTTCTAGACCAGGGGTCTCCAACCTTGGTAACTTTAAGACTTGTGGACTTCAACTCTCAGAATTCCCCAGCCAGAATAGCTTACTCTCTTGAAATCCCTTCCTCTGCAATCTCTCCACTTTGGAGGGGTAAGAGAAAAAGAAACAGACACATCTGGCTGGGGAATTCTGGGAGTTGAATTCCACAAGTCTGAAAGTTGCCAAGGTTGGAGACCCCTGGTCTAGACGACTCCGCAGCTGCCTTGTCCTGGGTCCTCTATTTAAATCTATAATGAGTTCTCAATTGAACAGCAAGTTCTCTCTACACTTTCTTACTTCCGTGGGCTATTTTCCTCGTCTACAATTTGCCCCTGCTGGCGGAAGTGACGTATACAGGTCATTGTGTTGAAATGTGGATTTTATTTAAGTAGAATTCAATGAAAATCAATAGAATTTAAATAAATGCATTTTCATTTCATCGTTCTTTAACAAGACCGACCGGCTAGAAGGCACAGCTTTCCGTGGCTCTTCATCCGACTCGAAAGGCTTTCATCCGACCTTCCAGGACTTCCCTCCCCCGAGCGTCCCATCAACCCTTGCCGCTTCCGGCTCCTCTCTCTTTCCTTCCGTGCCGCCAAGGTTTCGTTACCGCGGCACTTAAGATAGTCGGTAAGTCGGGAATCCGTTGCCATCCTGGCCGAAAAGACATTGCAGCGGAGTTTTCTTCCTTGTCGGGGCTGCTCGCAGATGGTTGCCGTCAGTTCCCGCCGCCCTTTTCCGAAGCGGTGATAAACGGCGGGTTTTCTCGCACGTTGTAATGGGGTGGGGGGCGGTTGCGGGCTTCGACTTCTTGGGTTGCGGGGGGGAACTGCAGCAGCAGGCGGACAAGCGCAGGAGCTGGCAGGCCCGGATCCTTCCTCGCTTGGAGGATCCTTCCTCACTTTGGAGCTGCTGTTTTCAGAGGAGGGAGGAGAGTTTTTGAGGCTGCCCCGGGGTTGCATGGCGGGTTGGGAACTATGGAAATCCGCCCTTATAAGTTGCTAAGGTTGAGAAATGATACGGGAAGCCCTCGACTTAACCGCAGTTCGTTTAGCGACCGTTCAGAGTGACACTGAAAGTGACTTATGACCTTTTTTCCACACTGAAGGGCCGTTGGCATCAGAATTCAGATGCTTGGCATCTGGTTCGTGTTTATGATGGTTGCAGTGTCCAGGCGATCCACTTTTGCGACCTTCTGAGCAGCAAAGTCAATGGGGGGAATCCAGATTCGTTTAACAACCGTGTTACTGACTTAACAAATGCAATGATTCCCTCAGCAGCTGTGGCAAGAATTCATAAAACGGGGCTAAACTCACTTTAACCAATGTTTCACTTAGCAATGCACATTTTGGGCTCAATTGTGGTCGTAACCCGAGGACTACCTCTCCTGTAGACCATTGTTTTTTTGCAAGACATAGATCAGTTGACAGCTACCCCGGAGCATTGTTCTCTTCCCCTCATGTGTCCAATTGTGTGTGTGGTAGGAATGATACGTACACCTGCTTTTTCATCTGATAAAACTTCATTGAAGATGAAGCGTGTTTGATATTCTTATTAAATGACCAAGACCCACTTGTTTCACAGCAGTAGCAGTAATTTTATGCATAGCCTTGGCTTACAAGAAGCCATTTGGTCCTTTTTATATGTGTGTGCTATATATAAAGATTTATTTTCATATACCAGCCTTTTAATTAGCAATGAAAGAAGGTAGAGTTGTGATTTTGCTAATCTTCCCAATGTCTGCATACTTGGCGTGATGTGAAAATGAACTACAGGGATATATATGTTTTGTGCAATTGAAAGCCTCACAATTCCCAAGGGCAAGTCCAACCTGGTCTCTCTTTTCAGATGAAAATTTAAAGTTGAAAGACAATTGAAAGAACAGTGGCTGGGCACAGAAAAGCAACTATTACCTTGCTCATCCATCATGCTGAGGATGTATTTTTAGAATGGTGTATGTAGATTGTCTTGGTAATTTACCTTGCAGTCTTGATTCAATACTTAACAAAGAAAAAATCTCAATAACAATTGGGAAAAGTTAATCTGATTTCCGACAAAGCCTCCACTTTCCATGAGTCCATTTGTGATAGATGACCCATTGGTTTTGCTGTTAGTTGCTTTAAGTAATATAGAATTTGTATCATTTTTAAGAATGCAGTATATACTAAAGAAATATGGAAAAACGAGAGATCCCCAGAACTCACATTTTAAACGAATAACCTCCCAGGATCGCATCTGGAGAGTTTTTGTACTCTTCCAGCTTTGGACACAGGAGGGATATAAGTTGCAGAAAACACCCATTCTGTTTCTGGCTCTGAAAAGTGCAAGCAAATGGAAGATATTCTGCAACAAGTTTAATACTAATAGATACTTATACTTATTTATATTTATAGACTACAGGCCATAATTCCTTACATACGTTTTTCTTCCTAGTTACAATGCCAGCTCTGAGGCCTCTCATCAAGCCTAATATTGTCAAAAAGAGGACCAAGAAGTTCATCCGTCATCAGTCTGATCGCTATGTCAAAATCAAGGTAGATATTCTTTTTGTTAATGTTAAACCCTCAGTTAATGTTAAAATACTCTGGAGGTTTATTGTGGGTCTTCAAAACTTTAAAATGACAAACTCTGAAAACATCGTGTTGAAGTTCTTCCAATTGCTTTTGAATTCTTATAGCGTAACTGGCGCAAGCCAAGAGGTATTGACAACAGAGTTCGCAGAAGATTTAAGGGCCAGATCTTGATGCCCAACATTGGCTATGGGAGCAATAAGAAAACAAAACACATGCTGCCCTCGGGATTCCGGAAGTTTCTCGTTCATAATGTCAAAGAACTGGAGGTGCTAATGATGAGCAACAAGTAAGTCGGGAAAAGTGTTTTGTAATTATTCTTTAGGATCTGCCATGTTGCATTGCTATAGTGAAATTAAGTTGTTCTGAAATGAAGATGGAATCTATTAAACCAGCCTTTTGGTTTAGGTATCTTTTCTAGGTATCTTTTGTAATTCTCTTCCTCAGAATGTCTTGTTCTTCCTCCCTAAGATGAGTCCTTTTTCTGTACTTCATTGCCTTTGCAAAATTCTTTAGTGTTGCTGAAAGATTATAACGTAAAAATAGATGGCTGAGAAAAATGAAAACAATTTTTATATAGCCATTATTGACGGAAAGTATTTAAAGATTGGAACAAATACCAGTAGAACTAGAAATCCTGGACTGTGATTGTATTTTACTCTCATTTTTTCCTTCAGCCCCCATTGCTATATAATATATACCACATCATCTTGAACACTAATCTCATGGCAGTGGCGGATATATTTATCCCAAACAGATCCAATAAGGCATAGCATAGGATTGATTCCCAACAGTCAGTTGTGTTGTGGGCATACAGGTAGTCCTTGACTTAACGACCACAATTGATCCCCAGAATTTATATTGCTAAGCAAGGCAGTTAAGTGAATTTTGTCCATTTTACAACATTTCTTGCCACGGTTGTTAAATGAATCACTGTGGTTGTTAAATTAGTAACATGGTTATTAAAGGAGTCTGGCTTCCCCATTGATTGTGCTTGACAGAAGGTCGCAAAAGCTGATCACACAATCCCGGGACACTGCATCCATCATGAGTCAATTGCCAAGTGTCTGATTTTTGATCACATAACCATGAGGATGCTGCAGCCTTCATGAGTGTGAAAAATGGTCATAAGTTACCTTTTTTCAGTAGTGTTGTAACTTCAAACGGTCATTAAATGAACTGTTGTAAGTCGAGGACAATCTGTACTGAATTGGGGCAGTTGACTAATTTTGCACATCTAATTCTCCAACTAAAACTAAGGAGAAAGGAGGGTAAAAAGGGAGCTTCCCCAGAGTTTGCAGCCAAGCCTGGAGAACATAGAACTATAGTACAAAACTCTACCCATTGCTGCCGCAGGACAGTAATGAGGCAGGACAATAATGACAGCCAGTTCAGTCTAGTGGTTAAAGCACCATGCTAGAAAGCCAGAGATAGTCATGAGAGCCAGCTGGGTGTCTTTGGATCAATCACTTACTCTCCCCAACTCATCTCATAGGATGGTGGTTGTGGGGAAAATAGGGAAGAAGGTGTGTTACATATCTAGATTAGCTTATGTTCTGCTCAGAGTAGATGGTTTTTCCCTGTCTGGACTTTCATAAAAATCATTTTGAGGAAAATTTCTTAGAAACGTTCAATATATTAACAAAGAGATTGTGACATTATTTTGTGGTTACTTTTAGGTCATTTTGTGCAGAAATTGCTCATAATGTTTCATCCAAGAACCGGAAGGTAATTGTGGAGAGAGCAGCTCAGCTTGCTATCAAAGTTACCAATCCAAATGCCAGACTGCGCAGTGAAGAAAATGAATAGTTTGCCTTGAGAAACTATATTTAATAAAGTATAAAATTTGGAAAATGTGTGTTCTTGGCATGAATTGAATTAGGTGGTGCACCCATGAAAGAAATCCTAATTTCTGAAATGAGGTAGATCTAAAATGAGTGAGTTTGTTAATAAATATTTGCACAAATATAATTCGTTGTAGTTACAAAAGAATATATTGCCAAGCATGCAGTTGGAAGTCAGTGATTGCCAGGTGTCAGAATGAATCTGTCAACAGAAAACCCTCCCAGAGTAAACTGCTTTTTTCATTGAACAAGTTCCAAAAGATTGTGGGAATGCTGTACATAATATATCTTAATTTTCAGATATAATGACATATTACATTTTGATTAGCAAGCTAATTCAGTGTGGGCTGAATTTAATTACAATTAAATGGATGTACCACATAGCTGGCTTGAAAACTACTGCAAGCAATGTAGAGTTATTGAGAGTACCACCATAGGGTTCAGATCTGGATCCTCTGTTCAACATTGTACTTTATGGATAAAGATTTGAAAGAAATTTTGATTTAATTTGCAAGTGACACAAATTGGAGTGTAACTGAAACCTAGAAGGCAGAAATAAAATTTAATAAGTTCCTTATGCTTTACTAAAATTTTCAGGACAACTACCTAAATAAATAAAATATATATGAATGAAAAATCCTTAATTTAGGGAACAAAAATGAAATGCATATACATTGTAGCCAGTTTAGCAATGGTACTTGTGAAGATGGACCTGTACATTGAACCCAAGTACTTAAATGTCGTCTGCTGATTAAGATTCTGTCTTAAAATAGCTCCACAATTTTGTTTCATTATAAGTTATGCTTAAAATCGCAAGATTTTAAAATTAGTTTGTATAAAGTAGCAAGTTCAAATTCATATAAAGCATATAGAATGTCCTATACCTGAAGGTATTGTGAATTGTGCAACTTGCATTTTGCTGTAAGTTGATTCAATTTCAGCATTAGAAACAACCAGGCTTCAATATGATTCTTTGGCTCCCTTAACATTTTGCTTGTCTGTATCGTAACAATGATTCTCTAGGATTTTCAAAATTGTTACTTTTCATAAGTGTCCATGCAAAAGTTAATTGGGTAGAAAACCAATAATTAACCAAATTCCATCATTTATATATTTGACCTTTATTTTCTTCTGATGCATGTACAGCAAAAGGTGACACCCTGTTTCATAAATAGAGCACTTAAGTGATTCACGTATTAAGTGGCATGACTCCCCCACCCCCAAATGAAATGTAATCAAGAGCTGCAAGGCAGCAATATGACCCTCGCTGAATGAAAAAAAAATTGATAACACTACAGTTGTATTTCTGTTTTGATAAATGAATGGTGCCAATTCATTTCCACATATTTATACCAGATGAATGTCTCTTGATAATAACATGCTAATTTTATATACTTTGAAATAATCAATGCTTTGGTATTAGCTCCTTTAAAAAAACAAGAATTATAGCAAGAAGGTCCATACAAGAAAAAAAATTACAGAGTGGCAGACAGACCACATTAACGAAGCATAAGGCAATCTTGGAAGACAATTGAGATACTGTAATCTGATATTAATTTCAAAGGAGGGAGGCAGGGCAATGGCTATAAAATCTTTTAACACTATGAAAAATCAAATTGTAATATCAGCAAACATGAACATCAGCATTTAACTGATGCCACATCTGTTGATTCATTTGGGAGTACAGCATGACAATCTTGTCACTTTTAAGAATTCATTGTGGTGTTTTCACTTTAATAATAGAAGAGGCGGTAAATACACTTGTCAGTGCTGTAATTAGGTTGACTTTTCTTTTGGCATGATTGCATTTTGGAACTAAGGAATAAGTGGTAACTGAAAAATAAGGTTGCTCTTTATCATATCTGAAATCTTACTTGTTTCAATAGAAATAATTGTCATTTTTAAAATGACACCTGTCTCTAAAATCATTTCTAGCTCCTGCACTGGAAACAGTGGATTGTAAGCAGCAGACAAAATAGTCCAAGAGTTCTAACTCAAATCCATTGAATCTGTTGTGGATAATGAAGTGGGATCCTTCTGAATGCTTTCAAAGAGGGAGGACATTTCTGGGTTGGCTCGGATTTGGGAAGAAAATTCGGCCATTACAGGGCTTTTATCGGCATCTGGGATGGTCAGTAGAGCAGCTACTGCCCTCATTGCTGAACGTTTCAGTTCATCTTGCTTCTCAAATTCTTGTTTTACAGAACCAGCCTTTACCTAGAAAAAAAATAATTAGATTATAATTAGAATACCTTTAAAAGATCTTCAGGCAAAATTAAAACATTATCAGTCTTAATCACATTGATATGTCTGCATTCAGTGACTTCTTGTGTTGTCAAAAGGAAATCTGACTACATACCTGCTATATGTAGAACACTTAGATGTTAAATAGGTCAAAAATACAATAGCCATATTAATTAATCTGCATATTCTAGACCAGCTGAAACCTCTTGAGTTCCTCAAGAGCCCAATGTACAGCACATTATAGGAATCCAATTATAGAATCCAATAAAGGCAAGAATGAATGCAAAGTCTCCTGATCCATGAGTAGTGCACAAGACAAATCTACAAAGACCATTCCTAGCCATTACTTGAAAACAAGACAGCAGAGTTCAGAGTTTTTGAGGACTGTCCACTTCCTCAGTGCCAATCAGGAGAAATTAATCCCCAATAATCAGCTAAAATTGCTTCAGTCATTTCCACTTTCACAACTATAATTGGCACCAGAATTTCCACTGGTAAGCAAGGCAGTTATTAAGAACATCGTGCCTGATTTTGTGTCAATTTTTTTTCCCACGACTGTTAAGCAAATCATTGTAGTTGTTAAACGAACCATGCGGTCATTAAGTGAGTTGGGCTTCCCCCATTAAATTTGTTGTCAGAAGCCGACTGAGAGGGTCACAAATGGCAATCACATGACCACAGGAAGCTGCTATGGTTATAAGTGCAAGGACTAGTTGTAAGTCACTTTTTTCAGTGTGGTAACTTTGAATGGTCCTTAAATGAATAGTTGTAAGTCAAGGACTGCAATTGTAACTATTGCAACAGTAATCCCTTGTCTCCTAGGTCATGAACAATTAGGTACCAGGTAAAAAAGAGAGGTAGGACTATCAAGATATAAATACATTCAAGCTTCCCAGGGCATTACCTTAGTTGAACACGTTGCTCGGAGTGGTTCAACAAGCCGCTCTAATCTTTGCAGGACAGCATTAGGGCAGAGTGTTGAGAGGCGAGCCAACATAATGAAGGTTAGCATCTTCATAATGAAGAAAGGGAAAAGCTTACATTAGCATCGTTTTTTTCCCCAAGTATGTTATTTCAGTAATAATTTCCACCAACTCGTGGTCACTTTCATCATAACGACTTTTGGCTTTAAAACAGTCCCTTTACAACAGGGGTCCCCAACGCCCCCGGTCTCTGGACCAGCACTGGGCCACAGCATTCCAGAAACCGGGCCGCACAAACAAAGCCCCATCCATGAGATGCAGACAGCACGCAAAACCATACCCCTTGCAGTCTGCGGAAAAACATCTCTCCACAGAACCGGTCCCTGGTGCCCAAAAGGTTGGGGGCCACTGCTTTATAACATTGCAACAAAGCTTCCCTCCTATATAAAAGAATTGATCTTCCTTCTAAGTTATGAGGTAAGGCAAAAGAAAATAACATGGAAGAGGATTATTTAGCTCTTATAGGATCTCCCAGTTCGGGCATTGTCTTTATGGAAGAACAGTCTGGATTCATTGCATTGGGGGGTAACTGATTCATCCAAAACAGCCCTATAATTCAATGAAATAATGAAATTAGAAGCTCCAAAATTAATTTAAAAAACAAACGTTACCCTGATATCATAATGATCTTTCAAGCCATCTTCCACGTGATTTAAGTACTCATAGATGTCCAGTCGGTCAAGGCAGCTTTCTAAAAGTGTGTACATGCATTCAAAGGCTGCTTTCCTCACATCGAGCCCATCATCTACAGTGTGTTTGAATGGCCCCATTTCTACCTAAAAGGGGAAATTCAAAGTAGCTGGAAGTTCTAAAAAAAGGAAAACTTTCACATGCCAACCTGATCTGGCCCAGCGTGAAGCCACAGAATTGCTTAGTTCATTTCCAATTGAAGTTCAGCTGAATGCCTTCCATTTTACAGCTTTAATTTACAGGTTCTGTAATCACTTCCATACACTTGTGGGATTAGTTTACTTTCAGGTCTCATAAGAACATTGGCTTAATTATATTCACACACACCTACAATACATTTATGTCGCTTATCATTCTCCATTTGATCTGGTCATGCAGCACTATCCCTGGCCATCATTCAAAACAACAACAGTAAGTTAGGAATACTGGGGGAACCATTCGACTCAGGGATCAAACTATGGCCCCTTTATGACCTGTGTATGTCAACTCCCAGAATTCCTGAGCCAGCATGGGAGCTGATGTTCACAGATCGTAAAGGGGTCATAGCTGCCCACACCTGACCTAACATCAGTACGGGATAATACTGAAACGGAATATGGTCCATACCTCTCGTATGAGCTCCCTTCTAATTTTGGTTTCATTGTATAGGTGGGGTAGGACTGTACTGAGCTGATCTCGGATTAGGGAAGGTTTGTTGTGAGCAGCAGAATTAAACATAGCTAAAGCAACACGACGAACATTCAAGTCAGGATCCTGAAGAGTTTTCAAGAAGTCACCTGCACGATAATAGCAAAACAAGAGTTTAAAAGGCAGCAACACTAACTTTAAATACATTCTGGGATGCACATAATATTCAGAAAGCAGAACGAAGATAAAAAAATTGAATTTTCAAACTAGGCAGGGGGGATCAAATGGACAGCCTATTCTGTCACTTATTCCCTAGTATCTGCATCAATATTCAAGTTTTGTTAACATCTAGTCATAGAATCAGGTACTTTAAAGATAGCAACGTAGAAATAATTCAGATGATCTAAGCACATTTAACAAAACTATTCCCTATTTTAGATAACAAGTGTGTAATCAGCTCATTGCGGAAATGGCATGTCAATATGCTTAATGAAAATGGAATCAGTTAAAATCTGCTTGGATTTTATTTCTTGATTAAATTAAATGTTTAAAAAAGAGGAACATCCTCCATTACATATTTCCTGTTTTAACTGCTGAGAAGCACCTCTTTCTTTGGATTCAGCTTCCACTTGTCTGTTCCCCAGCTAATTCAGATAACATTTAGAATTTGAACAACTTCTCAGATTCAAACAGGAAAGGGTTGGATGGATATGGGTGCAACAATGAGAGCAAAGCTGAGCACTTTCAGGTAAAGTTACAGATCACATCCTTATAGCAATTAATTCTTTGGGTCATTTCTCTTTTCCATTAATTCCACTCTGTAGTCTTTTTTTAATTTAACAAGACCCCGCTATACTGACTTCCAAAGAAAGTCTCTTATCAAAACTCAGAATTACCTATGCATCCTTTAAGAAGGGGATCAATGGGTTGTGGGTGATCCGAGATGGTGAATTTTATTGCAGTCACCACTGTACTCCGAGCATAGGGGGAGCCTACAATGAGAAGTGGGGAAGATAAAAAGAACACAGATCATTTCTAACCCCCTTTTCTCCCCTTAAGATCGCTTTTCTTCATCATTTCCGGAACATTGATAACAATGAAGCAGCACAAACAAACCCAGCATGCACCATGTGGAAATTATTCTGAGCTCTCTTTTTATAGTGCTCATCCTCTGGAGAGAACACAGTGGCTCACATGTTAAGGACGCTCGGTTGGAGATTAGAAAGCCCGTGTTCAAGATCCGATTGCTGCTGTGTGTGGCAGGATGAGCTCCCATCATTCGCTCCAGCTCCTTGATGGAGATATGAAAGAGCCTCCACAGGCATCCCCTGGGCAACGGTAATGGCATTGCTAATCTTTTCAACCAGGAAGTACATTAAAATGGTGCCTACAACACTAACAGGACAGGATGTTCTAGAAAGGAGCCCGAGGGGAATACACCCTCCCCAAAACAGCTTGTTGAGGGTGGACATTGGAAGGTAAACATGCGCTACAACATTCCACAAGTCTACAGCACTGATTCAAAGTGAAGAGTACAACACACACACACACCCCACTCAGCTGAGCAATTGCCTCAGTCATATCCTTTCCCTTCCCTTACCTGAGAACAGCTGTTTTTTCAGCCGGGGCAGCAACTGAGAAGGGTTTACTAGAGTCAATTTCCCCAAGCATTCAGCAACAACATTGCGGGTCCCTTCCTCTGTGTATTCACAGTGCTTGAAAAGCAGGGCCCATATGTCCTCCCCATAAGGTTTCAGGCTCTCTGCTGCGGAGGAGCTAATGACTTCTTTCAGGGAGTGAAGCAGTAAGTACTGCCGCTTAGGCTGGCCACCGATCTCCTTCAGCATGAAGGGAAGGTACTCTTTCAGGTTGCCCACACTGATGTTGCCCAAAGCGTAGGATGCCGCCGATTTCACCTCTTCGCTGGGTGAGGCAAACGCATCCAGGATCACTGCTTTGAGTTCCTTCTGAGCGCTCAGGTTGGTGGTGCGGCCTATTTCTGCGAGCGAGAGGAACGCCAACATTTTGACAGCAGTGGTAGACTTTGGGTTCTTCACATCCTGAATGAACAGGCTTACTAGGCCAGGGATTTCTTTTGGACACACGGAAGAAAGGGCCGCCACACATTTGGCAACGGTGAAAAGCCTGCTTATGCAAAGTGGTGGAGACTCCGCTAGAGGTTGAGGAGTATATAGGACTAGTTAGCTGCTTCATCAGGTCAGCATAGCTCATGTGGACCGCCTTGATCAGAACCAGTGCTTGGAAGAAGTCTACAATGGCATTCAGGGCCCCTCCTTGCATCAAAGGTGAGTAAACCAGCTGGAAAAGCTCTGAGAGAACTGTACCACTGATCTTGGACAAGGATGAGGGATAAACCTTAACTAAAGTGGTAAGGAACACAATGGCCACCTGAGAGACGTGCATATCGTTCTCGCTAATCAAATCAGGAAGCTCCATTAAAACACACTCAATCATGGCTGGCTTGAGGCTATCACTATAATTTCGGATCAAGACGTCCAGAGCAGTCAAAGTACTCAATTTCAAGGCACGCTGATTCTTACGCAAGAAGGAAGCCAAGATGGGGAAACCTTCTGCTAGAATGGGCCTCAGGTCTATTTTGAGTGAGGAATTTGCAATCAGAGTCAGTGCTTTGACTGTGGTCAGTCTAGTTATTTCATTTTTAGTCTCTCAAGGAAAATCTTCAGGGTTGGCTGGAGTTCGCTGCTTAAGTAGTCCCCCAGATTGGAAACGATTTGCCCCATGCAAGAGATAGCCCGTTCCTTCACCTCCTGATCAATGTCAGCCGCTTTCAGCCTCTTCAACGTTGCAGAAAACAAGTCTGTCACATAAGGTTTGGCGTCAAACGTACAAGGCGCATCCAAGGGACGAATGACTTTCACAAGCTGTAGAGTCACCAGCAAAGCTTCAGAAGTTATCTTGTAAAAAGGATCCCCAATGCAAACTACCACTGGGGGCAGCAGGGATTTAACATGGGGATGGAACACTTCTCGGGGATGGTTGCAGAGAACAACATGGAGGAAAGACAGAGTATCTATCTTCATATTGGAGGAGCTGGATTTATCCGTCAAGGAGAAGACAATACCTGTGCCAAGAAAACATTGGTCAGCTTGCTTTATAGTTGTACCTCATCCAACCCAATCAAAACAGAATTTCCTGTCTTCATACTCTGCACCTCCCATGTGACTCTCAAATCTGCTACAGAGGATTTCCCCAAACTTCTGCAGCATGGTAGGCTATCAAAAAAACCTTTGTGGCCACCTTATTTTTTAAAAAAAAATCTAACAAATAAATAAAAGATTAGGGTACCTGCATGAGATTACACTGGAAATAGGGATCTATTTCCTTGCTGGTATCTACTACACCAGTAGACAGATACCACTGGATACAATTCACAGCATCTTCAAACTGATTAATGAGTGATTCAGATTTATTTTTAAAAAATTTACAGCTCTTATACATGGCTGCTAGGATTCAAAAGACTTCACTGACTTCAGAAAGTGGTTATTAATTACAAGGTCTATTTGGAAAAGTTATTATCGGTCTGGCACAGTGGTTAGAGTGCAGTACTGCAGGCTACTTCTGCTGCCTGCCGGCTGCCTGCAATTTGGCAGTTCAAATCTCACCAGACTCTCAAGGTTGACTCAGCCTTCCATCCTTCCGAGGTGGGTAAAATGAGGACCCAGATTGTTGGGGGCAATATCCTGATTTTGTAAACCGCTTAGAGAGGGCTGTAAAGTGGTATATAAGTCTAAGTGCTATTACTATCAAATAGTTTGTGTTGTACATTTGCATATAAGTGTTTACTCCAAGGTTAAGATAAAATCAGTTTGGTGGAGAACTGCTGCAGCATTTTACAATTATTTTATATAACATACCTAGGAATAGAGAATTACAACAAAAGAAAACCTGTGAATAACCAAAGATCATATAGATTTAAAATACCAATATACTTTTCTGTTCATATTTTGAGAAAATGCAGATGGCAGACTAAACCCCAGTTAGTCACTTTCCAATTCATTTCAACAGAGGCCAATATGAGACCATAAATTAAGAAGAACAGACGATATTCTGCAGTAAAATTTACATGTTCCAGTATTTCCCACAGAAAAACTGTACCTCGATTGACAGAATTCTGTAGAATACTGGCTTAAAAAAAACCCCAGAAGCAAGGTACAATGCTATATGGAAACTAAACAGATGTGCAATTCAGCCAGTCTTTGGCTGCTCACATCCATTTTTTTTAAAGAAGAAAAAGACCCAGTCAGCATCGAATACCAACCACCCTGTACGAGCGCACAGACTGGGACTCCTCGGGGTGCTGTCTGCGACCCAGTGTCACTTGGTGGTGACCCGGGGGAGGGCCTATTCTGTGGCAGCTCCCACTTTATGGAACCAGCTTCCCCTGGGGCTCTGGCTGGCCCTCGATCTTCGCACCTTCCGCCATGATCTAAAGACCTGGTTATTTCCACAGTCCAGGCTGTGCTGACCTCCTGGGGGGCGCTGACTTTGGCTTTAAACTGTGGGGTTTTAATTCGGATTTGACTTGTTTGGTTTAATATGGTTTTAGTTAAATAATTTATTGTGTGGTTTTAGTTGTTAGCCACCCTGAGTCCTTTTTGGAGAGGGGGCAGCATACAAGTCAAACAAACAAATAAACAAACAAATAAATAAAAATAAATAAATAAATAAATAAATAAATAAATAAATAAATAAAAGTGTCTGCAGCCACTGGCCTCAGTTAAACCAATGGCATAATATCTTCTGATGCGAATAGAGTAGGGGTGTCAAACTCAATTTCATTGATGGCTGCATCAGGGTTGTGTTTGACCTTGGGGGGCAGTGTAGGCGTGGCCAGCTCAAAGTCATTCGTGCCTGGGGTGCCTGTGGTGGGCCAAGCACTCTGCCAGCGAAAACAGAGCTCGGGAGCTCCGTTTTTGCTGGCAGAGGCTCCACGGGCCGCTCCTTTGCTGTTTCCAGGGTGGCCCCAAGGGCCAGATCTAAGCACCCTGTGGGCATCTGGTATAGAGCAACAGGAAGATAGTCTTGAATATAAAGAAGAAAATACAAGTAGAAGATAAATTGCTTTATGATTTATTGCTTGGCTTCATAGCATAGCAATAGCACTTAGATTTACATACCGCTTCACAGTGCTTCACAGCCCTCTAAGTGGTTTACAGAGTCAGCATATTTCCCCCACCACAATCTGGGTCCTCATTTTACCAGCCTCAGAAGGATAGAAGGCTGAGTCAACCTTCAGCCCTAACCAGATGGGAACTCCAGGCTGTGGGCAGAGTTAGCCTAAAATACTGTATTCTAACCACTGCGCCACCACAGCTCTTAATATCAAAAGTGAAGAATGAATGAAAATGAAAATGAAAAGTGACCATTGCTGAAAATTGCCCTGTGATTGTTTAGTCAACAGACAATCTTTACCCGGCACTAGAGCAGGTATGTGATCCGCAAGGCAACCAGGAAGGACATTCGCCAGTTCCGTCAAAAGAGTGAAGCACCCTTGTCTTGATCGAACGCTCTTCTCTTTAAGTTGCTTGTGCAAAGCTCTGATAATATTTGGAACCTATGCGATCAGAAAGAATCTCATCGGTAATCTGATTCAAAGCCAAAAGAACTGAAAATCCAAGCCAACATTAATTATCTAGTACAAAAGGAAACTGGATCTATGTGGAAAATGTTTGCAGGTATAAATGAAGAATAAGAGGTGTACCAAATCATGAAGATAATAAAGTGCTTCAGCTTGTTTTATTTAAATATACAGCCCACCCCCACCCCACTCTACCCCAACTCCAGTGATCTCTGTAGCTATTTATAACGATTAGTTGGATCTTTACTTAAGCACTCATGCTGTTTAATGAGCAGGCAAGTCACCATGGTCTCCAAAATCGGATCTGGGCCTTGAGTTTGACACCCCTGTTTTACAGAATAACTCAATTTTGAGCAGCTGAAACTGTTTTGAAACACCAGTTAGTTGCATCTATATCATGACAAACAGTGGCGTGTGATTAAGGTCAACTCACCTGGTTCTGTAGCATGGTAAGAGGTATGTCCTCTTTGCCTGCTTCATCCGAAGCTGGCAGCCAACTCTGAATGGGCAGAGTTTGCTTCAGTAAGGATATATAGGCTGAGAAGATGTCCGCCTTAACGTTCTCTTCCCTTTCCTTGAACCTGCTTATTAAAGCCGGAGAGAGAGTTTTGTAGAAATCCTGCAGAAGGTCATGTCTGGTGCTGACTATGGCCTCAAGGCACTTTGCAGCAGATCTACGAACTTTCCAGCTGATGTCATCGTCATCACTATACTCATCATCACTTTCTGAGGAGGAATGAAGGAGAATTGTTATTGACAGGGATTGTAGATAGAACTCGGTTTTTTTTTCTTTCAGAAGAAAACTCAGCAGCGACTATTTTACAAGTTGACTGTGGGTCAAATTCTCACGTAACGCTGTCACGGATCTCATTCAGCTCGCCTCATTCAGCTTTGAGAAGGATGTAAAGCCATATTAATATGATTTATGAATTCACAACTTGCCCAAATTATGAAGGACTCTTGACAGCATTAAATGACAAAAAAGAAAGAGAACTCGCATCCCACTAAATCATTATTGAAAGCAAAAAAAAACTCAAAACAGGTACTCCATAGCCAGCCAAAGATTCATATAAAAATAGAAATACTGGGTTTCTGAAACATTAATAAAGTGAGGACCCATAAATACTTCTGCTGGGAAAGATCTGAGAAAGAGGAGTACCACGATGGTTTCAATTAAATGATAAATTAATCTCATCTTGATTTTGTCCTGGATTCTTTTAATTATGGAAGCATAGCTCAAATCTATCCAGCATGGCAGTCCAACCTCAAATGGAACCCTTGGTTCATGTGAGCACTGCATTTTCACCTTAGAATGACAAGAACAAAGAGCCATGCTGAGTTACAGGTAGTCCTTGACTTACAACCACAATTGAGCCCAAAATTTATGTTGTTAAGGAGACCCTACACCATGTGTTAAGTGAGTTTTGTTCCATTCTATGACTTGTCCTGCCCCCGTTAAGTGAATCACTGCCGTTCACAAAGCTAGTAACGCCTTTGTTAAGTGACACTGGCTTCCCCATTGATTTTCCTTTTCAAAAGTTTGCAAAAGGGGATGACATGACCCTGGGACACAGCAGTGGTCATAAGTATGAACCAGTTGCCAAGCATCTGAATTCTGATCACATGTCCATGAGGATGCTGCTATGGTTGTAACTGTGAAAAAAGGTCGTAAGTCACTTTTTTCAGTGCTGTTGTAACTTTGAACGGTCACTAAATGAACTCAAGGACTACCTGTATTTCATTCTACACATTTAGACCGGAAAGAGGAAATCGCATTAAGTCTTCTTTAGGTTGCACAGACCAATTGCTAGTAACATCAACCACAGAAGGGGCAAGGATAACTGGTAGTTGGTCTATACCAGGACAGGCCTTCTTGCTTTTGCTTTTTCCACATGCAGGCAACAATAGCCATAACAGATAATCAGAGTTGGAAGGGACCTTATAGGCCGTCTAGTCCAAACCCCCACCCAAGTGGGAGACCCTACACCATTTCTGACAAATGGCAGTCCAATCTCTTCTTGAAAGTCTCAAGAAGAGATTGGACCATGAAAACACCAGGTCAGTGGCAGCAATGATCCTAGTCAAGTCAAGTCACAGTGCTTGTCCAATTCAAGGAAGATTCACAGCAGAAAATGATAATAGGATAGCCATGAACAGTACCTTCAGAAACTTTTATCAACATATAGAAACCTGGGATCCCACCAGCGTTATCACCTACTCTTACCTACTCCTTTAAACTCTTTCTTTAGATGCACCAGATTTCTCTCTGAACTAATTTTTGAGACTTTTCACTAATCGATTTTGAGCAGAGATGGCTGTATAATGTACACGCTCTTCTGAACTCTGAAACATGGATTCGGGAAAGAAACAAACTGGTTTGAAAGAACTGCCTGAACTGGTGGTGGAGGCAATTCATTTTTATCAATGACCATCATAATCCTAATTGCGCAGCACCTTGCTCCTCATCCTCTCCATTTTCAGTTTCCATCATTTCGTCTTCATCCTCCTCTTCATTATCATAGTTGTAATTTGGATCATATGTTATGTACTTGAGGCACAATCCTGTCACATTAGGAAGGTGAGGGCCAATTTCTTTTGGACACCTTTAGAAACAGCAAGGTAATCATAGATTAGCATAGAATATAATGTTTAATTCATGTTTTTCATACAGTTTATTTATTTATTTATTTATTTATTTATTTATTTATTTATTTATTTATTTATGGGACTTCTATGCCGCCCCATTTCCGAAGACTCGGGGCGGCTCACAAATAAAAACAACAACAATAAATAATTAAAAACAGATTAAACTAAATAAGCCCCAATACAATTACAAATACATCAAACAAAACCATCCCACCCCAAAAAATCACAACCCAGATTGGTTAAACAACCAGGTCTTCAGATCATGGTGGAAGGTGCAGAGGTCAGGGGCCAAGATGGAGCTCCAGGGGAAGTTGGTTCCAGAGGTCCGGGGCCGCGATAGAATAGGCTTGTTGAGCCGCCAGCGGCACTGGCCAGCCGACGGGACCCCAAGGAGTCCTTGCCTATGTGCTCGCACAGTTAACTGACATTTCACCTCTAAAGATGATCCCTGGCTTTAGCATACAACGATACATCATTTTAAGAATCAGCATACTTCCCAATGCTTTGTGTTGTAGTTTTAAGTGTTTACAAATAGGGAGTCATACACACATAACCATCGCCAGGTAATGTTTCACTTATTTTTGTTTAAGCTTCTTATCAAAGTTTATTAAAAAAAACTATGCAGGCAATCTGGATAATTCTACTGAAATATATCTGAAATCTTGGGCTCCCAAAAACATGATCCAGGGAAGATTCAGGACAAGCAGCTAATCTAATCATATTGCTCTTCCTGGCAACAGTCATGTTTCAGCCCTCATTATCCAATTTAGAGAAAATATCCCCTTTGTTTCTTCATTATCAGTCTGTTAAAAAAAGTTAAAGTCCTATTTTAAAAAGTAATAATCTCAAAAATCCCTGTTGCAGAAAACTATAATTTCAATTCTCCAGAATCACTAGCTGAGAGCTCTTCATCAGGAGTCAACAGCAATTCAAATTTGGAAGAAAAGAGAATATGCTGCTGGCTACTCCATAAACTTACTGCAAATTTTCCTGGATTTGTCCAGTTGATCCCTTATCACCCTATGAAAAGTTGTTTTTGATTCAAGAAAGTGATAAGAGATGCAACAGACTTGCCCAAACTCAAAAGAATGCCTGTTCAGGTTCTGCTTTGTTAAAGAGATGTGTCCTTCTCCCTTAGAGCTTCTTGATGAACTCAACGTATTTGTGTTTCAATCAAAATGTGGAAGTTGTGGTGGCATAGCAAATCCACCACAGTGTTTCTTCTGTTGCTTTACAAAGCAGCCCTGGAAGGGGCATCCGGCGTATCAAAAAAACAGGATTTAATTTCTCTGATATAAAAGCTCATATGAGTCTTCTTACACCTGACAGGCCCTTTGCTTAGAGATAGGTCACTCTTCTAGCAGATACAGGTCCATCACCCATGGAAACCATGACACCTACAGACAAAACTGCACGTTTCTGGTAACTAATCGAGCACAGATAGTTGCAGCAGATAGCCCTGATTTCTGTTGCAAACAACAGGTGACAAAAGAAAAAGATTTTCCTTCTAAAAGTTAGAACAAAAGAACATGAGACCCAAGTCAGCTGCGTACAACACTTGAGTAAAAGGTACAAACCTTCTTACAAAAGACTCAAAGGCTTGGAAACAGTATTCCCTCAGCTCATCATCCTCTACATTGCAGTATTGAATTATCAATGGGATCATCTTCTCTAGGTAGTCCCCTAAAAGACAGAGACAGAGTAAAAGCAATCCACAAAATACTTGCCCAGATCCACGGAACAATTTGGGGCCCATTGAGAACATAACTCCTTTGAAGCAAAGGTAGACATGGGCCAGTCTACCTCACAGGAAAGGTATTACAAAGGAGTATCACAAAAGAAAAGAATGCCTGTTCAGGTTCTGCTTTGTTAAAGAGATGTGTCCTTCACCCTTAGAGCTGCTTGATGAACTCAACACATTTGTGTTTCAATCAAAATGTGGAAGTTGTGGTGGCATAGCAAATCCACCACAGTGTTCTTCTGTTGCTTTACAAAGCAGCACTGGAAGGGGCATCTGGCGTTTCAAAAAAATAGGATTTAATTCCTCTGACGTCAAAGCCTATATCAACATCCAAGTATGCAGTCTGAATTTGTAGTTTGGACAGTAAAAGCACAAGACCCAAAGGCACCCAAGAAAATAGTGTCAATAGCAGAGAAAGAAAACTTCTTTTAGTCCCCCTTGTGAAATCACCCATTAATGTTCTTAAACCCTACCATTTTCCAAATGAAGAGTTTCCCTATAACCCCTGGTTGGGCTGAAAGACATGAACCATTTGGATGAATCTATTCTGGAGATGCCTTTAATAGAGAATACCTTCTTCGCGTCTATTCTTAGCTTGTAGCCTGTTAGAATAAGCATGTATATTAATTATGTAGGAAGTCCATCTATGGAGAATTATTTAGGCCACAATTCCAAACTAAACTTGCCCTTTAAGGAACTCCAAACATTTTCTACAACAGTAGATATTCAGAGCAAAATAGGCACTAAAGAAAGAATAAGGTGAACATCTTATTAAAAATGCAAGGCAGGACTGGAGGGAGTTTCTAGGGATAAGCAATGGGCATCAAACAATAGTGGTGGTAACAGTCATCGTGGTCAGAAACAAGATAAAAATCCAAATCCACAAGACTTACCTATGCGGTGTCCAGCCTGCTTGCTGATACCAGCAATACACTGTATATATGTTCTTGTAGTAGAAGTGGAATTATTCCTCCTCAGCTCTGACAAGAGATGTTCCATAAGCTCTGCAAAGATATTCCCATTGCATGTCAAGACCAGGTGACCTATGGCAATGATGGCTCTCTTCCGAACAGCCAACCTGGGACTCATCAGTTGAGGAAGGAGGCAGTTCAGGATAGAAGAATGGAAGGAGTACAGAGTTCCCCCTAGTCTGAAACCATAGACAAAACTCATATCAACCAAATGTTCTCCAAAAAGAGATGGACTTAACTGTTAATGTCCTGAAGACAGCCATTTCAATACATTTTTTCCACTTTTCTTCCATGATTTATGTTTTACATTAGATGTAACTGTATGCTGTCTTTCTTTTCTTTTCTTTTCTTCCTTTCTTTCATCTCTCCTTTCAGGGATATAAGCAAGACTGTAAGAAGGAAGACATGTTCCCTTTCCTCTTCACTGAAAGGGCCCCAGGGTAATTTAAGAGCCCTGGTAGATGCAGTAACCATATCTCCTTTCTTAGAAAAGAAAGTTATTTATTTCAGAAAACTGTCTATTAGATGTATTTAATTTTTTATTTTTCTGAATTTTCCTTTATAAAATAAAGTCATAAACATAAACAATTTTTTATCCTTGTGAATCTCCTTCAGATTTGTCCCCTTTTCAAAAAATAAAGCTATTTTCCAAGAAAATATTGTCACTGTTCTAATAATTAGTATTTACAGTCCTACATCTTTTGAGGCAGGGGTAGGATCCTACTGGCATAACCACCAGTTAGGTGAGTGTGCGCTTTGCGTGTGAGCATGCACAGTACTTGTAAAACAACTTCTCCTGAAAGCAATCACCATCTCCTGCTGACACGCGGCACTCAGCTGTGCCATGCAAAGCAACTAAGGTAAGAATAAAGGACAGCCTAGAGCCCGGGCGGGCGGGTGGGCCCAACTGAAGAAAAGAAGATCTTCAGAGAGAACCGGCTCGGTGTCAGCTACTCTTCTATAGAACCGGGCCGAACCGGTAGAATACCACCCCTGTTTTGAAGTACGTTAACAGGTCACAGACTCCCAAACATAAAGTGGCACTGAGATGCCTGTTTAAAAGAGTATTTAGTTTATTACAGACATGAAGCAGCAAAGAGAACCATGGACAGATATTAAGCTTAGCAGGGAGGGGGGAAAGAGCTTACAGAAAAAGGAACTACAATTTAAGACCAACCAAGTGCAAGTAAAGGCATGATATATAGGCTCATCAAAAATGGAAACCAACCCTCAATATTTAAAGAAGGGGGCAAGATTTATCTAAAATAAAGTTAAAATTTCTAACATACTTTCTCTGATTACTTATTATTTCTTATATTGTACTTCCTGAATCCTGGAAGGATCCACTTGATAAGGCAGGACAGCTCAAATTCTCCCCTTCCCTCCTCTTTCTGCTAAGAGGCTCCCCTCTCAAGATGAATCTAAGAACAGAAGCTTCAACAACTCCTGGCTGTTTAATGTCAATGGACCAGTGATGGGGAAAGCTACCTTGGCTCAAAGATTTAGCTATCTGGCTCTCTTGGGCTTTTTAACTTAGAAGCAAAAGGGATAAATTTGTCATTTGTGTATGCTGTATTCCAGTAATTCAAAGATCCTTGATAATTTGCCTTGCTGTTAAGAGTTTGTTTTATCTAAAGCAGTGTTTCTCCAACTTAGCACCTTTAATATGTATGGATGTCAATTTTTAGAATTCCTACCAGGCAAGAACATTTTAAAGCTTTTGGAAACAATATTGTTGAAAAATAATTTTTTAAAATGTACCTGCTCAAAATGTCTGACAATATGTCAAGGGCCTCAAGTTGTACCGACACATCTTCTTGCTTTCCAATAGCTCCAGTCAGCTGAGCAGTGATTTTTTTGCAAACATTGGCTGTCATGGTAGAACCTGGGAAGGTGGGAATTTGAAGAGAAAAAGAGTGAGGGTTTCAACAAAATTGTTCCTGTTTTACAATGCTTTTATCATCGCAATCAGATCAGATCAAGCAAATTTAATTAGCAAGGGTTCAAGTCATAATGGAGGGTAGGTAAGGATTACATTCCCAAATTCCTCAGTCAATACAATCAAGAACTATGGCATTTAAGAACTGTGGAAGTTCAGTTCTAAAGGGATCGGATCGAAAAAGGCAGCATAACATGCAATTATTACAATTTTATTCTTTAAGATTAGAGAAACATTTGCCAGACGTTTTGCACAAGATTTCAGTGATCCAAACATTACTGTTAGTGTGTATTGCATAGATTTTACTCCAGAGCCACTAATGTTTTAGGGCTGATGGGCCTATTTGGACTTCGGAATACATTCTGTCAGTATTCTCAAAAAAGATCTGCTTATACCCCAGTGGTATCTGCTTTGAGGATTTTTACTCACAGTCACAGATACCACTGGATCATGACCAGGTACAAAATGTAGATGGACCAAATGTTCCTATGCTACCCACTACTGCTTCGTGCTTCAAACAATTCCCTCCCAGGAAGCTTCTTTCTATTCCTGTTTCCTCTGCTCAGGGCAGGAGGACACAATTCTAAACTGCCCTGAACTACAGCCAGTCATCATTTTGGTCTGCTGAGAAAAATTATAAGATCCACAGGAATCACAGCAATTGTTTGGAACTGATGATGCTATCAGAGGCCAAGGTATTTCTTTTTTGCAGCATCACAGCTTCCTGTTTTCTGAACACATAGAAAGTCAGGTGCAATGACAAAGGAAGGTGTCTGTAGGCACAATGGCACTCAGGTACCATATTGGGGGACCCAGGTTGATACTTTTCCCTTTCTGCAACCATAACCCTAGGTACTTCTCTCCTATGGAACAATTTCTCCTTGAGGCAAGGGTGACCCTTTTCTTCATTATGCTCCAAAATATTGTCAAGATCTGGTTATTTCAGAAGGTGTCAAAAACTACTTACATGATTTGCTGCCCAAATGAGATAATAAGCAGAAATGCTATATTGGAGGTGAACATTTAACATATTAATGGTTAACATATAAAAGGTAATATGTAACATATTTACATATTACCTTTGTGAATTTGCAAGTTTGGATTTTGTACTCATGATTACCAGAGCTAGTTAACTTTGTTAGCATTACTCATGTCAAATTTAAGCAACAATAAAAATAAAATAAATCCCTTCAATAATAATAATAATAGTAAAAGAAAAAGTTCTGATGTGATGACCTTATTTGATGAATTTGGTAGGATTTGGTTCCAATGTTCATCAAGCAAAAAGCTAAGTCAGCATCAAGCTAAGTCCATTTGTGGAAGAACTATTTAAAAATGACTATGGGAAAGGGGCATTGAAACAAACATCTTTGCTTGTTTGCTTAGAAAATAGTCTGTTTTCCAGAATCCTCCCATCACTACTGTAGAAAAACAACTTCTTTGTCTATGATGAGAAAGGAAAGGCCTTCTGTCAGGAATGCACATGTAGCATTCTTTCAATTACAATGGCGAACAACAGATTATTTGTATTGTCAAGACCATGGCTTGCATGTATTGTACTGACAGGGCATTGTTCTGATGAAAGGGACTTCAAGCAGACAGTGACCATCTCATTAAATCTACATTTGCATCTGCCTAGATAAATCACCAGAGCAACATTTGCATCTTTTATAAATAATTTCACCTTGGCATTTTCTTCAGACCAAGGTCAGTAGTAATTTGCAAACTGTGAATTTTATTTCATTTATGCTTCTTCGCTTACATTTCTAATGATATTCACTGTCAGTCTCAGCATGAAACTCCTTTAAAAAAACACCCTCTACAGTCCAGATATGCACATTTTTCTCTTTCATAATCACAGCATTTGGAAAATAAATCCCACAAAACAAACTCCGCCCAGCATAGCCTCCCAATCACATTTGGAGGCTGGCAGGCTGATTCATTCGATCTTATAGACTGACTGCAAAGGAAGAACCAGCCTCATTGTTCGAACAGAGAGTCAAGGCTTTTTACCTGTAGATGGGGGAGGCAGCTCAGAAATGACGGTCTTTAACCCAATGCTAGAAATATCCCGAAGCTGTTCCTTATCTGACAGCATGTTTGTACACAGTGTATCAACAATCGTTTCTACCTGATATTCTTTCACTTTGCTCACCAAAGGACCCAAACTGGGGAGAAAGAAAGAAGTCCCATATTAAAAAAAGACCTTCCTCAGAGAAGATATGAGTTGTAATGCAATTCAAACCAACCTGCCTCTTCCTGTCTTGCGCAGATGTCTCTTAGCCAACATATACCTTTCACAATACAAGTAATGGTCAAGAGACAGGAGTTATCCTTTGCTATGGAAGCCTACATCCCTGGAAAGGTTTTAGCATCAAACTGGTCTATTGAAAATATATCCTTCTCGCTTGGCACTTTAAGCGGGTGTCTGCTGCATTTTGAGTCAAGATGAAAGATAACCTGGTTGCTTTCTTCCCTGATATGACCCTGTTGGCTAATCAGCAGCAAAGCCACAGAAGAGAAACCAGACCTGCATGGTATGAAATTGAAGTTCTTGTAGAACAGGGGTCTTCAAACTTGACAGCTTTAAGACTTGTGGACTTCAATTCCCAGAATTCCCCCTCCAGTCATGTTAGCTCAGGAATTCTGGGAGTTGAAGTCCACAAGTCTTAAATTTGCCAAGTTTGAAGGCCCTTGTTGTAGAAGGAGACAGAAGACACCATTTTTTAGAAGTCCTTTCAAAACAACTTCATATCTTAGTCTTTCTCAGATCCTAATCCTGGGTCCCCAACCTTTATCCAACAGCTTATATCAACGCTTTACTAAGGACCTTTCCCCATTATTCCATTTTAAGGGTTAAGCACCCGTCCACAAGTAAGTGGAAAATTGTAACAGCATAACCCTCGTTGTTCAATGCCTAGTCAATATTTCTGCATCTAGCACTGAGTTTTGTTTTCCTCCTAAATGGAGGGCATCTGGATTTTTCATGTGCAAATTGTGCTATACAAAGTGACTGACCAGTCACACTGGGTTTGCCTTCCTCCCCTTTCCAAGGTTTTCTCCTCAATTTCTGCAAGTCTACTGAACAGCCGTCTATCATTCTTAGGGAGGTGACAGGTTTTGAAACAAGCTAGAAAACATAGGTTTTGTACTTTTTCAAAATTCCACCCCTGAGTAAGCCCATCCCATAGCAATAGCACTTGGACTTATATACCGCTTCACAATGCTTTACAGCCCTCTCTAAGCAGTTTACAGAGTCAGTATATTGCCCCCAACAATCTGGATCCTCATTTTACCCACCTAGGAAGGATAGAAGGCTGAATCTACTCTTGAGCCGGTGAGAATTGAATTGAACTGCTGACAATCTCCAGCAAATACTGAACAAACCATAGAGACATAAAATATGTCTGTTGGATCCACTGCTTTTTCCAAAATAATTGTTCCTCACAAAGTTTGGATTCTAAATGCTTGATCGTCTCTGTTGACTTCCTCTGGACTTATTCCAAGTAAATTATTACTTAAACTGTATTACAGCCACCCCACTGCAGTAAACTCTGGATGGCTTACAAATACAAAAACAATAAAAATGTAAACCACCACAGATAGCTTAGACTAAAACAATAATGATAATAAATTGGACCAGAGGCCCCACAAATACATTCACCGCAGGCCTGGACTCAAAACCTGATCAGAAATCCTCTCAGAGAAAGGGTGTTGTATCTCAGAGGGAGTATTGTTTCAGAAAGTAGAGGGCCATTGTAGAGATTTGTCACTATCTTTTTTTTAACTGCCCAGAACTTGACAAAGAGTATTTCAACTGAATCCAACCAGAGCCATGCAGTGTTTTCTTATAGCTCATGTAAAAAAACAATCTTACCATTTGACAGCCAGGTTTTGCACTTCTCCATTTTTATCCTCAAGCAATTTTAGGAGCATTTTCACAACTTTTTTCTCACTGTCTTCATCTAGCTTTATGGAATCTTTCTGTAGTTCCATCATCAAATCATTGGTAGCCATAAATCTGGAAGAAAGAGTATCAGTGATAGGTTGGTCAGTGGGGAATCATAAATTCATGTTCCATGATAGAAAGAAAGATCAACATCTATCAATCCAAAAAGTAAGCAAAATGAATTCTTCACTAGGAATAATGAATTTATTAAATGTGGAACAAGAACCCTCTTAATTAAAAGCAATACAATACAGAAATATTAAAATATCCGAAGAGAGTCACTCAATTTTTGCTTGCTCCGGGAACTTCTTCCTTTTGAAAGGCCCTGCAAATCATCTGATTTAAAAGTGAAGAATATATTTCACTTTTAGCAATGCTTTGCCAGGAAACTTATTAGCTCTGATCCAAAGAAGTGCATCATGCACTATGCAGATAAGGCCTACATTCCCCCAAACCTGTCTTTATGCTTAGATTTCCATAACCATCTTTAGCATGCCATATTTTGTCTTAACCACTTACGACAGCAAACACCAATGGAGCAACTGACATTCTCAGGTTGTGGCATCCAAGGCCAGAACATTTTTATTATTCTATTTCTAAGGCCTATCTTCTGAGCATAACATCAAAGCAGAAACTCGCTGAAATACATTCTCAGAATTTAAAATTGATATCTTTCTAAATAATCCTTCTCCAGCTTGCTGCCCTTATAAATAAATTGGATCCAAACTCCCAGATTTTTCCAGCCTGCTTGGTTATTAAATATATTAACTGGGCACAAGAGAAACTACAGTTCAACAATTCTGGGAAGGTGGGGATGATTACCCAAGACTTAGCCACTACTGAATCCAAAATATTATTTTCCTACAAACACATTTCAAACATAACTGCAGAGGTTGCAGATTTCAACATTCCACAACTGCTACCCTAAAACTGTTAGTGTAATTGTTGTGCACTTAAAAGGCAACATTGAATGCAGCTCTATCTTGTCTTGGATCTTACTAGGATAAAGTTGGGGCAAAGCTACCTATTAATACTTGGAAAACATGAACATGTCAGAGATCAGCCTTGAGCACTGGGACAAGATTCTCTACTTGTATGAACTGGGGAGCAGTCCTTCAGATTCCAATAAGAGTTTGCACTGCAAAAAAGGAATTAAGATATATAGCAGCAGGGATAAGGACGCCCAACTTTTATAACTGTATCATTGCCTGCCCTGCTACATTACCTGGGTTCAACATATCCCTAAGCCATAATGTGATTTCCTTAGTTTTAACTCAGTGATACATGAAATCAACCATTATTATTTGTTAAATCATGATTTATAGCTTAATATAAATTATATGTGTGAATGAAGTAACTATGACTTGTTCAGTAATCTATGGTTAAAAAGATAGCATTAGCTATGAAGACAGACTCTAAGGACTTATAATGAAGCAGTTCATGCCCAGACTAGTAATCATACAATACATCTGATTTGTTTATTCCTAATATTTGGTTTGTGCCACTATGATTCATGCTGATGCTGATCCCTATATAATACCAGACTCTTTGCTTTCAGTTTAGTGTGATCTATAAGCACGCCTTAATCAAGATTTACTTTATCTTACCTTTATAGGTTCATCAATAAAACATGGTTAAAATCCTTTCTTATTGTAAGCTACTGATTGCTTTTTTCCCTATTTGCCTTCTCTTATAACATATAATTAAAACAATATTCAGAAAATATTTGATAATTACTAAGCATCTGACTAGGGACAAGATTTTATAAAGACTGATCTATAAAATAAGAACACGATTTTAAAAATATGAAACATTTAAAAATATAGATACTTCTGAGTTTTTGTCACAGACAATATGCAATATATTAGATCATGCTAGATAACAACTTACTTCAGTTGTATTTGCTGCCTATTCAAAGCAATTATTTCTGGTTTGGGATACAAAGAAAGTTCTGAATTCAACAAACATAAGAAATATGGGACATGTCTTTTAAGTAAATCAGTAATATCTGCCTGATCTCATAAACTTTTGACTCCAGTGACCTTTATATTCTCTGATAAGAATTTTACTGTTTTTCTGCTTCTGGATTTTGTGCTAGAAATGGGAAAAAATGAAACTTTGACTTTGTTTTTTGCTGGTTAGATAAGGTTTGTTATTACAGAAATGGCTAGTATATATTAGCATGTAAAAGTAAAAAAATGAAGGCTGTAATGTTATTATCTTATTCTACTGCGCTAAAAAGAGTTGGAAGTCAGTGCTTTTCTTGTTCCCCCTTTACACTTTTTCCTTTCCCCTTTTCCCACTATTTTCATTTCTTTTGTGTTTTATATCCTGATAAACTTAATTAAAGTTTGCAAAAAAGAAAAGAAAAAGAATTTGACTATCTTTCCAGTGACATATTCATATTTCAAATAAGGGACAACCTTCCTCCCCTCCAATTGTGCCTATCAAAGTCAATGATCTTATTGCACTTCAGTCTACAAGCAGAGTAAAATAAACTAAATGTACTATATATTTAAGCCAGCATAAGTCTATTTATGCTGTGAAATCAAAAAGGAATTTATTTTAACATCTTGAAACAATGAACTATCAGTTCATTTCTGTACTATGATTTAATTCAACCTTCTTCGCTTGCTGCTGTCCAGATGTGTTGGGACTGCAATTCCCAGGATTCCTAGCTGCCAATTCTAGGATTTAGACTCCCCTGCCCCCAACATCTAGAAGATAATAGCTTGAGGAACATTCAATTGTTCTGAGTTCATCCCCTTTAATATATTTGATAGCACTCTTCATCTTCTTTGCTTTTATCACAGTTTCTTTCAAAACCTTCCAAATGTACAATATATACCAGTACTTCTAATATACAGCATACTGTTACTTATTTAGGAATAATTATTTCCAATTAAATGAAGCATCTTTTAAAATGGATTAAACTCCAACAGAAATTCTTTCAGCATTGCAGCAAAACAGTGCCTGGTGACCAATACTCTCTCTAGCTTTCCAGTTTATTAGCAAAGATTACATTTGTTTTTCTTTAATCCAACTAGTGAAGGTAACAGCTGATGAAAAGTGTTTCCACTCCATCTCCGAGGAAGGATATAAAAGGTTACTATAATATTAGCTGCATGAGAAATTGGAGAACGTAATCTTTCCCTTTCTCCCTATGAGGAAACCTGCAGTAAATTTCCTATCTGCCTTATCTATAAACACAGCCTACAGCATTGCCCTGCCTCCTGTACGCTATCAATTCTAGCTGAGCATAAGTACCTTTTTCATGATAAAGGTTTCCTTTTTTAGCTGCCGTTATTAAAAAAAATATCACCCCTTCCTTCACAACTGCTTCCCTCCCACCTCTCCTTTGCAAATACAGACACATGTGGGCAATTCACAGTTCACAAAAGCAACACACACCTCCAAACAGGGCACTGCAGTTCTCTCTTGCGCACACACACCGGCCACCCCCCCACCTCCTACAAGAAACCCTAATTCCTACCTGAAATCTTTATCAGTGGATGTCATCTTCTCCAGGAGGTTGGAGATATGATAGGATATGTTGGTCATCTTGAACAGCTGGTTCTGGAAGACGATCTCTTCAACACGGCTTGCTTTAATATAGAGATTTCAAGCAAGAGTTCAAGTTTGTAGCTGTCCTAATCAGGGAGCCCTGCCGGCGAGAAATCTGCATGGAGAATATGGCGACAGAAGGGGCACAGTGAGACTGGGGTAGTGTTTTTCCTCTCTCCCCCCACCCCTTGGTTAGAAGTCACTGGAAAAGCTAAGCCCCTGGACTGTTATCATAGGATATATATAGCCTGTAGTTGGAGCTGTAGCTGAGTTAATGGCACCCCCTACCGGCAGACATCTGCAGCCTCTCAAGTTCTCTGGGAGAGAAAAGTGGAGGAAAGGCGGCGGCAGCTGCTTCTCTTCTCACCCCATCTCAGTGGCTATTTTTATTTTTTATTTTATTTATGTATTTGTCAAGCGATTATAAGATAACAGGTATAAGTATAAACATAGTTATGAATACATGAAATGGATACATATAAGAGAAATAAAAAATAAATATTTGGCCAGTGCTGCAGCAGAACTGCAGGTGTTTGCTAACACACTGCAATCAAATGGCAAATCATCCTGAAATGAGAGAGAGAGAGAGAGAGACAGACCAGCGATGAACCACCTCTATCTGGCTAGGGACAGCTGACGTTGACACACAAGGCAGAAAAAGGTCAATTAGTTTGCCTTAAGTAGGAAGTTCTCTACATTCATCAATCTATCCACTCTTCCAGTGTAGGAGCAGCTGTTCCTACTTTGCCAAGTACTTTTTAAATTCTGAATAATGGCATACAAATTAATTTGAGGTCTATGCAGCACCATAAATGTAAAATAGTTGGTGGATAAGCATGCATTCATTTTGAAAAAAAATGGCTCATTACAAAAGCTATCACTTATCGTTCCCAGGAACTTGAATTGAACCATAAATTTGTTCTGGCTACCGATTGCTAACTAGTTAGGTCGGTTTGCTTTTATTTGTAACTTTACAGTATTTCCAATTAACAAGGTTAAAATAATTCCCATTGCTGCATAATTGTGTGACATTTACTCTTCATTAATTGAACTATTTGCCCAATATATTGAACCATCCATGCTGGATTCATGCAACCTACTAGATTGAAATGTGGTTTATGCCTCCATGTGTCATGTGAATATAAGCAATGAATCAAGGGCAGATACAGGACAAGTCAATGCACAACTACTGAAAATGTTAATTTTCTTGACTTCTGTTTAAAATTACTGTTAGATAATGTCACAAAATTGCAACCAGTTTGATTTTTTTTAGCAAAGATGCACCCAGCTCTCTGACATGAATTTTAGATACATCTAGATTTTTCTTTCCTGGTGTCAAGTACTGTATACAATTCCTGTACAAGAATGTACTTTTCTAGCACTTTCAGAATGTTTTCTCCTAGTGCAATTTACAATTCAGTTACCAGATAGGAAATGTTTAATGATTGACAACATCAATACATTGAATGCAACAAGCATCAAGTAACAGCTATGGATTACTCATCTATAACTTGATTCTTCCACATGAAAGTGTTAATCATTTTATTTATTTATTTTAAAAAAAGGATTTACAAATTCAGGTTTTAATACTCATTCTACCAAGCTGTGGAAAAGGAAAGCAATACCACCATCGATATGAGAATTGGATCTATAATGATTGTATTCTCCACTCCGGGCATGTTTTTGCTGTACAATTCACGGAATGAAATTATTTTTCAGCTTTTGTCCCATAAATTCTTATCTAAAAGTTGACAGCATTGAAGGAAACTGGTAGTCAATGTTGATACCTATCAACATTTAACATACTCTAACCACAGCACATTTTACTACAAATGCATAATCATTTTTAATATTGGGGGTAGAAAGCATTTTACTTCCAGTGAAAACATGACTTAGCCTGCTCAGCCTTTCAACAGCCCTGTGAAACTCTTAATTTTTCCATACTACTATGCAAAAGTGAATCTTTATCCACCTTGCGACCCCTAAATGTGTCAGACTATAATCTCACTATTCCCAGCCCTGGAACAATTGATGATCAAGGCATCATTCGGGGAACTCTGATACTAAGGGCAGGAAAACAAATCTGATTTGTTTTCTGGCTGAGATTATACACACTTGCATCAAGCCCTAGCTTGCTGAATATTTGTTCACATCATGCATACCAGCTCAACTCAATCCAAAGTCTATGGCTATGATTTAACCCCGTAAGAAAAAATAATCAGTCTGCCCCCATCCCCAAAGCAACGAGGGATCAAGGCGGCAAAGGTTACAAAAGGGAGGTTGTGGGAGAAGTCCCGAAACACGCAGCGCCTCTCGCTTGGCAGAAGGAAGGTAAAGACGGCGGCCTCGGCAGCAGGAGGAGGAACTTTCGTGCGGATCTCAGGAAGAGGGCTTTTTTTCCCTCTAGCCGGAAGGTTTTGCTTGTCGTACGCACAGCCGGGCTGCGGCTTGCCACGTCTGAGAGCAGGCGGGCGGGCAAATCGTATCGCGGAGCCGGGCTGGTCCGGGGGAGATTCCTCTCTCGTCGTAGCCACCATGGTGAGATTGAGGGTGCGGGGAGGACCGGGATTGGTGCTCAAATTTGGGCTCCCTTCGTTTAGGGTAGTCAGATTGGCGCCCCGGCGTGTTCCCCTCCGGGTCTTAGGAGTACGAGGAGTGCGCGGGTAGCGGGTGGCGGTGGTCCTTTTGCCAGTTCCCGAAGGACTGAGCTGGTCGCCGAGCTTCTCCGGGGAAACGGCGAAGGTCGAGCGAGGCGAGGATCGAGGCCCATTTCCCGACTCCAGCTCTTATCTGATCCCGGCCATGTGTAAGACTCTTTCCCAAGCCATTCGTTTGGGATCCTGAAAGCGCCCATCCTGTACTGCTGGACGCTTTGCAAGAGACGTATCTACTCCATTCATTCAAGCGCCTGTTTTTCATTCATTTTGTTTTTAATTCTGGGCGGGGGATGGTGGTTGTCTTGCACTGAACTGAAAACGGAAGCAGGTATTTTGTCAAAAGGCTACATCAAAGATCTACTGGTTTTAAATGTTTCTGATCCAAACCAAACGTCTATAGAGATTCTCGTTCATCCAGGTCATGGTTGTCCCAAAGGTGCTTTTTCCAAGAAAGTCCAGTTGCCCTTTGAAAAAACACCTTTGGGACTGATCCAAACCAGTTACTAGGATTTGGTGACCAACCTAATTTGATATTGTGGAGGACAGTTGGGAAGCTGGGTAGCAGCCAGGAAAAAGGCAAGCATTTTTCCCCCATCAGGGCATATTTATGCTGAATGCTGTACAGATAGTTCTTGACTTATTGCTGCAATAAGCTAAGCAAGACAATAATTAAGTCAGTTGTGCTCCATTTTACAAATCTTCTGCCAGATTTGTTAAACAAATCACTACAGTTTTAAATATATTGTAAGATTGTTAAGCGAATCTGACTTCTCTCATTGCATTTGCTTGTTGGAAACCGTCTGGGAAGGTTACAAAATGTGTTCACACAACCCTGGACCAGTGCAACTGCCATAAATATATGCCATTTGCCAATTTTGATCATATGACCATGAAGATGCTGCAATGATCAGAAATGTGAAATACTGTCATAAGTCACTTTTTTCAGTGCTGTTTTAACTTTGAATGGTTACTAAATTAATGGTTGTAAGCTGAGTGCTATCTGTACTAGCTTTCTGGTCCGTTAACCATATTGACCTTACTGGAGATCAGGATGGATTGTAGTACTAGCAGATGTGCGTAAACAGTCCATAAAACTATTGAAATTAGACTTACCTGTTCACAAATGCCTTTGTCCTGGGTCTAAGATATTTTTAGATCCTGGGATAGGTATAGTTTTGTGGGCAAGGTAGTCAGTATGAGAACCAAGTTTTCAAAACTAGATGTTCTGCCACCACTTTTTTCCTGTCCTGTCAGCCAGCTAAAGATTAGCTTCTTGTATTACCTTATACTAGCATCAGTTTCAATATGTCATGGAAGTTCTAAAGATTAACTAAGGACAAAGAAGTCAAAATGCTTATGGGATGCTTTAAAACTATCTGAAAATTAATCATGTTAATATAGATAAACTACTGTAAACAGTATGGCCAAGTCCTATATATTTTAATTCTTGACTATAAATATAAGGTCAGGATCTATTAGTGTCTTTACATCTTTGTATTTTCTTATTAGGTGTCTGTAATAAATACAGTTGACACTTCCCATGAGGATATGATAGTAAGTATTTTGTGTCTTTTTTAGAATACATTTCTATTCCGAAATTAATACAGCAAAATTCATTTTAGTAAGATAATGCAAGGAATGAATATTTTTCTGATGTACTATAGAAAACTTTAAAGGAACGCCTATATGCTAAAGCTATTTTTTACATGGAAGGGAAAAGAAAATTATGTTAAGGCTAATAATTCTCCCTTTTCTTTGGAGACATAGAATGGGATTAGTTGAATCCAGAAAATATGGCATTAGAATGAACATGCTCGAAGTGTGGTAGATGTTCATTTTTAATATATTTACATGTTAATATACCATATTATAGCATATACTGTATACCATATAGAGATGTAGGGGTGAGTGGAGCAAGAGACACATTATCTGTTATATTTTCTGAGTGTAACAGTGAGTAGTATTTGCTACTTTGAAATATGCATAAAAATAGTAGGTGCCAGTCTTAATAATATGGTGACGTTATATAATCATAATTGAGCACATTCTGCTTGAGAGTAAATCATTGTCTCAGTCCAGACTCATCTCTCTCCATGATTGTGCTTTGTTATACTGTTGGTTTTTCATATTTTTAATTTTTTTCAAAATTGAGGTATGCTGTCTATAGTCATAAATTATGAGTTGGGTGGCCTTATAAATATCTGGGAATTTGCACTGAAACAAAATTATTTTTCAAAAATCATCCTCTAACATTTTTATTGGAGTATTATTATATTTTGAAAAATGTTATGGCAGTTGTGATATTTGGCAAGTATCTAGGGCAAAAAAAATGCTTTCTCAGTGAAAAATTAACTGTGTCTAGCACATTTTTCTGATTCTCTACTTTTCATTTTAGCTGCTAAAATGAAGTGCTGACTGTAATTTTTTTCCAGTAAAATACTTCGTGAACCTGCATTCTACCACTCCATTGATGCCAAATAATTAATATATAATATAACTCCTAGTTGTAATTGATTATGACATCTTATGCTTTGTATTTTATGTTTTTGTATTTGATGGGAATTCGTTTTTAATTTATTTTTTAAAAAATTGCTGTTCCTTATCACTTCTGAGACAAGTGACCATCCAAATTACAATGAATAATAAATAAATATTACATTTTCAAAGATTTAAAATTGTTATAGAAACAACGAGGTTTTAAAAAGCTTATTACATTACTTCCTAGCATGATGCTCAAATGGATTACTATGGCACTCGATTGGCAACCTGCTCTTCTGACAGATCTGTGAAAATATTTGATGTCCGGAATGGAGGACAAATTCTCATAGCTGACTTAAGAGGGTGAGCTGAAAACAAGATAATTCTTTGTCATGTGACCCATTTTTCTATTTTGCTTATAGACAAAATTGCTGGCTTTTTGCCAGAATATTTTTAATATATCTAATATTCGACTTGACAGCTTTTGGGAATCAAAATTTTGGGTAAAAATGCCGCTTAGTAATAAGCAGGCATATACAATGGAATGAAGGCTATTGCTGAGCATACTGGGTTGTATCCCAAAAATTGTAAGCCGCCCTGAGTCTCTGGAGAAGGGCGGCATATAAATGTAGTTTTAAAAAAAACAAAAACCTTTATCTGGCCTATCCTACATCAACCAGCTAAAGGTTGACTTATCCAATTTCTTAGGCCTCATCTCATTTTAAAAGTAACTAAACATCATTGATTGGTCTCACAAATACTAAGAAGTAAACTTTGAGTTCTGTACAATTAGGCAATAATTTATTTGAATTATGTCCTGTTCTTTAAAAGGACTCTCCAGATATGATGTGTTAAACTTTCCATTTGTAAAGAAGAATCTTCTTTAGAAATGGAAATGTTACAACCTTTTTAAAAAAAAAAATTTAAAATATGCTGATGCCTGCTTTGAAGCCTTTGATAAGAAGGCTGATATGTGTGAATAAAGATTGGAGGGCCTTTTTGTGTGTTATTTCAGGATATAAATCGCTTGACATGATGCATGATTTTAAAATGGTTTTAACATGCTCTTCATATGTCATAACTAAAAGCGTGGCCTTGGTGCAGTAATTATTTATTTTTTCCGATAGTCATGAAGGTCCAGTGTGGCAGGTTGCCTGGGCTCACCCCATGTATGGAAACATCCTGGCTTCATGTTCCTATGACAGAAAGGTTATTATTTGGAAAGAAGAGAATGGTACATGGGAGAAGACATATGAATACACAGGACATGATTCCTCAGGTAGGGATATTCTTCTCCAAACTGTTTGGGTTAGGAACAGATTGCTTTAAACTTTCAGTAGGAATTTACCTATTTTGATTATGGTTATTTCTTGCTTTCTCATTTTTGGGGTGCAGGCATTTCCAACTTTCAAGTGCATCCCTGTTGAAGCCAATTTTCTTGCTATCACCAGTATCTGTAGATGTAACACTGTGTACTAATATCTTATTGCTTGTGGGATAAAGTAGCCTAGTGATCTGTAAACTAAATACCAGCTTAGAGGCATTTGTGCTATTGTTGCCATTATAATCTTTTAATACTTAGAAGCTGCAGATATTTTTTTTAAAAAGAGGCTGTTGCCATAGCATATTAGGCTTTCATTCCATTTAAGTAGCATAGACTAAAAAGTTGAGATTTCTATATTTTCCTCTTGTAGTTGAGTAATTCATATAATAATGTAATCTGTCTCTACATTTTCTAACAGTCAATTCTGTATGTTGGGCACCACAAGACTATGGGTTGATCCTGGCTTGTGGCAGTTCTGATGGGGCTATCTCTTTGTTGAGCTATACTGGTGATGGACAATGGGAAGTGAAAAAAATCAGCAATGCACATACAGTGAGTATAGAGTCATTTTATTAAACATTTTATGTGGCAAATGAGGTGGAAGATTTCAAGCATGTAGAATCTTTTTAATCTTTTACTAGAATTTCAAGTTCAAATAACCTGAGTTAAAATAAACTTTATGTGGTTAAGGAAGGAAAGGCAATGTTTCTTTAATTGGATAAACACTCATGCACTATTAAACAGAGGGAATATATTTATTGTTCAAGTCATAATAACTGAAGGATTACTTTAAAATGCTTTCTTAGGAGGCATTTAGAAATGAAACAAATAGTTACTAAAATTTGTCTTTAGTTTTACTATAAATTAAATGAAGCTACATTGATTAATTTTTGCATAGATTGGTTGCAATGCTGTTAGCTGGGCACCTGCTGTTGTACCAGGAAGCCTCATAGATCAGCCTTCAAACCAAAAACCAAACTATATCAAACGATTTGCATCAGGTGGCTGTGATAATCTTATCAAAATTTGGAGGTAAGTTAGCCTCAAAAATTATCTAATAGTTTTTTTGTAAAAAAAAAGAGGGAGGGTTGTTTTTTTTGCTTGTCCTTGCTACAAAGTTACCTTCTTTGCTTCTTCCATATGCCAAATGACTAAATAGTTTCAAATCTTTCCTAGTTTGTCTCCAATAGTCATCTTCTTCCGCTGGAGCTTTGGAGCTCTTGCTCAAACCTTCCACAGTTAAAACCTGGTTGTTTTTACAATCTTATGTTGACTCTTGGGGTTTTGTTTAATATTTTTAAATTGCTTATTCAGCTTATAACATGTTTAATATAGTTTAAGTTGGTATTGTATTGTGGTGGTCCCTTGGGATGATATAAGTCAAATAAATAAATAAATAAATTTTACATTTTTGCTTAGTTTTTCTGCACTAATTTGTTGGGCTAGGGTGGTTATGATCAAAACTATGAGTATAAAACAGAACTGATTTTCCTTTGGTGATTCAGATGCCAGTTCTTATGGATCTTTTTTCAAGGACACTTAACAAAAACTCCCTTGATAGTCACAAGTAGCTTCACATTGAATTGGACATTTTTGGCTTCAGAAAAAAAGAATGAGGTGTGATATGATAGTTGTTGTCAAAGATCTGAAAGTGTGACACAGGGAGGCAGATTCCAGCTGAATTTTAGAAAAACTTCCAACAGTACAAAATTTGAAATAGTAGGGTCAATTATCCAGAGTGGTGGTAAGTTTGCTTTCCCTGGATGTGTTCAAATACAGGCTTGACTGCCTTCTATTGGGGGAATTTCTGTTTGATTCCCATACTTTGCTGCAAATTAAAGTTAATTGCCCAAAGGATATCTTGTAACTGTTAAGAATCTGTGAATTGTTATTCAAAGCAGACATAAAATAACCACACTGCAAAGGGGGCAAAACTTAGGTTTCTGTTTGAAACTCTTCTCCATTCCATACTTTGATCAGAAAGTAAATAGGCCAATCCTATAACTGCAACACTTATCTGTATAAATATTGCTGATTTTTGTTAAAATAGCTATTTCCTTTATCACAATATATTCATCTTGGTTTTGACACTTTTTCTGAATCTTCATCTCCCTCCCCCAATATTTCCAGAGAAGAAGATGGCCAGTGGAAAGAAGAACAAAAATTGGAAGCTCACAGTGATTGGGTCAGAGATGTAGCCTGGGCTCCTTCCATAGGTTTGCCAACAAGTACTATTGCCAGCTGCTCCCAGGTAATTTTTCTTTAATGTTTATCCAATGAAAATAAAGAGATATGTTATTGCCTTCTATAAGATGGGTGGCATATAAATTTAATAACTAAAATAAATCTAACATGAAAAAGCAGCTTATTGGGGAGAAATTTTTATCCTTAAGCTTTTCTGGCATATTGGTTTTTAGCAAAGTTGTTTTTAGTCAGCCCTTAGTAAAATTTATTTTAGTAAAATAAATCCATTCATTTATTTGAATGGATAGAGTCATTTAGAATTTCAGTTTCATGTTTGTAATCTGAAGCAGTACATCCAGTTAAGATCTGTATCAATGTGTTTTTAACTACTAGCATTAGAAATATGATACCCTTACGGATTGACAATTGCCAACTTGAAGTATAATTTGAATCAATTCCGTGGTCATGGAGTTGTAGCTGCAGCTCTGGTGAAAGGATTTCCTTGTTAAAACGTCAGTGTCATTCAGCCATAGGAGATACTGAATGTACCCTTGTCTGTGTCTTGACAGCTATGTTTGCCTTCTTCTAGGATGGCAGAGTGTTTATCTGGATGTGTGATGATGCCTCTGGAAACTCATGGTCACCAAAATTACTCCATAAGTTCAGTGATGTAGTCTGGCATGTTAGCTGGTCCATTACTGCAAATATTCTAGCTGTGTCTGGAGGAGATAATAAAGTAAGTATTAAAGCAGCTTGTACCTAAACCTTTCATCAGTCCCAAGTGGCCCTTTGATACACCTGTTCCCTAGATTCATTTACTTATGAGTTCCAAAGATTTTAGCTAAATCAAGGGCTCAGTTACAACCTGTTTCATATTTGAAGTAAATCAACTTGTGAAAGCTTCTGAAGAGGCTGGGAGAAAGTAGGAGCTTGTGTAAAGCATGCTCCTGGTTTAGTACACTGGGATAATTAAATCTAACCTAACTCATCTTCCTTTAATAAAGAAAGAGATGGTTACCTATTCTTTCCATATCATTCATAAATTTCATAACTTCTGTTACATACCTATTAGTCATCCCCTTTAGTTAAATCCTTTTTTTCACAAGGATTTATTGTCAGACAGTAAATATAGGACTGTAATCTCTATTGCCTCAGCATTATCTAGTATACAGCTCTTTTCTTTTTCTGCCTCTTCCCAGTACAGCTTTTATAGTTGTATGTGTAAACTGACTAAGAGACCATGTGTAAACAGATGCAGATAAATATAACTAAGTACATATATTAACAAATCTGACTGTTTTAAAACATATATTTATCAGTCTAGCAACAGTTTTTCTTTCTTCCCGCACTATTCTCTCAAAATGGATTCTACTAACTGTGGAAACCCTCCAGAACAAAGTTTGAGAGTATTGGGGGAGTAAGGGAAAAGAATCTGCAGGATGCCTTGTCTGTGTTCTGCTAGCAAGAATAGCTTGCCGTGACAATTTAATTATAACCAATTAAATTTAAAAGCAAATGCATTAAGGCTGATTGATAGCTATCAAATCTAGGACGCTTAATGAAGATTTTTTTTCTTCAGAGCAAGGTTCATGTTGTTTGTAGACTGAGTTCTAAAATAAACATGGTCTTTTCTAGGTAACTCTATGGAAAGAATCAGTAGATGGACAGTGGGCATGCATTAGTGATGTCAATAAGGGCCAAGGAGCAGTATCTGCCATTACAGAAGGACAACAGAATGAACAATGATGTCTATGATGAAGATTTCCAGTTTAAAGAAAGAGTTTTTTTTCTACTTTTCTTAGTAATCCACGTTTATTGAATACGGGCCATGTAAAATTTAATTTGTTATGAATATTGTCTTGATAAAAAAAAATAAACTATGGAATGCCTTCACCAATCTAGTATTTAATAGTTTGATGGACTATAACTTTCCTAATTCCTTGTAGCACTGTCTAGGAATTAGGGGGAGGATGAACTAACATATTTAGAAGATACTGGGTTAGGGAAAGCCCCTGTAACAATTTGCCTTAATTGACACTTTTAAAATTCAAGGCAAAATCTGCATGAAAAAATACTGTTCCTTTTAGTGTGATTTTTTTTAATTTAAAAAAAATACCAGTAGATTTTCATCATTTTACCTGAAAATTTTGGCATCCTTTCAGCTAGTATTTCTCTGTTAAGAGAGTGTAAGAGTTCCTCAGAGTAGATGTTTTAGTAATTACACTTTTTAAAAACTTTAATATTTTCTATCAAGAACCACATGGTAATTTGAACATAAGAGAAAGAGATGGGAGCTGAAATTTATACACACTATGATCCAATACAGTCACCTTTGTTTTTTAGTTTGCCTTACACATTTAACTGAAAATGTAAATTTGATCTCTAAAATACAGCATAACTAATGTTTTGTTCTTTTGGTTTAAAAAGAGAAATAAAGTCCAATTAAAATTCACTGAATTGTTCAGAAAGAAAGTTGCTCTATGTTGTAATTATTTTGTACATTTTTCATAATAAATTGTAATAAATTCAGAAGGTTGTTTAAGTTGGACTCATAGGATTATTTCACTCCTGACTTAACATAGAACAGGAAGAAATTATTGAACTGCTTTGTTTATTATGTGTTATTTGCTTGCTGTTGGTTTATGGCACAACATAATTATGTAATTAAAGTAATAGAAACAAGTGTAAGGAGGAATGAGGCAGCTTTTAAGTAGTATCAGAATAAAGAACAGAGGTCAAAAGCATATTGTTTTTCTTACACTAATGATGTGAGGAGATGTTTTATTTTTATTTATATAAAAATTAGGGTTCATAGCAGCTCAGTCAAATATCTCTCTGATCCACTGAAGTATAAGTAGGGGAGGAGGTACAGCAGAATGAGACTTGCAAAATTGTTAGGTAGACTATACTGAGAAGTCAATTTCAGAGAGGTTAAAACTACTTATTTTAAGATTGGCTAAAATAACAAATCCTTACAAGCAGTTTGTGAACATTATCTGCCTGTTGCTGACTTGAAATACTGTAGGTTTTATTATTTGTTGCTATGGTAACGGAGCTTGTATTCCTCCAAGGCCATCTTTCTTATTATTTACACAAACATCTGCAGCATAAAGCAACACAATCAGTGACATGTTTAAACTTAGGAATTTCAAAACTAGTATTTCAGCAATTATCAAGAGCTATGAGGACAAAGTAAATCTGCATAAATTGATACGGAAGTCCTATTTTACTCACTATGAGTTATTCCCTGGTCTGCAGTTTTAAGAAAGCATAAGGTAAGATGAGTGAATGAGTGATTATGGGCTTTTCTAAGGCTTTTAATATAGTGTGTATCTGTTTCATATATTTTGGTCCACAGCATCCATTATTTGTTTAGAATTTGATTTAAATAGTCATATTTTATTTTTAGTCTACAGAGTAGAAAAATCACATGACTCTTTGCGTGGAAAGCACATCCCTCTGCAATAGTATTCCTCCAGAGATAACCTAATGATGTTCTCAAAATCGCAAAAACTTGGCTTTGTTACGGGATTTGGGAGTACAGTGGCTGGTTAGGCCTTAACAGTTTTTCTTTCTGATTTTGTCTTTCCAGATGCTTAGGATTTTTCATGATTTTTAAAAATAATTTTATTAAACATTACAGTTAAAAAGATAAATACTAAAATAAATTTAAAAAGAGAAAAAATAGAGAAATAGAAAAGGAAAAAGAAAAAATATATAAAGAAATGACTTCCTTCATCACAAGTATGAACAATTTTAATAACTTAATCACTTTCTCTTAAAACACAACTAACTATATCTTCCTTCCATATCTCTTATCTATAAATATAATTAAAGCCTTGCTCAGTCCTGGTCAGCCATAGTCCATTGAAGATTACTAGAGATAACAACATATATATTTTAATCTTGATCAAATAAACCAACTTTAGATTCTTTGCTTTTAACAATCAAACTCCCTTTTTATGACCCTGTAATCTTGATTTTTTAAATTCTTTCAAATATTTATTTTTATCATACCTCGAGTATGAGTAATAACAAATAACTCGAGGTGAATATATCCAACACCTTCCTCCTCCTTATTCCTTACAACCCTGTGTGTTAGGCTGAGACAATACGACTGGCCCAAGGTCATGTCCTAGATATTGGTTTCTTTTCATTTTTTCTTCGTCCCTTGTCACAAAAGTCTTCAAAACTTTAAACAGGTCCCTTTTGTAAATCCAATATAGGAAAGTTATACAAGTCACTTCTTTGTTTTTATTAGTATATCCCTTTTAATTAAGATATCCGCCAGTTTCATTTGTGTATCCAGTGTAGCATCTTTTTCCGTATCATTCTGGTAGCCTGTTACTTTAAAATCTACTTTCAAATCAGTCTTTGTCTTGTCCAGTAAAACTTGTTTCTTTTCCATAACGTCTTTTAAATACCATCTATAATGGCACACTTTTAAAATTAACTTCTGAACCCATTATTCACATATATTTCTCTATAACTAGCTGCCAGAGTCACTTGAGAGAGAGTGGATGACATACAAATTTAATAAATTAATAAATATGCCCAATGTTGAAATATTTTGCTTCAATTCTGTATTAGTAAATCAAATTTAAGTGCTATTTTCCTTTAATTGTAATCTTTAGTTCTTTGTAATCTTTGGCTCCCTCTGGTGCCCAACCTTCAAAATCCCATCCAGGTTTTTTTGGTTTTTTGGGGGGAAGGTAAGGTAAAAAATTCAAAACAACAGCATTTTCCATGGGAAGGATTTTTGTGATTAATTTGAAATCTTATATCAAATTCATCTGGACCCTTAGTTCACTTGTAACTTTCCACGTCAACATTCTAAACCCCTGGTTGCTGTTTATTCCAAAAAGAGATTTTTTTTAGTTCTCAAATTTTTATTTCAAAATTCTTTTGCTGAGGATTTAAGGAAACTCACACACTGAATGCTATAAAACTTGATCCAAAGGTTCCTTAATAGTTGAAAACCAGTTAAGTAATTTATGAAAGTGATTAAGAAATGAGGCTCAGTGAACCTTATGGCTGTGAGTTTGGCTGAAATCTCGACTGCCCAGTTGCTCAACTCACAAGTAGACCACACACAAAAATTCAGATCCTGTAGTCTACTCACAAGGAGCAGCTATCCACAGTAGAGGTGGGGAATATCACAATCTCTCCTTTTTCTGGACAGACTTTGCCAGCCAGAAGTTGCTATCTGGTTGCCGATGAATGCCACTGGTATCACTGCTCCATCAAGGACATTTAGTTCACTATGCATCCTCACCAGAAGCCCAATTTTTCTTTCTCTTTTTACTATTGAATAATGTAAGCCCATGATGGCGAAGCTATGGCATGCGTGCCACAGGTGGCACAGAGAGCCATTTGTGCAGGCACACGAGCCCCAGGCAAACTTACCTCACTGTGTGTGCACGTGCCTCCCAGCTGATTTTTGGCCCATTTGAGGCATTTTTCGGCCTCCCAGACTTGAGGGAAGCATCTGCAGCCTTTGTAGGCTGAAGAAAAGGCCCGTTTCGTCACTCCCTATGTTCCAGAAATACTGGAAATGACAAAACGGGCCCATTTTTCGGCCTAAAAGGCTGCAGAGGCTTCCCTTGAGCCTCTGGGAGGCCGAAAAAGACCTCAAAGAGGCCGAAAATCAGCTGGGAAGCACAGTGCAGGTAAGGGGGCGGCAGGGGGGAGAATCACACACGCATGCACAGGAGGCATGGGCAGCACACGCATTGCCTTCTAGGTGCTGGCACGTGAGAATTTTTGTGCAAATTTTTGGCACAGGAGCCCAAAAAGGTTAGCCACCACTGATGTAAGCTGTCCAGAGTTGCCTCAAGTTGGATCACTCTTAAATATAATAAAATGAATCCATAATAATACAAGCATCCATTATTTCTGGATAAAAATCATTGTTACCAGCCTTATGATTCCAGTTTTCCTAAAAATTAACCATCATTATTAATGGATAACCAAGTGTACATCAAAAATTTAATTCTTGTGGCTTCAATTGAGCCTTTCTCTTTAATTACGCTGTGTTAATCACCAATCTGAAAGATGTGGGCACTGGTGCTAAAAATTGGTTGCTCCCTAATTGTTGACTGATTAAGGCAGATGGTTTGGCAATAGAGGTAGTTAAAAGATCAGATCAGAGTCCTTGGTGGCTCAGGTTGTTAAATGCCTGCTCTTAAGATCCAGCTGTCTACAATTACTGTAGGCTCGAATCCCACCAGGCTCAAGGTTGACTCAGCCTTCCATCCTCTCGGGGTAGGTAAATTGAGGACCCAAGATTGTTGGGGGCAATAAGCTGACTTTGTAAAAATGCCGCTTAGTAATAAGCAGGCATATACAATGGAAGGAAGGCTATTGCTGAGCGCATTGGTTTGTGCTCCAAAAATTGTAAGCCGCCCTGAGTCTTCGGAGAAGGGCGGCATATAAATGTAATTAAAGAAGAAAAGAAGAAAGAAGAAGGTCATCTATCACTAGGTTAGTACAGTTGCTGGGCACTTGAGTTAGGGTCTGGAACCAATTCACTTCCCCATCTTCTCCTGCCCACCTGCCAGGGGTCTCTTTTTCTGTTGTTCCTTTGATCGAATCTCCACGTTGCCTTTTTTTTTTGGTCTTTCTTCAGATCTGGAATTTCACTTTGGAAATCCATGACTTTGAGATGGAAAAGGCGGGGTTGGATTCTGGGGCCACTTTGTTCTTTTGATCAGGATAATGCCGGCAGTGTTTGTTTTCCATTTTGCCTAATTTTGTAATCTAAACAATGTTGAGTATATATCTGTGGTTTGTCAACTCAATTTGGGAAGACCAAGTGCACAAGCGGACACATTTGCTCCTTTTGCAATCCACAATCCCAATGAAATAAACTGCTATCTACTTAACCTGGATCCCACTCAATTTATGGAAATAATTGATTGCACACATATCAATGATTGGTAACCTACACCATTTTTCCGTTCTCACTGAATTGGTTTCTCAATGGCTCTTTTATTCAAGCATCATTATGAAGGCCACATAAAATTTCCAGCTTCAGAGGCAGAATTTTGGGAACACCAGTTTGAAAATGGCAACATCAGTTATTTCCAGCTCCCTTCTTCATCACTTTCTGATAGGCAACAAAAAGGAGGAAGATGCCTGAATAGAAGAGCCTTTGATCAAGACTTACAGGTGAAACTCAAAAAATTAGAATATCATGCAAAAGTTCATTTATTTCTGTAATGCAACTTAAAAAGTGAAACTAATAAATGAGATAGACTCATTACATGCAAAGCAAGATAGTTCAAGCCTTGATTTGTCATAATTGTGATGATTATGGCTTACAGCTCATGAAAACCCCAAATCCACAATCTCAGAAAATTAGAATATTGTGAAAAGGTGCAATATTCTAGCTCAAAGTGTCCCATTCTAATCAGCTAATTAAGCCATAACACCTGCAAAGGGTTCCCGAGCCTTTAAATGGTCTCTCAGTCTGGTTCAGTAGGAATCACAATCATGGGAAAGACTGCTGACCTGACAGTTGTGCAGAAAACCATCATTGACACCCTTCGTAAGGAGGAAAAGCCTCAAAAGGTAATTGCAAAAGAAGTTGGATGTTCCCAAAGTGCTGTATCAAAGCACATTAATAGAAAGTTATGTGGAAGGGAAAAGTGTGGAAGAAAAAGGTGCACAAGCAGCAGGGATGACCGCAGCCTGGAGAGGATTGTCAGGAAAAGGCCATTCAAAAGTGTTGGGGACTTTCACAAGGAGTGGACTGAGGCTGGAGTCAGTGCATCAAGAGCCACCACATACAGATGGATCCTGGACATGGGTTTCAAATGTCGTCAGAAGCATCTTACCTGGGCTAAAGAAAAACAGACCTGGTCTGTTGCTCAGTGATCCAAAGTCCTCTTTTCTGATGAGACCAACTTTTGCATCTCATTTGGAAACCAAGGACCCAGAGTCTGGAGGAAGAATGGAGAGGCACACTGCAAGATGCTTGAAGTCCAGTGTGAAGTTTCCAGAGTCTGTGTTGATTTGGGGAGCCATGTCGTCTGCTGGTGTTGGTCCACTGTGCTTCATTAAGTCCAGGGTCAACGCAGCCGTCTACCAGATTTTGGAGCACTTCATGCTTCCTTCCGCAGACGAGCTTTATGGGGATGCTGACTTCATTTTCCAGCAGGACTTGGCACCTGCCCACACTGGCAAAAGCACCAAAACCTGGTTCAATGACCGTGGGATTACTGTGCTTGATTGGCCAGCAAACTCACCTGACCTGAACCCCATAGAGAATCTATGGGGCATTGTCAGGAGAAAGATGAGAGACATGGGACCAAACAATGCAGAAGAGCTGAAGGCTGCTGTTGAAGCATCTTGGTCTTCCATCTCAGCAGCGCCACAGGCTGATAGCTTCCATGCCACGCCGCATTGAGGGAGTAATTACTGAGTACATATGCATGCTTATACTTTTCAGAGGTCTGATATTTTTCTATGTACAATCCTTGTTTTATTGATTGCATGTAATATTCTAATTTTCTGAGATTGTGGACTTGGGGTTTTCATGAGCTGTAAGCCATAATCATCACCATTAAGACACATCACAGCTTGAACTATCTTGCTTTGCATGTAATGAGTCTATCTCATATATTAGTTTCACTTTTTAAGTTGCATTACTGAAATAAATGAACTTTTGCATGATATTCTAATTTTTCGAGTTTCACCTGTAATTTCAGAAAAAAATCTTGTGAACAAGGCCATTTAATTTTACTGGTATATTGCTAGAGTTTTATCTCTTGTTCATACTAATAAAAATACAGTTTTCAATCTTCATTTCATGTTGCTGGCTCTTTTATGGCATATTTCTGTAAGATGTTTATATTAACATAGCACTGAGAAATATGGTTACATGTGCAAAACAGAAAAAATTAACTGCCGTTCTTTTCACCTCTCAAACAAGCAACCTGAGAAATGAATCACTGGAGGCTTTTAAAAAGAGACTGGACACCCATTTGTCTGACTGATATGGGGTCTCCTCCTTGAGCAGGGTTGGATTAGAAGACCTCCAGGTCCCTTCCAACTCTTATTCTGAATTTTGAAGCACAAGATTATTAATTAATATCCAATAAATCTTCTGATTCCAGAATGTGTAACTATGGTTTAGCATAAAAACCCTGAGCTGTTGAAAGCCAGAAATAAAAAGCAAATACTGAAGAAGGTAGATGAGAAAAAGGAAAAGGAATAACCCGCTAGATAAAACAAGATTATAAAATGGATTTAGCTGGATACCACTAGCCTAATGCTTTGCAGCCAAAAAGGAAAAATTCCAAAATCAAAGGGGTAAGTATAACCTTGAAGGAAAAGACATTTTTCTTAATCTTGTTGCATTCCTTTAGCATATTGGCAGGATAATAGTATCATATTGTCATTCCTTCTTAATGTGTATACCTTGAACATACATGCAAAAGGAGGAAAGAGAACTATTTAAAAATCTACTTTCATAAACACTGTGAAACATATTTAATAACATGACCAAAAGTATCTACAGAAGTAAATTTCAAAGTTAAAACACACAGCTGCTTTGAAGACAAAGGAATGTTTCTTTTCAGTGTTATTGACTACAATATTAATTTCTGCTTTGCCGAGATGATTAATTGTAAGAACACTGATACAAAAATAATTTATTGACAAATTGTTTAAAGTCAAAGTAATGCATAAAATTATAGAAACATATAATCACTTCCCTAATTAAGAACTCTCTGAAGAAACTAAAAATGAACACATTCAAATAGAAATTAAAAGTTAATTAGCCTTTCAGGAATAATTTTACTTCCTTAACTTTGTTTCATTAACCTGCATGCATGCAGGTATTTTTCACTTCAGCATAATGAAGCTAGGGAATTTCTGTGACTTTCATAAAGTGTAAACAATATTTGTGTCTCTTTAAAAAATTATTCATCATTTATTTTTATTTTGTGAAAAGAGTGAAAGGGTTAGTATGTTGGGGAAAAAAATCGACTAGAAACAGGAAATACACTTCATTACTTCTTTGAGGTTATTTCTACATGTATGTTAAATAAATGGGTAATGTTTTTATTGCAGCAATTACCATAGTGGCCAAATTTGTGGAAACCTTTTGGGAAAAGTGTATTTTTGAGGTTTGATGGCTAATAACACCACTTCTTTTGAATAGTACCATAAAATTATATATTAATGGAAAGATAATTTAATCAAGAATGTAATGCAACAAAGTCTATCCAATTATCTGTATTCTATGAAGTTATAGCCAAATAACCAGAAAAAGGAAGCACAACTTGCTTAGGTTAGTATCGGTAGCTTTCCTTCATCTGATTGTAGCCAATGAGCATGAGTGTTTAGAGAGCCAATCAGGTGTCATCTTGTTTTGGCAATGAACCTATCAGATCACAGTAGGATTCAGTTATGGATGCTATGTATTGAAGCTGAAAGGAGGACATTTGTCAGTATATTATGTGATCGCTATCAAGTTGGTTGGGTTTTTTTGTGTTCTTTCATTTAGTGAGCATAATAACATAATAAACGTAATAAAATTAAAGTAATGGTGCAAAGAGTTGACTGGTTGCCCAGAAAGCAATGTAAAATACTATTATTAAGTGAACAAGGCTACATTTATAAAAAAATTAAAAGAAAAATTGGTGGAAACTTAACCAAAGGTGGCATTTCTAAATTTTTGAAGAGGTACAAGGAGACTCAGTCACTACAAAACCACACTGGTAAAGGCAGGAAAAGGTGCACAACAGCAAGTGATGATAGAAGAATTAAGAGACCGTGCCTAGGTGACAGAAGAAAATCATCTGGGTGTATACAAGATGCAATGCAATGTGAAGTTGAGTGCAAGGACTGTTCAGCTCAGACTGCAGGAATTTGGCCTAAAATCTAGAATTCCACGAAAAAAGCCACTTTTATCTTTCAAACAAAGGTTGAAAAGACTAAACTGGGCTAAAACCCATGTTACCTAGACAGAGAAACAATGGGACAGTGTTATTTGGAGTGATGAGACCAAGATCTCCCTGTTTGGTAGTGATGGCATAAAACATGTAAGGAGAAGAATCGGAGAAGATTTGCATCCTGATTGCATTACATGTACTGTGAAACACCCAGTCAGTGTTATAATCTGGGGTTGTATGACATCAAAAGGTGTGGGCAGAATTTGTGTGATTAATGGTAATATTATATAGTATAAATGGCCAAAAATACATTAATGAGCCCAAACTGAAGCCTTCCACACACGATCTTTTCCAAGACAATGAAGCATTTATGTTTCAATAGGATTCAGCTCCATGTCATGTTGCTGCTGTATGCAAAAAGTTGTTTCAAGATAATCATATTCCACTGCTGGAATGGCCTGGGAATAGTTCAGTCCTTAACCCAATTGAAAATCTATGGAGCCGATTAAAGAAACTTGTTAGTCAGAAGCGACCAAGTAATAAAACCCAGTTAATAGAAGCAATCATTCAATCTTGGTTTCACATTATAAAAGCTGCAGAACTAGAAGACTTGATTCACTCCATGGGAAGATGTTGTAAGGCTGTAATTCATTCTAAACGTTACCCAACTAAGTATTAACTGATATGGTGATAATTTTTGTATATCTCATTTTTTCTATGGTGATTTTTTGTATCTCGTTTTTTCTACGTGTGTCACTTTTCTTCTTTATAACTACTATTTTCATAGCAAATCCTTCATAAAAGTAATTGAATTACGCTCTTGATTAAATTATCTTTCCACTGATATATAATTTTATGGTACTACTCCAAAAAAAGTGATGTTATTAGCCATCAAACATCAACAATACACTTTTCCCAAAAGGTTTCCACAATTCTGGCCATTTCTGCAGGTGATTTGCTGCTCAGAAGAAATACTTAAATTTAGCTTAATAATTTTAAGAGCACTTTAGGTTTGTTTTCTTTTTGAAAAACTAAAATACTGACAGTTTGTGCCCCCAAAGATTAACAACTAAAAAACCAAAGCTCTTAGAATTAAAATCAACATCGAGGCACATTAAAGAGCAGGAACAAGTAACAGAATTGAAGGAATTAAAAAAAGATATTAAAGGATATTTCAAATTCAGATCTATATTTACATTATATAAAAAAATTATAAAATAAATTTAAAAGGATCAAATCAACTTTACAAAAGCATTTCCTCTTCAGTTCTTCCCTCTTCTCTTTGCACCTTCTTACAAGTTATAAATTTTATTGGTGTTTTGCCTTAGAACAGATAACATGACAGGTAATGACACCTCTTTGAGACAGGCAATCTCTTTCACTGTGTGCAGAGCTACTCCAGGATGAGAAAACCGGCTAACATTTTTTGGCACCTAGGAAAAAAACGAGCTTTAAACAAAGAACAGATTTCAACTCTATAAACAAGTACTGATCAGCAAGTAGGTTTAACAAGTAACAAATGATTATATCTCATCTTAGATATAGCCCTTTCTATAAGGTATGTCTTTCTACTGCTGCAAACAAAGTTGTTTTTATTAACAATGTGTATAGCAACATGTAAAAAATCATGCAATTGCTAAATCTACTTATATTCTTTTACTAGCAGAAAGATTGACATCTGCTCCCAAAAAGTTTTGTTATCAATATATTAATGTGCAACTGATAGCAATTTCAGCCTCAAGTTTCACTTCTCTTACAAGCAAGGGTCTCCAACCTCTGGGCTGCAGCCACTGCTGGGCCATGAACTGTTCAGAACTGGGCTGCCCAAAGTGGCAGGCAAGACAGTACGCATCAACAGTGGGCAAGTCCACCACTTGTGTAAATGGAGCTGTGCCCACGCACACGCTTACCCACTGGAACCATCCCGTCTCCCCACCCACTGGGCCACAAAGCCGGAAAGGTTGGAGAACTCCGTCAGTTCAAGTTACCCCTCAGTTACCCTCAAGTTCTCCACCTACGAAATTTTTCAATTTCTATCCCCCTATATACAGCACAGTATGGCTAAAACAGTCACCACCCCTAAGACCACAAAACAACTTCTTGTCATCCCACATGAACCACTATTATTTCCAAGATATTAGCCCCACTTTATTCCAACTGAAATTTTGCCTTCATATAGCATGCTGTTTGAGGAGCTGCAGTACAGCCGCAATGTGCTACTAAGTGCAATGGCAATGAATGTATTAAGTTAAAAGAGTTTTGATGTTCAGAAATGTCCTTTGGAAACTGTTCTAGTGGTAAGAGAATTTAACCTGTTTCTTCTAAGAAGTCTATAATAACTTCATTATATAACAGTTTTAAGGGTTTTAGAACACATTGAATATTTAACAATATATTGCATACAGAAACATGGTATAAGGAATTAAAATTTTTGATATGCTTTATTGTGTCATGACTATATTAATAATAGATTGCTACTGTAACTTATAATTATATCTGTATCTTTTTTGCGGGGGGGAATTGTTAAGAGATGCAGTGCTCAAAATACAATATTGCTTCATATGATATGGTATATACTCTATGGCTGTCTTTGGCAGATATTGATATTTCACAGAAGCCATGGTGGCACAGTGGTTGGAATGCAGTATTGCAGGCTGACTCTGCCCACTGCCAGGAGTTCAATCCTGACCAGCTCAAGGTTCACTCAGCCCTCCATCCTTCTGAGGTGGGTAAAATGAGGACCCAGATTCTTGGGGCAATATGCTGATGTTGTAAACTACTCAAGAGAGTGCTTATATACCACCCCATGGTATACTTATATACTTATACCACAGGGTGGTATATAATTTTTTTTTTAAATTCATATTTATATGCCGCCCTTCTCCGGAGACTCAGGGTGGCTTACAATTTTTTGGAGCACAACCCAATGCCCTCAGCAATAGCCTTCATTCCATTGTATATGCCTGCTTATTATTACTAAGCTGCATTTTTACAAAGTCAGCTTATTGCCCCCAACAATCTTGGGTCCTCAATTTACCTACCCCGAGAGGATGGAAGGCTGAGTCAACCCTGAGCCTGGTGGGATTCGAGCCTGCACTAATTGCAGGCAGCTGGAACTTAAGTTGCATTTAACAGCCTGCACCACCAAGGCTCTTGCAAAAGTCTAAGTGCAATTTCTATACTGCTTTCGTTCTTCAAGACTCATTAGTTTTAGGAAACATTTGCAGGCAGTCCTCAGTTAACCATGATCGTTTAGTTACAGTGAAGATGAACCAATGTAACTTGACCGGTCCCATAAAGTTATGGTTGTTGCATAGCTTCCATGACTACATAGTCAAAATTTGGCTGCTAGGCAGCCTACTCAGACTTACAACAAGAGGGGCACTTCTCCCATCTGCCTATTTTCCCCCTTATCTCTGCCCTTTTAATTGCTCTGTACAGCATAATTCCTTAGCAGGATGGCACTGCTGGAGCTGAAATAGAGGCACAGGGCTTTCAGCAATCTCAACAGCCTATTACCACCCCTGAGCCTCTACCCTTTGTTGCTGAGGAGTGTCACCTCAAGCCCATGCCACAGCCAGCCAGTGCTTAGTCCCAGCCATTCCAGGTCCTGCATGCCAATTTCATCTTTGCCAGCTTCCTCCTGTTGGTGACAAGGCACACCCAACCAGGTGTTATGTGAGGCAGCTGCTGGCCTTGCCAGACCTTCTTCTCAAGGCCATGTGCATGCTTCTCCAAACTGTGTGCTGCCTCCTCATTATGCTCCAGAAAGAAAAATAATGAGGCCATGGACATTTGGGGATGCAGTGTGGGTTCAGCCTTCCCATGAGCTCTTGGAAGGCCTCAAAAATCTTGAGGAAGTAGCATGCAGTTTGGAGAAGTGCATATGTAGCCTCGGAGAGAAGGCTTGATATGACCAGAACCACCTTGCCTAAGGTGCATCTCATAAATATTTAACATCTATATGAAGCCGCTGGGTGAGATCATCCGCGGTTTTGGGGTGAGTTTCCATCAGTACGCTGATGATACTCAGCTGTACATTTCCACCCCGAACCAGATCGGTGATGCCCTCTCCCTGATGACCCAGTGTCTGGATGCGGTACGGATCTGGATGAACGGAAACATGCTTCGTCTCAACCCGCCAAGACTGAGTGGCTGTGCATACCGGCATCTCGGCCCAGTTTGGAATGTCCATCTTTGGCCATCGGGGAGTGGTATTACCCCTGTGGATAGGGCACGGAACCTGGGGGTTCTCCTAGACGCTCGCCCGCTTGGAGGAGCAGGTGGGGCCGCCGCCAGGGGCCTTTGCCCAGCTCCGTCTGGTTCGCCAGCTGCGCTTTTCTGGACCGAGATGCCCTCGACGGTTACTCACGCCCTTGTTACCTCCAGACTCGACTACTGCAACGCTCTCTATTTAGGACTGCCCTTGCATACCATCCGAGATTGCAGCTGGTGCAGAATGCGGCGGCGCGGGTGGTGATGGGAGTTTCCCGGTTCTCCCATGTTACCCCCTCCTGCGCTGCCTTCATTGGTTGCCGGTTGCGCCCGGTGAGATTCAAGGTCTTAGTGTTAACATACAAAGTCCTTCATGACATGGGTCCCCAATATTTAAGGGAGCGGCTCCTGCCGACATCGAGTGCCAACCGCCCTGTGCGAGCACATAGGCAAGGACTCCTTGGGGTCCCATCGGCTGGCCAATGCCGGCTGGCGGTCCCCGATGACGAGCCTATTCTATAGCTGCCCCTGACCTCTGGAACCAACTTCCCTGGAGCTCCGCCTGGCCCCTGACCTCCGCACCTTCCGCCATGACTTGAAGACCTGGTTGTTTAACCAATCCGGGTTGTGATTTTTTGGGATGGGATGGTTTTTATGGGATAGTTTTTATAGGATAATTTTTATGGGTTGAATTTGTAGTTGTAATGGGGCTTATTTAGTTTAATTTGCTTTTAAATTATTTATTGTTGTTGTTGTTTTATTTGTAAGCTGCCCCGAGTCTTCGGAGATGGGGCGGCATATAAGTCCCATTAATAAATAAATAAATAAATAAACAACAGAAGGAAGAAGTTGATGGTCAGCTAGGAGCAACAGGGCCTAATCTGAAGCAGAGATTGGTGGGAACAGCTGGGGTTTGTGCTGTGGGGCTAGTTGTGGTGCAGGGTTGAAATTTGGCACCCTCCAATGGTGCTAGGAACACTGCAGCATTGCTGGTACTACCACCATCCCCGCTGCCAAATGCTGTCCTACAGGGTGGCAAAAAGGACAGAGATAGGGGGGGAGATGGGGGAGGAATTAAGAGGAGACAGTCCCTTTCCTTACCAAGGTTTCAGTCTGAGATGGACCAAACTGGGAATAGGTAGCTCCTCACATAACTACTGGTGGTATTTGGTTAATGGCAGCAACGGAAACTGCTGGTATTGCTGTCACTAAGCAATGTAGACAGGTGACATTGCACTTTATGACCACATCGATTATCGACAGAAATTCCAGTAAATATTTCTGTTTAACTGAGGACTACCAGTATGTTCTTTCACCTATTATGCTTACATTCTATCTGTCAGAGCTCCATTTGGATTAACTGTTCAGAAATTTGAACGATCTATACTGGTTGAGTATTAAATTCTTTTTCCTACTAAGTAAATTGATTTTATTATTATGTAACATTAGCACAAATGAATATATAATATACCGTGGATTAGGAATAATTTCATTTAATACATAAACTATGTAATTGTTAAGGGCTATTTTGCCTCTGCTTTACTTATTTGCATATCATAAAAATACAACAATGAAGGCATAATTAAATTTAGAACTACTTTCAATTCTATTTAGTAGTGCTACAAATACACTGATCTCAGTTTTTACTGCATATGGAAAGCTTTGAACTAATGGAATATTTTGATGCCTGTAATATTGTAATATCTTTGTTATCAATCTTTTGTTAAGTTTTCTGAGATATCACATGCATCAACTATTTTATTACAAATCAAGAGAAAAAATAATACGTCAGCTTTTCACATTTCAAAATCTTATTTCCTAATCCTAGGACTTTCCCTCTAAAAAAACACTTATGTTAATTCAGTATAGAGTGAAAGATAATGGATGCATTTTTAAAAACAATCTTACCTGCCGAGGAAGGAAATACGGTGCATCTGTTTCTACCACTATTTTATTTAATGGGATTTTTCGAACAGATTCTCTAACCTCATTTGCTGATGGGTAAGACAGCAACGCAGTGAATCCAACAGTTAGATTTGGAAAGTAGTCTAAAAGTGGTTCAATGACACTATACCTGCCAGTGAAGCAATGCCTATGAAGGGATCAAAAATAATGGTCATCCCACTATGTCAGATGAATAATCAGTAACAAGAAAACATTAATGAAGGTCATACTAAAAACTTGACAAAATAGTTATGTAGCATGGTAGCCGCCATTTTGGTAAAAAATTTTGTATGAAAACCTTTAGTCAAAATTATCTTGAATGGAAACTATTATTTATGGAATCTTACTTCAATGGAATTGACTTCTTTCATTCAGATTATGTTTTCATTTTCAGCTTTGATTTGTGAATTAGAAGAGAACATGGGAAAAATTATTTGATATATTGCTTAGCTGTCCATAAATTGGTAAGGTCTTGGCAACTCAAATCTCTTAGTTTCTAGAATTTTTCAAAGGTATTGTTGTCTACACCTCATGGTAATATTCTAATCAGGCAGACTGTTAATCCCTTCAAGATCCAATTACTGTTTTTCTTTTAAATAAAAGGAATGATACAACTTAAGAACCCAGTACAATTACCTGTGTATTTTGTAGTCTTTTGGTACACATTTTTTCATGATTTCTAACAGATCACCATCAGCATCTCTGCAGTGTATGACCAATGGCTTCTTTAAGGAAACAGCTAGATTCAGTTGCCTCTCAAAAACCTGAAGCAAGTAAAAAGCAGCACACCTTCAAAGGCCATTACAAATGCCCTGAGAACAAAAGTAAGACATGGGGGAAATATGCTAGCATTAAGCACAGCCTTTTATAATGTAACCAAACCAAAGCATATGATGAATACTTAAATACAAAAAATACTGGACTGTTTTCAGTTATTTATCATGTTTACCATTTTAGGACAGCATTGCATGTTTCTTTGGAAATAGCACTTCACAATGATTCAACAACCCATTCTGGGCTTTAAAAAAAAAGGCTGGGAATTTGTCACAATGATTCAACAATCCACTCCAGAGTAAAAAAGATTCAGAATTTGTAATGTTCTGACATTAGATTTGAAACTGGTACTTTGCGTGGTAACTGGGGTCATTTAAGCTCAGAACATTGTTGGGACACTTCTAGCAAGACCAAAACAGTTGCTTTGAACTTGAAGCAGACCAACTTGATTTCAAAATTTGGCAGTTGAGTTCAAAACTTTTTGGACACTTCTGCAATCCACCATTAAAGCCATTATCACCTTCAGTGGTCTGACAAGGTATCTTATCTAAAGCCAGTTAATCAATACAATTACTGTTTAGCACTACACAATTATAAAGCATGTTAACACAGTTTAGTATAAACATTTACCTTATGCTGCTTTGAAATTTCTGTACTACATTTATGAGAGTAATCCAGTCCTATTTCGCCAAAGGCAATTGCTTTGGGGTGTCTCATTGCCTGCAAGAGATTTCTTTCATGTTGTTCTGTGTAATAACGAGCAAAGTGTGGATGGCAGCCAAATGCCCCCCAAACCATGTCTTCGTTTAATAAATCTTCCCACAAGTTGTTTTTTAAAGTACGAGGGTCACAAAAGTCAGCTATACAGCCCTGAAATTCTTTAGGAAAAGTACTACTATACATTTTCCTAAATTCAGAAAAAGTGCCTCCAAAACCTGTTTTTGAATATAACATGTCCAAATGACAGTGTGTGTCAATAAACCCTTCTTCCAAGTATTTGGGCAAGTTCCTAGTCAAATCCTGGTTTACACAATTATTAGTAAAAGAGTCTGACTTGCGCGATGAAGAGAAGATGGGAACATATGCTATATCCATACTGTGGCGTCTTTTTTTCTCTTTATAGTCCAATAACGAACCATATGACCACTCTCTCTTTTGCCTACTTTCCAGTGAAAATTTTTTATCCTTCATTGTATTCATTGATCTTTCTAAAGAAATATTACAGAGATGATTGGAATATGAAAGGTTTTCAGTGGGGCTTGAAAAAGAATGTGTTGGCTTTGGACTGCTTGTCCAGTATTTTGAATAATCACTCATTTTCTGACTGTATAAATGAGGAGGATACATCACAAATTCTGTGGTTGACGATGACATTTCCTTCGTTTCTGAAAGACTGTGGTTAGGGATGGAATCTTCTTGTGAAAAAGTAACCAGTGGTTCTCCATCTTCTGTGTCGGACCAATTATTTTCAGCTGAAAGCTCTTTCTTGGACTCCATACACTGAAAAAAAAGGGGGAGATCCATTTAAGGTAAGCATAAAAATAATGAGACTTATTCAAAAATCTGTTTTTTTTCAATAATATTTAAAATGACAGCCATGCCATCTCTTCCCTCAGCAGCTTCTGGTGCAGTATAGTCAATTGACAGGACTGTCCCTAACCTTTCCAAAATGTCCCAGCGTAACACAATTTTCCAGCAGGCCAATACAATCTTCCCACTGACCTCCCTTCTCTCTCTCACCTGAACTGCTGATAGACTTACTAAGCATCTAAAACCAGCTGTTCTAAGAGTTTACTTTGAATACTACTCTTTTATTAGGCATTCCACAGTTCTATATGACTATTCTCACAGTAAAAAAAAGGACAGTTAGAATTGCTGTAATAAATTTTTAAAAATCACATCTAAAGCCAGATTATGTCATTAAGGCAAATAGTTGGAAATAACATCATTCATTGAGTGTAACTCATTCTGAATAATTTAGGTCCACTATGGACATCTGGCTAAGATTTATGTATTCTTAATAATTTATCAGAAATTCTTAAAAATCATGCAACTTGAAAACTCCCAGAAAAGCTAATATAGCCTCGAAATGGTTTGTCAAATATAGAAATATTTCAGTAAAAATATAGATCTGCTGTGTATCTGGAATCACATTACCACCTACCACTTAAATTTCCCACAATGGTGCCGCTTCTAAACGTCTACATAATTAGAATCCCTAAATATTTTATCAATTAAAGCAACTCTCTTGATACTTAAGTCTGCTATAATTCTTGCACTATCTAGATAAAGAATAATGAAAAGCTGAGGGCATTTTAACACATTTCCAGACTAAGTTAAATGTGTTTTCATTCAGTTTAGGTTTCTTAGCTTTGGTTAAAATAGTGACATTAATACTATTTAATAATTATGTTTTTTAGAAATAACCTTCCAATAGGTTAATGTTTTACCTTTTGATCTGTTTCTGAATCATCCATAAACATTGATTCTTGAGAGGATTCAACAGTAACAGTTCTCTGCAAATTCACAAACTTCTCTGAGGCATCACTTTGCGCATTAGATGAAGTGGAGGAAATACATTTGTCTTTTGTTATGTTTTTGTGTTTTGCAGAAGCACCAATGCCTTTTATAAGAGCTTTCTGATTGCTGCTATTCTGCTTGGTCTCTTCAGCTTCACATTTTGAATTTTCAGCTATGCTTCTCAAGTAAGTTTCTGATTTCTGTTTTTTTGTTTTACTTTGGCTAGTAAAAATATTCCCATCAGAGGTTTTACTTAGCTGTTTAGGAGAGACTTGCTCATCTTTTTGCTCTCCAATTGGTGAACAGCTAGACTTGATTTTAAATTTCTGCTGTGAACGGCAATTTTCTTTCTTTGTTTTACTTTGCCCAACATCTATTTTTTCTTTTACTGAAACCTGTGAGTCATCTGATCCCTGATAAAATTCTTCTTCATCACTTGCTTCTATGTGAACGTAATTGGAGGTAACCACCGGTTTGGAAAGTTCTCTTGTGTTACACTTAGTTTTATTTTCTCTTTTTGTAGAAGCTTTTTCAACACTGGAATCTTCTCGCACATCAAGTTCATCCTCAAGTATTGATAATCGATGACTTTGCTTTGACCTAACCAAAGGTTTGGCATGTTCTCTTATACTATACTTAGAACTTTCTTCTTCTGTTTCTTTAACAGCCTTCTTAAAGCTGGAAGCCTGTTCAACTTCCAATTCATATTCAGATTTTGATCGTTTATGTCTATGTTTTGAACTAACACTATGATCAGTTTTATTATCTGTTTTTGTAACAGCTTTCTCAATGTTGAGATCCGGTTGAAAATCTGTTTCATGCTCTGATCTTGATACTGTAGAGATTTGTATTAATCCAGTTCCTGGTTTAGAAATCTCTTTTGTACTGTACTGCAAAGTTTTATTTTCTTTTTTTGTAGTAGCTTTTTTGAAGTTGGAGTTCTGTTGAAGTTCTGATTTTTTTTCAAATTGCAAGTCCGTTTTTTTTTCAAATTGCAATTCTGCAGAGCTTTCTGAATTCAAAGAATCCTTCTGAATGTTGGATTCTTGTTCTTTTTCTTCTGAACTTGACATTAGAGATACATGCCTTGAACTGCCATCTGACCAACGTGATTCTTTATTGCCTTGCTTAACAGAAATATTAATACGTTCCTTTGGTGCAGTTTTCAAACAATGTGATTTGTTTCCAGTTTGTCGCTCTCTAATTTCTGATACTACCGAAAATTGTCTCCGGTTGTTAACTGAGCCAAGTTCCTCTTCTTTAGAAGGGCTTTCCTTATGAATTCCATTTAGAGATGAAGGTTTTCTTTGGGCTTGCAATTGTCCCCCAAATATACTCAGCAGAGCTTTACGATATATTAATCGAGATCCCTCATCCGGATCTTGGCCTTTTATTCTTTTCCGGCCGCATTCAGACCATTTTTCTTTTAAAGCACTTTTTCTTTCAGGGACTGCTGCAATATTTACTCTTGCATCACTACAATCTTCTTGCTTGATCTAAATAGTAAAGAGTAAGGTAAGCTTCATAAATTGTAAGTAAAAGCAAATTCTCAAAACTATTTAGCTCATACTAGGTTAAGCAGCAATGGCCATGTTCATCAGCAATACTGAGATTTTAAGGAATTCTTGTTTACAGGCCATACATTACATGGTGGTTCAGAAATGTTTTTTCCTGTTACTTGGCTCCTCACACCATCAGGACTAAGCCTGCCAGAATCCAAAACTTGCCATGTCACCAGGGCTCCTGGCAATCTACTCTCAAAACCAAAACTGCAAGTCAACATTTGTTCGTATGTTTATAATTACTTACACAACCAGATAAAATAATTTAGATGATAACATAAGCTATCAAATTCTAGTTAATTGTTTTTTGCTAGTGAGAACAAAATTGCCAGAGGGGTGAACTATTTATTAAAGACTGTAGGGGAAAGCTATCCAGGATATATAATTTAAAAAATATTTTTGAAGGCCAAATGAGAGAGGGCAACATAACATTAATTACAAATACTTCAACAAAATTACAAAATGAAAGCCTAATGACTGGATAAAAAAATGGAATTATCCTCCAAAGGAAAAGGAAGGTTATCAAAATACAGCATACTGTATTTTAGTCAAATAGGGGATTTTTGAGGCATTCATCACTAAACCCTTTCCAAGCACCACTGTATAACAAACAACTGCCGAGTAATAAAAACATCTAAGAATCAACAGCAGTATCTATATTCTAATTCCCTCTGCAACTACTTCTACTTAGCAGTTTCGGCTGCTACTTAAAATACCTTCAGTTTCAGGGATTCCCGACTGGAAAACGCCACATTTTTCGCCGACATATCGGAAGCAGCGGGCTTTGTGAGGAAGGTTTTGCTGAGGACAGGAGGCTCTTGCCCACCACCGCTGATGTCACCATCTACTTCAAATTCATCAGAGGAAGAATCCTCGGCAGCGAACGAAGTTCGGGAGAACTCCTTGCACGAAAACGCCGGGGAGAAGACGCGAGGCTTCCCAAACCCGGGACGCCCGCGGGGAGGCTGGGCCGGCCTTTCGGTGAGCTTGCTGAATTTCGCAGGTGCGCTCCCAGCGAAGCCGTGCCACTCGATTTTGCGTCTCCTGCTCGGCTGCATCGGGGCTAAATTATCTGGATATTAAAATGGGGAAGAAGGGGGAGGGTTAGAAAAAGGCAAATTTTAACCCGTTTCCGCTTGGCTGGTGCAGACTATTTAAAAACATGCTGCGGATTTTTATTTTTTTAAACCTCGCATCAACCGAAAATGCAAATAAAGGACCATTAAGAGAATACTCCACACCAAGGTTCTTTCTCCCACCTTCATACGCGCGCCCTCGGATAAAACGACCGTCAACAAAAGCCATCTTTAACACCAAAATATGGGAGAGGGGGCGCGGACCGGCTCAGCAGCAGAGCGCCACGGCCCTTCTTCCCCGGCCCATCTCAGGGGCGCCAGGCGCACCCACCCTCCAGCCAGCCTCCTCCTGCGAGAACAGCAATCCCCGGGGGTGGGGCTGGGGGAAAGACAGGCGGAGGGCCGCCCTAGTAATGCCCAGAAGGGTAGTTCGCGATCAGTCCGAAAGGAAAGGCGGGTCACACAGAACCTTCTTCCAGGCCTTGGGGATGGCCTCCCGCTGCCGTTAAGCCGTGCCCCCTCATTGGTCGATTCCAGCCGCCTCCTCTGCGAGCCCGCCTTTTGGCGACTCGCCCGGCTGCATCCGCTTTCCGACACCTTCTCGCGGCCTCCTCCCGCCGCGCGCCACCTCCCTTCCCCCCCACTCTGAGAAGAAGGCTCGGAAGCCGCGAAGCTGGCAAGGCCCGCTTGATTTGAAGGCCTGAGCCAGGAAGGGCGGGGCGTTAGTTTCAGGTCACATGGGTGCTCGAATGGAAATAGGCGTGGGCCGAACTGCCGCTCCGGAAGTGGTTTGTTGGAAAGTGAAAGTAATGGTAGTTTTGTTCCAAGGTTTTTTTTTTCAAGAGACAAACTGGACTTTCTGGTTTTTCTTTGAAGACATTTCGCTTCTCATCCAAGAAGCTTCTTCAGCTCTGGCTGGATAGTGGGGAATGGAAGGAATTATATTTCTTGCAGACAGCCGGTATGCATATAAATCCTCCCATTCCCTACCGTCCAGTTAGAGCTGAAGAAGCTTCTTGGATGAGAAGCGAAATGTCTTCAAAGAAAAACCAGAAAGTCCGGTTGTCTCTTGAAAAAAAACACCTTTGGGACAACCATGACCTGGATGACTGAGAATCTCCCTAGACATGGTAGTTTAAAAGACGAACGGGCTTGAAGCCTATCGCTGACGTCGCTTTGAGAGGTCAGGACACCACCTGCTTTTGCTGTCCTTCCCCTCAAGGGACCGTGTGACTTACAGCAGGGGTCTTCAACCTTGGCAACTTTAAGCCTGGTGGACTTCAGCTCCCAGAATTCCCCAGTCAGCTTGGAAAGATGGTTTAATGGTGGAAAGGATCGCATACTTTGCGTGAAGAAAAAAAGGGAAGAAATGCTGAGAGTCCCTTGGTTTTATGCCCTCTGTTGGGCTTTGAATTTGACCTTGTATTCTGATTGGTTGTCAGACTCCTATGGGGCCATGCAGGGGCAACTCTGTAGGCTGTCCTGAGTCCTAGGTTTGGTTGAGCCTTGCTGGATGATGATGTAATGAAAGGGTTTTGGGCAATTCCTATTATGGCTCTACCTGAAGGAGGTAGATCTTTGTACAATAGACAGGCTCAGGCCTTAATGGCCCATTAGCAAAGTGGGGAGGCTGAGTTTCTACTTCTCTTTTAGGGGAAATATTCTGCCTTATTAGTGTAGGAAGTTAGCACCCACCCCTCTCCTAGAAAATTGAAATATCCTAGGAAATATTAAAAAGGCAGAATATTTCCCCTAAAAAGAGTAGAAACTCGAGAGCAGAAACTCACCTCAGAAGCAGAAACTCACCCCCACCTTTGTTAATGGGTGGGCCATTAAGGCCTTGGCCAGAATACTTTACATAACAAAGATCTCCACATAAAACTATAGCAATTGCTCAAAAGCCCTTTCAGTGCATCATTATCTAGCAAGGCTCAACCAAGCCTGGAACTCAGGACAGCCTACAGAGTTGCCCCTGCATGGCCCCATGGGAGTCTGAAACCAATCAGAATACAAGCTCAAATTCAAATCCCAACAGAGGGTATAAAACCCAGGCACTCCCAGCACCTCAGCCCTTTCTTGATCTCCTCCTTCACTTTGAAGCATGTGATCATCCTTCCTTTTCACTTTGGAGCTCCAGGCCATGTGATCCTGTCCATTAAACCTTCCAAACAGCCTCCATGTTTAGGTTTAGGTTTATTGAGATTTCTATGCTGCCCTATCTCCCGAAGAACTCAGGGCAGCTCACAACAAGTAAAAACAGAAATACAAAATTTAAAAAACTATTAAATTGAAGAACCCCAATTTTAAACCTTAAAACATTAAAAGGCAACGAACAGATTAAAACAATTAAAATCCCCTTCAGTCCAGGTTGGCTGATCAAAAAAGCAAGTCTTCAGGTCACGACAGAAGGATTGAAGGTCAGGAGCCACCCGAAGCTCCACGGGTAGTTGGTTCCAGAGGGCGGGCACACCCACAGAAAAGGCTCTCCCCCTGGGGGTTGCCAGCCAACATTGTCTGGCCAACGGCACTCTGAGGAGACCCTGTCTGTGGGAGCGCACAGGGCGATGGGAAATTGTTGCTGGCAGCAGGTGCTCCCGCAAATACTCGGACCTAAGCCATGAAGGGCTTTATAGATGATTACTACCACCTTGAATCTTACTCAGAGGGCAACCGGCAGCCAGTGCAGCTCATGCATGAGGGGTGTAACATGGGAGTATCGGGACACTCCCATCACAACCCGCGCAGCTGCATTTTGCACCAGTTGAAGCCTCTGAGTGGTCCTCAAGGGCAGCCCCATGTAGAGAGCATTACAGTAGTCTACATGGGAGGTAACGAGCGCATGAGTAACCGTACGCAAGGCATCTCGGTCCAAATAGGGGCGCAACTGGCACACAAGGTGAACTTCTGCAAATGCCCCCCTGGCCACAGCTCCTACATGATCTTCCAAATTGAGCTGTGCATCCAGGAGGACGCCTAAATTGCGCACCCTTTCCACGGGTGGTAACACCTCTACCCCATGACCAAAGATGGAACATCCTGGACAATCCGAGATGCCGGTACGTACAGCCACTCGGTCTTGGCCGGGTTGAGCGGAAGCCTGTTCCTTCCCATCCAAACCCGTACCGCTTCCAGGCACCGGGACATCACATCGAGGGCATTACTGGGTTGGTTTGGGGTGGAGATAAAAAGCTGGGTATCATCAGCATACTGATGATACCTCACCCCAAAACCACGGATAATCTCACCCAGCGGCTTCATATAGATGTTGAACAGGAGGGGGGAGAGGACCGATCCCTGAGGCACCCCACAAGTGAGGGGCCTCGAGGTTGACCTCGATCCTCCTGCCAACACCCTCTGCGAACAGCCCGAGAAGTAGGATAACCACCATAAAACAGTGCCTCCCACTGCCAACCCCCACGAGGCGTCGCAGTAAGATACCATGGTCGATGGTATCAAAAGCCGCTGAGATATCTAATAGGACCAGGATAGAGGAATAACCTCTATCCCGAGCCCGCCAGAGATCATCTACCAGTGCGACCAATGCCATCTCCATGCTGTGCCCCGGGCCTGAAAACCGATTGATATGGATCCAGATAGTCAGCTTCCTCTAGGAACATCGGAAGCTGTCGGGCCACCACACTCTCAACAACCTTCACCACGAAGCGAAGGTTGGAGACAGGACGGAAATTGTTCAAAATAGCCGGATCCAAGGCAGGCTTCTTGAGGAGAGGCCTCACCACCGCCTCCTTCAAGGCGGAGGGGAAGCATCCCTCACTCAAAGAAGTGTTGACCACTGCCTGGAGCCAGCCTCGTGTAACCTCCCGGGTGGCATAAACCAGCCAGGAGGGACACAGGTCCAATAACATGTGGCGGTACTCAGCTTCCCCATGATCCCATCCACTTCATCCAGAGTCACAGGATCAAACTCTTCCCAGATGGTATTCCCAAGACCCGACGCTTCCCCCACATCAGACTCTAGCCAGTCAGAATCCAGACCGGTCCGGATCTGAGCGATCTTGTCCAACAGATGTTGACAAAACTCCTCGGCCCATCCCTGCAAAGGGTCCTCCCCATCCTCTGATTGAGGAGGGAGCAGGTGACCCAAAACAGGGCGGCCGGGCGATTAACTGTGGACGCAATGAGAGCGGAGAAGTAAGCATACTTCGCCACTCCCAATGCCACCAGATAAGTTCTAGTAAAAGATCTCAGCTGCGATCGATCAGATTTGGACCGACTGGATCTCCAACTGCTCTCTAGGCCCCTCCTCCGGCGCTTCATCTCCTGGAGCTCCACAGAGAAACAGGGAGTTGGACCTCAGCCATGAGGTCTTCCATCCTCCAGTTCCTTCTTCCAGGCTAGCAGATGTCAAAGAATCCATCCCTGGGCTGAGCCCCAGGGCCGTCCAGCACAAGTGCCGGCAGCCCTGGGCTCAAATTCCACCCAGGCATGGCAGCAGCCATCTGTCAAGCCGGCAAGCTATCCAATGTCAGCAACACCGACATTACAAGCCGGCAGCAACAGCAGCAGCCGACCTAATGCCGAGCCGATGCAGCAGCAAATAACATTGGCTGGCATAGCCGCCAGGCTGATGCGACAGTCACACCGGCAGCAACGGCAACAACGGTGACAACGGAGGCAGCAACAGTGGCAACCCGTTGGCCGGCATAATCGCCAGGCCAACGCGACCACAACGGTTCAACCCTCCCCACCAGCTAGTAGGCCGACAAGCAACTTACTGCCGAGCTCTCCCGTCCCTGCTGCTGTTCACCCCAGCCGAGACAGGGGGCAAAACGGCTGGCATCAGCAGGGACACTGCAAATTCCCGGGTCACGCCGGGGGGCAGGGGGCAAAAAACAGACCCCCTAACCACCCCCCAACAAGGCCTAAAAACATCCCCCCCCCAAGAAGCTCACCGACTGCAGGCGGCCATCTTTGGGCATGCACAGTTAAGTTTCCAGTGTCTTTTTCCCCATATTTCTTCCAACATTAGTATATCCTAAAATATTTCATTTTTCTAAGAGAGGGTGGGTTATAACTTCCAACACTATCATCCAACAAAAATTAAAAAGAAAAAGAAAAAGAAACAAAAAATTCAGAGGGCAGGCTCAGTGGATCATTGGCTGTTTTTCTGTCATCAGTTTACTATGTTTCTATATGCATTCTTCCTCAATCCTGCTGCTGCCGCCTGTGTCCTCAGTACCATTAAATGTAGATCAGGGATATCCAATTTGTGCAACATTTTGCAACATTTTAGACTTGTGGACTTCAACTCCCAGTTTGGATACCGCTGCTGTAGGCCAAAGGAAAGAAGAACACTGTTGCCAAATTTGGAGAAAAATGATTATTCTTCCTCCTCTTCTTTCAAGCACTTTTTCTCTATTTCTGCAATGTCTTCCTCTACAGAAAGCTGCTCTGGCTTTCTCAGTGAAATAGGAATAATGATGCCTCCAGCTGGCACTGAGATAAGAGAAATTTCCAGTGTTTATTTCAGATCTCTGATAAAGGGGGATAGAAGAAGTGGCAGATTACCTTGCAAGAAACGTTTAGTAGTAAGTGGAAGTCATATAGCCATATATAGAGAATAGTTTTTGAGATGTTTTGCTCTCAGAACCTCTCCCCATTTTAAAAAATTATGGAGGACTCCAAAAGAACTTTTGTTTATATGGGTCATATTTATCATCATTTACTGTATTAAAAATTAAAACTGGACAAATGTATATTTATTTATTGAATCATGTAAAATAATATTAATGCTATTAGATAGTAACATAAATAATTTTCAGGAAAATATTTTTAACAAAAATAAGTAAAACATGACATTTTTTTTCCAAATATTTTTAATATCTGGCAAACTTTGATTTCATGCACCCCAGTCTTAGGGGGATTCCCCAGTGTCCTCATTTTAAGAACCTCTGATATAAAATAGTAGATTAGTAGTATATTCTTCATGCTTCTGCAATTAATTTTAAAAACCTCTGAATGATTATTATATCAATTTAATAAATATAACATTTATTATGTTAATAAATTTATATACTGTGCATCTCACTGTGAAGCAACTCTTTAAAAATGTCTTAAATAAAAACAAGAGATACAATAAATAATCCTAAGTAAATACCAGTTCCAGGTTACATGTCACAGTCCTACAGAAGGGTTAGCATTAGACTATCACCTTCTCTATTTTTGAGAAGGCCATCACCCAAAGGATCAGCCTACCCTGTAGAGGGAAACTTTCAGAGTTTGAATGCCATAACAGAAACATGTTCTGCTTTCAGCTTCCTTTGCCTCACAAAACTGGGAGGACTTTGGCCTTTAAGGACCTCACTGTCAATTCCAGCTGGAATACACCATCCTGAAGATACCTTGTGCCAATCTTTATAACGGCATTCAGAAAAGTTTTAGTAACCAGTGTAGGGCTGATTATATTAAACTTATCCTATGTTGCAGGATAAAAGATATATAAAAACCATTACCATTCAATATTTGTGCTGCTGCATTTTACATCAACTATACTTTTCAGAGTGTAACATGGCAAAAGTCTGAGTGATAGCCAGCCAGGTCCTCTTCTGGAGGCGCTACAGCTAGTGGCACAGCATGGCTAGGCATAGACAATAGAATTTCTTCTTGTTTTGTGTTCGCAAATGAAGAGATAAATCAGGTACCGAAGGACCTGAGACTAGACACAAAACCTGATCAGACTAGATGTCACTATTATACACTGCCATCCCCATCCCACCAATGGACTCCAATATTCATAGAATTTGTGAATTTATTCATGACATAACACTATTCAAGTCAGTGTCAGGAAAGTCCATCTTACCACTCAGTCATCCCCAAATTCTCCAAACATGGAAATGAAGTTGCAGTATTTTATATTCTGCAAAAACCTCAAAAGTGTGTGAAACAACCATCCAATTTTGCCTGCAACAAAATTGGTCTGCTTAGGTCAAATTAAGGCCTATTTAATGTTCAATAAGTGCTAGGTGACAGGGATTCCCAGCCTCTGGGCCACAACCCACTAGTGTGCCGTGAGCTGTTTGCAACCAGACCATGGAAATGTTGGGTGAGCGTGCATGTGCATCCCCACTTGTGCAAGCAACATGCACATGTGTACTTGCCAGCCATTCATGCAAAACAATCCCCTCCTCCCCCCGCCAGTCCTACAAAACCGGAAAGGTTGGGGAACTCTTTGCTAGGATATTAATCAGGGTACAGAATAGTAGGAGTTGAATTCTGAAATTACCACAGTTATATTATATGAAATCATGGTGGTATGTTTGGTGGTGGTGTGCTTGATTGTTTTAAATAATATATTTTCACTTAGAAAATAATTTTGTCATGGGACAAAAAATGTTGTTGTTTCTACTACTCAGAAAATGAATAAGTTGCTAGAATTTTGTCAGGGACTTTTTGAAGTCCATTTATGTCCACAAGAGAATCTACACAGAAGGAGAAAAATGGCCTATCCTGACTTTGGGAAGTATTTCAACAGCAGGATAATTTTCTAAGCTGTTTGAATCATCCACAAAGCAGAAAAAAACCCATAGATTTTTACCCTCATCTGGTATACAGATGTATATTACTATTCAACTGTGGAATTCCTTTTGTTAGATTTGCATGAAGAGTCAGACGTGGAGTGCTTCAGGGAAGAGTTTATTAGTGACTACAGCTCATAACAGACCCAATTTGGCTGGGCTGCGGCTGCTACTTATAGCCAGCAACCGCAGTTGCCAGCCAATCAGAGTGCAGGGTTTTCCCGCACTTTTTAAACCAATCATTTCTGACATTTTACAAGAACAGTTCAAACTTAACCAATGACATTCAAACCTGCATACATAACACCCCTCCCCACTAGGTTCAATCCATACTCGAACCCCAACCTATCTAATGTATTCTTTTAAATAGGTGGGGCTCTTAAGTGTACATTGAGACCTTCGTGGTTCAGAAGTTTTAACGTTCTCACCCAATGAGAGAGGAAATGTGTCTGTTGACATTTCCCTAGTTGGACTTCCTGTGAAAGAAGACCCTGTTTGATTGTTAGAATCTGGTCTCTCCTCCCAACCCATCTCCAGCCCAATGTCAGCACCCAAGTCAGGTAGTGATGTGCAATCTTCCACTTGTAAGGATGGATTTTGGCATTGTGACAGGTTTTTTTTAAAATTACATTTATATGCCGCCCTTCTCCGAAGATTCAGGGCTGCTTACAATTTGGATACAACCCAGTGTGCTCAGCAATAGCCTTCATTCCATTGTATATGCCTGCTTATTACTAAGCGGCATTTTTACAAGGTCAGCTAATTGCCCCCAACAATCTTGGGTCCTCAATTTACCTACCCCGAGAGGATAGAAGGCTGAGTCAACCTTGAGCCTGGTGGGATTCAAGCCTACAGTAATTGTACACAGCTGGATCTTAAGAGCAGGCATTTAACAGCCTGAGTCACCAAGGTTTTGGGATGGTTCCTGTTGTAATGGCTCATTACACATGGGGTTGATTCTTGCTTGCTGATTATCCTCATGCTCCTCCCTTCCCCTAGAAAAGGCATTAGGTATGGGAACTAGAGAGGAACAATTGCGATGTTCCTGAGGTAATCTGGATCTTAACTGATCAATGTGACTGCTCCAGAGGACACAATCCTCTGTTTTTACCCTGTAAGAATGAGGGCCAGTTATTTGAGTTATTTCAGCAGGAATCCATGAAGGTTCACCCATAAGGTTCTTAGCATAAACAGAATCACCCACAGTGAACGTGCGAACTTTGCTAGTGGAATCAAGTGGTGCGTTGGGTGTGTAAGAGGGATGAAGGTGGTCAAGGGGAGACCTAAGTTTCCTACCCATCAACAACTCTGCTGGGGATAAGTTAGTTGATGGGTTAGGAGTGATGTGCTGAACACTAAGAAGTTTTTCAACTTTCTCAGTGATGTCCCCAGGACCCAATTGCTGAAGCTTTTCCTTGGTAAAACGTACCATTCGTTCAGCCCGGCCATTAGTCGAAGGGTGCCCAGAGGCAGTCAGGGCATGTCTGATACCCTGTTGTGTTAAATAGGATTCAAAAAGGTTGGATGTAAATTGAGGGCCATTGGCAGAGACAAGAACATCAGGTAACCGTGGGTTACAAAAGCTTTTAAGCTGCTTGATGACAGCATCAGTTGTGGTGGATGCCATAGGGATTACCTCTAGCCATTTGGAATATGCATCTACTATAATAAGGAAGGTGTGCCCTCTGGTAGGGCCAGCGAAATCAATGTGAATCCTAGACCATGGGCCCCTAGGACATTCCCATTCCTGTGTGGGGGCGAGAGGTGGAGCAGGCCTGACTACCTGACAGTTGGGACAAGATGCAACCCAGTTTTCAACCATTTTGTCAATACCTGGCCACCATACATAACTCCTGGCCAATCCCTTCATCCTTATAATCCCAGGATGACCCTCATGTAACATTTCCAAAACCTCTCTTTGCAGTTTTGCAGGAATAACCACCCTGTTACCCCACAAAATACATCCTCTTAATACAGATAATTCAGTTTGCCTGGACTTAAAAGGTTGGGCAAGGTGAGGTAGATCTTGAAGAGGCCAACCTTTCTTAATCCAGCCTATAATAGGAGCCAATAAAGTGTCTTTGGCAGTCTCTCTGGCAATTTCAGCAGCGTGTACTGGAAGCTTGGCAACAGTTTCTAGGAAAAGGTGTGTGCCTCAGGTTCAAAGTCCTCCTTGTGACAAGGAAGTGGGCAATGACTCAAGGCATCAGCATGTCCAGTGTCCTTGCCAGGCTTGTGGATAAGTTTGTATGAATAAGCAGCAAGAAATTCAGTCCACCTCAGCATTCTTGGTGACAGGATAGTGGGTGTAGGTTTGTCTCCTGCCACAATGCCTAACAAAGGTTTGTGATCTGTGACAATGGTAAATGTTCTCCCATATAAATACTCATGAAATTTCTTGATAGCTGCAACAATTGCCAATGCTTCCTTGTCCAATTGGCTGTAATTCCTCTCTGCTTTGGTCAAGGTGCGAGAGTAAAATGCAATAGGGGCTTCCCTCCCACTGGGAAGCCTGTGGCTCAAAAAAAACCCCACTCCAAAAGGGGATGCATCACAAGTCAGTACAACAGGTAAATTCTCAGAGAACTGTATGAGTACAGCATCAGACGTGATTAGTCTTTTAATACTGTTAAATGCTGATTGTTCCTTCCTGCCCCAGACCCAAACAGACTTTTTGTCAAATAATCTGTGTAATGGTTCTGCAATGGTTGCCTTCTGAGGTAGGAACATGTGATAAAAGTTAATGAGTCCAAGGAAAGCTTGCAAATCTGTTTTGCATTTTGGTCTAGGGGCTTCTTTGATTGCTTGAACCTTGGCATCTGTAGGGTGGATGCCATGCTTGTCAATCATATAGCCCAAGAACTCAACCTTGTCAGTTCTAAGAGTGCATTTTTCTTCCTTGACTTTTAACCCTGCTCTCTTGAATCTGGTAAGGACTTCTCTGAGTCTCTCTTGTAATTGAGTGTCATTTTCAGCAGAGATTAACACATCATTAAAGTAAGGCACTACCCCTGGCAGTCCTTGGAGCATCCTTTCCATAAGGCTTTGGAAAATGCCTGGTGCCACGCTTACTCCAAACTGTAACCTTTTACATTTGAAGGCACCTCTATGAGTCACAATGGTTTGGGCCTCTGCAGTGGCATCATCAACTGTTAGTTGTTGATATGCCTGGGCCAGATCCAATTTGGCAAAGACTGTACCCCTGCCAAGTGAATGTAATAAATGATGCACCACTGGAACTGGATATGCGCTCTGCTGAAGCGCATGGTTCAATGTCCCCTTATAGTCTCCACAGATTCTTACTGACCCATCAGTCTTGACTGGTGTGACTATGGGTGTCTCCCATCTGGAGTGGTCAGTGGGCTCTAAAACTCCTTGAGCTATTAGTTTATCTAATTGTGCATCAATTTTCCCTTTAAGGCGATGGGACCCTTCTGGGCTTTAAACGAATTGGGGGCACCTTGGGATCTAGGTTGAAAGTGATAGGGGTCCCCATATAGTTGCCCAATCTTTCGCTGAAGACCTCTGGAAACTCAGACTTCAGGGCCTCCTCCCATTCAGTGTGGTGTGGCCTTTGAACTTCACATTGAATTCTCTTGTTCCAACTACTGGAATCTTGTTCCCTTGGTAGTCTTTAAGAGTCAGTGCTTGCTTCTGGAAAAGTTTCTTCTGAATGTTTGGGAGTAGCCTGTGAATAGTGTCCCATGACACCATAGATAAATAGGAGCCTGAGTCCACTTCCATTTGACAAGGCCTTCCTTCAATAAGTACCTTCACATGTACTTTTCTGCTTCTTAAGGGTGAAGAATGACCAATAGTGACTGTTTGATGAGTTTCATTCTTCCCATTTGCTTCTGTGTTGCACCCCATTTTCTCACTGAAGTTGTTATGCTTGAATTCTTTATCAGGAAACTTCTTTCTGCTTGGTGGAGTTCTAGATGATTTGCAGACTCCTGCTAGGTGATCTCTTTTTTCACAATGGAGGCAGATGGTATCAAAAAACTTGCATTCAGTGCCCCCCCACAACCTCTGCAATCAAAGTCTTGCCTTTTTCTTCCTTTTCTTCTCCATTCTGAGTCTATAAATTCCTTCCTCCACTTCACTACAGTCTGAATCAGAATCTATTTGCTCGAAATGGGTTGTTGTGGATTTTTCCACATCAGGATGGCTTGCGGCCTTGTTAATTTTCTTCATGGCTGCTGCTGAGGACTTGGTAGCTTCCGCTGAAGAAGCTTCTTCTATGGCCTCCTTAAGCATGATCTTAGGTTTCATTAATAATTTGCTCTGCAAAACCTTGTCTTTTAGGCCTAGAACAAATCAATCATGGCCTCTTCAAGTTGATAAACTCACATGCACCCCAATGTCCCTTAAACTTGCCACGTTATTAACGCTGCTTTCCCCTTGATCCCGACGGTAGAATTCGTGTCTCTTAATGAGGCACGATACTTGTGGCGCATAATGGGCTCTTAATAACTTTTCTAAGTCGGGCCAGTCCATTACCTTCACGTCTGCAGCTCCCGCCAATGCCTTCCCAATCTTGAAAACGGCCGGACCGCAGTGGGTGAGAAAGTCCGCCCTCTTCCGCTTGTCAGAAATGTCAGCGAGATCGTTTCCCTCCAAATACATTTGGAAACGATCTGCATACGAGTCCCAGTCTTCTGCTGTCAGATCGAACGGGCTGGGGTGTTCAGCGCAGCCATCTCTCTCAGCTTGTTCTCCGCGTTGTCTTCTTCGAAGGATCCCACCTTCGCGCCAGTGTTAGATTTGCATGAAGAGTCAGACGCGAGTGCTTCAGTGAAGAGTTTATTAGTGACTACAGCTCATAACAGACCCAATTTGGCTGGGCTGCGGCTGCTACTTATAGCCAGCAGCCGCAGTTGCCAGCCAATCAGAGTGCAGGGTTTTCCCGCACTTTTTAAACCAATCATTTCTGACATTTTACAAGAACAGTTCAAACTTAACCAATGACATTCAAACCTGCATACATAACACCTTTTATTATGATTAAATGTTCTACAGTACTTATCAGTGCATTGAGAACTATCTAATGAACTCACATATTAAGGATGCCAGATAAAACTTATCATTGTTCCTTCATTTAATACCTTTTAGTGGAATCTGCTCACAATGTTTTTCTTCAAGCACTAAGTTTGTAAGGAGCAAAAAAATATGCATACATATATATACCCCAGGTTTTGAGTCATTATCTTACAAATCATAGACAAATTGTAAGGAGACATAGTAATTATCTAATTCAATACCTGTACAAAATAAGAAAAATACATTTGTTTTCAGAGAATATACCAACCAGTAATCAATTGCAACTGAAGAATAGTTTGGCTAGAACCAACAAAATAATTTCAACCAGAATAGGAAAATAAGAGAAATTCATATACAAATGGATTTGAAAAAGAATGCTTTCTCATTATGTAACATCATTGTAGTTTTCTTGTATATAGAAGTATAACAGTATTTTAAAAAATGCATTTTGCTGGGGAAGAAATGCTCCATCTTCTGAAGTCTGATAGAAATATATTTATATTGAAGATTCAAAGAGTTCATAACTGTTTATCTTATTTTCATCATATAATGTTATTTTTTCCATTAGCTGCTTCTTTTTATCATTGATTTTTATTTCTTTAATTAAAGCTGAAATAAAAGACAAAATAATATCACTGATCTAAATAATGAATATACAAGTTAAGTCTCCATTCCACTGAAAACTTTTATGGAATGCATCTCAACACAATGTCTAAAACAGATTAACAATTCATCAGAAAGCTAAATATCATGTAAAGAGAAATATTTTTAAAATGAAAATGTAACAGTTAAAAGAATCCAAAAGTTGTCATGAAAGACCAGTCCAAGACTTCTGGAAAAAGAGTGGTCTTAGTTTGCTTTTGAAAGCCAAATCCTGCAAAAAGCAAAGGGAACCCCCTTTGTGAAGAATTCCAGTGCCTGAGTACCATCAGGGAAACAAACCACCAGATCAAGAATTCCACAGAAATTTTATGGTCTACATAGGTGCAAATCACAAGCATTTAGGAGTCATACTATTTAGAATAGTAAAATTAAAATTAATCAAAATCAGGACTGGTGAGACCGAAGTTAAAGTCTACTTTAAGCTATGGAAATTGACTTGAGTGATTTTACTCCAGTCTCTTTCTCTTAATTCAACCTGTCCTCTAGGATTACTATTGTAGAGATAAAATGAGTCAAAATCTCTCAATTTATAGGAAAGAGAGAATATAATCCCAATGAACAGACCTGGAAACCAACCAATTAGCTAAACAATTATAGAATTAGCAGTGTATGTTCTGTACGGACAGCTCTGATCAAAATTCTGTCAGGCATATCAGTATTTCCAACCACTTCCAAAATTTAATCTAGAGGTTACCAGTGCAAACATCATCATTAATGCAGCTGACGAACTACCCAAAGTGGTAAAATACATTATTTAGTGTATCTGGCATATGAGCGTCCAGGAGCATGTAGGTTTTTAAATATGAGTGCTATCCCATCAGCATAAGAATAAATATATATTGGAATGAATATTTTCCCAGTAAACAATACTGTACTTCTATTTTCTTCACTTCAGGCATTGTTTCACGCTCTCCTTACTTGGACCTGAGGAGAAACTGTTATATGTCATTGCTATTTCTGTGATGCTGTATCAAACTTTCTACAGAATTTTTGACATTAATTTCTACCAAACCTCAAAAGAATATTTATTTATTTATTTTAAATTTTTAATAATTTTTATTGAACATATTTTCACAATTAAAAACACATTTCCACTCAATACAGGGTGTTTGTACTAGTGTTCACTCACATTGACATATTTCTAAATGTATAGGTTACTACTAAGTATTGTTACAGTTATTCCTACATTCAATTTAAGACATATATTTACATAGTTATTTACATAATTATTTACATGGATATACCTGGTATTATTTCATCTTACCATAACTCCTACATATCTCATCCATCTGCTTTACGTCTACCTTCTAACCAGTTATACCCTAAGTTCCAAATCTCATGGTACTCTGTTTCTTCTCTCTCTTTCAATTCCATTGATAACCTATCCACCTATGTGCATTCTAAAACCTTTTTTAATATCATGGTGTCGGAAGGAATATTGTCATATTTCCAGTTCTGGGCAAAGGCAATTCTTGCCACAGTTATTATATGAAGTAGCATATATTGAAAGTTTTTGTCAATTTTATATCTTAATATACCCAATAAAAATATATCTGGTTTCAGTTCAATTTTTTGTTTTGTAATTTCTTCTAGCCAATTCTTGATTTTGAGCCAATATTTCTTAGCTTTAGGGCAGGTCTGCCACATATGGAAAAAAGTTCCCTGTTCATGATCACACTTCCAATAATTTGCCGACCTGTTAGGGAACATTTTAGCCAACCTTGCCGGAGGTAAGTGCCAGCGATAGAGCATTTTATACAAGTTCTCCTTATAGGCTGCTGATAATGTTAGTTTGTAATTTATTTCCCATAATTTTTCCCAATCTTCCAAATCAATGCTATATCCAAAAAATTGGCCCAAATTATCATACTGTCCTTTACTATTTCTTTTTTCATTCAAAATCTTAAAGAGATAGTTATACATTTTAGTAATAATTTTTTCCTCTGTCCCCTGGAATATTTTATCTAATTCCTGTTGATCTTTGTGTATCCCATATTGTTCTATATGTTTCTCATACCTTGTTTGGATTTGTAGATATGGCCACCAATCTATCTCTATTCCTTGTACCTTCAATTCTTGGTTTGATTTTAATTCTCCTTGCTTGTCTAATAATTCTTTGTATCTAACTATTTTATTTAAGTCTAAGACATTAGGATATACCATTGCCTCTATAGTCGATAACCACATTGGAATTTTCATATAATGATTTCTCTTGATTCTCTCCCAGACAGCTAACAAGGCATCCCTAACTTGGTGTCTCTGAAAGTATGAATGCAATTTGTTCTTCCCCTCCCCAAAAGAATATTTAAATATTACCTTTTACCTTGTGAGGAACAAGCAGTGCCATCATTTTTTCTCTGCTGTTGATTGGTTTTGCTGTCAGAGTCTGTATTTTTTGCTGTAAACATCACAGACTTAGGAAAAGAAACATTTTCTGGTTCCAGACTGTGTTTGGCTGGTGCACAGCAGGAAGCGTGTTCTACAGCGTCCCATGAACAGTCACAGGATTCATCTGTCTCACAAGGCACCCGTAAATTCTGCTCGGAGTATGTTTCAGAAGGCAAAACTTTTATACAAGGTGGTAATGTAGTGGTACAGTTTAGAGATCTAGAATTGGCAGAGGCCTTGTGGAAATCAACATTCAAGGGACTAGCTGGTTCATCATTGGTTTCTTCTGGAATATTGGTGAAGAGCCCAAGATTTCTGCTTCTTTCTGACATGTTCTGATGATCTGCAATTTCTATCATTTCATTCACCTGTTTTTGACAAGAATGTTAAATGGGTTGTTTCTACTTTCCTCATTGAAATAAAACAATTTCCCTTATTTTCTACGTTTACTTACTCTTAAATCCAAGAAAATAAAGAAAATAAAAGGACTGCATAGCAAGCGCATCTTCACTAACAAGCTGATTATGTTTACCTCTCTTGTGTTTGCATTCTTTTTCCGCAGGCAAATGCAGATAGAAGTGGCCAAGTATAAAGAAACTGTTTCTGTCAAACAAACAGTTTGCCTATCTTGGTATTTGTGACATATTTGTATGGCAGCAAGATTTTCAAAGTTTTTCTCCTTAGTACAAGACAATTCTTTTGCCATTCTGAGTTCTTCAAGCAAAGCATCTTTCTGTTGAAAAAAAGGTTGGAAGAATGCAGTTGATGTTATTTCTCTGTCTTTTAAAGAATTGTTAAGTTGTTTGGTTCCCTTACATAATGAAGCTGAAAGTAATTGTTCTGTTTTCTACATATTACTAAATAGTTCCTCAAATTTTAACAGGGCAAAATGGTGTATCATAGGACAACAATTTTTGAGCAAAGGTACCTCAAAAGAACTAAATTATAGATTGTGCCTCAAATCCATGATTCTGAGGGAATAAAATTTTGGGAAGTTGTGGCTGCTATGGTTACTTTTGAACATTCCATGACAGTTGCTCAGCTACTCTTGCAATCCTGTGTTTTCTCTGCTTATGAGAGTAGTGGGGGGGAAGGGAAGAAGAATGAACCTTATGCACCCTTCTTATGTAGATGTGGAACAAGTAAACTGCATAAAACAATAACAATTCAAAAACTACATTCTCCAGTCTGAGGACTTCTCACTCTCAGGGTCTTTCTTCAAACATTTAAATCTTCCAAAATATATTTTCTACATACCAGAAAAATAGGATTTCTTTTTTCATCCACTGCTTTCATGCCAGTCAGTATTTCTGCTAAAACCTAGAAAAATGATTACAATTAGATTTTTAAAAAATTATAATGGACATCTGATAATCCCGACCTTCAGACTATTTATATAGTTCATCTGGCAATCCATCCTATCATAGAAGAAAACCTTTCTATCATATACAAGCCAGCTTTTAACCAAGTCTATAGAGATCAATATTGCCTATGCTGACAGGCAGCTTCTCTCTTTAATCTTAGGTAGAAGCCTTCCTTAGTCTTATAATCCAAAACCCTTTTTTACTGAAGACACCGAGACACAATATAGCACAAATGGTGCCTGCCATGCAAAGAGTGTTCTCTGGCATGGAAAAATGAGCTTATTCATAATTTTTCAATCTCCAAGCATAATTATATGAAACAACATCTTGACATTTTACTAATTTATCCACTGGAAGTAACTTATCAGACTTAATGAAAGGAAAACATGTCCAATTCTTGGCATGAGAGTTATGTAAGATTATTCATGAAGAACAACAACTTACAATTCCACAAGCAAATATGTCCACTTTTTCAGTTAGCTGCCCATGCCTGACAAAATCTTCTGGGAAATAAGCTAGTGAAGCTTGTAAGACCTTGGTTTTTATCACAGTATATTCCGATTTCTTTTCCACAGGATGCAGTCTAAGACCAGAATGTCCAAGTTGTGGTACAAAGTTTGCATCCAGCAAAACGTTGGAACTGTATAGGAGATAAAAGTACAAATATATGATCAGTTACAACATTGATCTTTGAATGTGAATTAGAACTTAACCCTAAGCAGCATTATTATCAAAACAGCATTATTAACTGATAAACATCAGTTAAACAAATGTGTGACCAAAACCTGGTTTTAACGCTATAAGAAATGGCAGTTAATTCAGGTTGTTAATACTGTACATACATTTGAATTCTAACAAACCGTAATGTAATGTAAAATATAAATTATGCCAATATTATCAACCAACAGTATTTTATTTGCATGACAATTTCTTAAGGCAAACAAATTACTTTCTTAAGAAAATAGGTATTCATAAATATTTTTTATTTATCAAATTTATATGCTGCCCATCTCAATGAAGGCAACTCTATACATCTGGAGATAAAATAATTAAGTGGTGTATTAAGCAGAATAAATGAATAAAAGAAAAAAGGGTGCACTCTAATTTTTCCATTCAAGTGTTCTCTTCTAGCTTTTCTGCACTATTTATGACAAGGGAAAGAAAGCCAAAATCAGCTGATAGGGTAGCTGCAGATGTGCACTGTAGACTCAGCAGGTAAGAATTGATTACAGTACATTTTTAACTAATTTCATGACTCTTGGGGATTTGTCTGACACAATGGATTACCTCTAAACTTAAGTTTGCCTTGAAGTATTGAAGGTGTGTTTTGCTTTCCCATTTTTTAGTCATGAAAGCCAAGCCAGCTCTGTGTGTGTATGCGTGAGCGTGCATCTATGTAGGAGGAAGTACTTTATGAGTCAGTTACTTAATATTTATTGAAGACAAAGTTGCTAAGAAGGATCCAGCACTGTACTGATGTTGTTTAGCTATACTCCTTTCTTATGAAAACACAACATTTTTAATCAGATAGAAGTTTAAATAGTTCATTAAGTAATATATAATAGGATACATAAAGAAGTAAATGCTATTTTAAATGCACATCCCCACCTTTTTATATTTCCATGAATAATTCCAAACTGATGTAAATGCTGAATGGCTTTAATTAATCCCAAAGATATCCTGGTGCGTTTCTCCCAAGTTAATGCTTCAGAACTATCCTGCAACAGAAAAAACAATGGATCTTTAAAAAGATGACTCTTTAGCAATGAATGATAAAACACTCCTACTGCAAAAATCAAATAACACATTGGGAATAGTTCTGCTGTTCTGCTCTGCTGCTATATATTTCAGCCCCTTGTGCCTGATACTGTATTGGATTGCAACTACCACCTTCTCCATGAGGATTGGAGATAGACACTGTAGTTCAGTCAATTTGGGGGACACCAAGCTCTGGAAAAGCACCTATACTTTCTTCCAAAATAGAATTACAGAATATGGAAATAGTTTTGTTGTGCTCCTAGGAGCCCGCTCCCACCAAAACCCTAATTGTATAGCAGGAGTGTCAAACTCGATTTCATTAAGGGCCACATCAGGGTTGTATAGGTTGTTTGACCTTGGGGGGCGAGGGGGGCTGTGGCTGTGGTAGGCATGGCCAGCTTGATGTCCTGCAGCCTTCTGCCAGCAAAAATGGGACTCCATTTTCAGTAGCAGAATGCTGCAGGAGGCTATCACAGCCAACAACAGAACTGGGGAGGGCTGCATGTAGCTGTCCCGCGTTCCATTTTTGCTGGCAGAGGCACTGCGGGCCAGTCCTTTGCTGTTTCCAGGCTGGCCCCGCGGGCCAGACCTAAGCACCGCACGGGCCAGATTTGGCCTGCAGGACTTGAGTTTGACACTCCTGCTATATAGCAACAGCTAAACATACTGCAACAGAAACTGGTATTGAAGGTCAGAAAAAGTAATCACATAGGGATCATTGCAACAGCCAAAACTTTGAGGACCAATCATAGGTACCAGTCATTCAGCACCATCTTAAGTTCAGTCACTGAATGAGTGGTTATTAAGTGAGGACCACCTCTTATTAACAATTATTCTGAATTCAGATAACCAAGTAAGCCAAAGAGCTTCTCAACTGTTTCAAACTGGAGCTGGTTGATTAAGTAAGAGCTAAACCCACCTTCCCATTCCCCATAAATTGGGCTGCCTCCTTCTCCATCATGTGTCAATGATTTTATTCTGCTTGTATTGTGATTTTATTGGGTATATTTATATTGGATGATTTTAATGGTTTTTTTATCTTGTATGCTGTCCACAGTTGCTTTGAAACAAGATGGCTGGCAAATAAATTTCATAATAAATAAAATAAAATAAAATAAAATAAAATATCAAGCACAGCTTACTGCCTAAACTCAACCAGATTTTAGGGCTATAGTATCCACTGGGTTATCACTGAAACCAAGATCTTTTTGAAAAGGTTAGGGAACTAAATTCTTGAGGCTAAACAACAGATAGAGTCAAATTGATGCTTCTGTACTTGGAGGTGGCTGATTCCTCATTAGCTGTTTGCCTTTCTACTAGTGATACAGCCAAGGCATCTTCCCTACTATCTCTGTAACTCACATCAACTTCAATGAGAGATCTCATATCTTATGCAAGTCCCATAATCCCTCTCATGCTTGTTGAGCTGACAGAAGTGCTTCCTTTTAATGGATGTGATACGCAAAAGTGCATGCTTGTTGCTTACCCAACAATGTAACCTGTCCAATAACGATCCATTTTCCATGTAGGAATAAATCAAGGAGTGAAGTCCATTTTCTACACAGAAACCCAACAACTGTAGAATATTAGGATGGCAACATCTAAAAGGCATTTGAAGAAATTGTATTTATTCACTTATTGCAACTATATCCCATCACAATCCCACAGGACACTCAATAATTTCCCAAGAATTAAAATATGATTACATTCACAAAACAATGAGATATAAGAAACATAACACACAAATCCAAAAAGACCTTGGTTGAGGGAAAGGTTCTTCCAGCCTTTTCCTTCAGATGGAGCTGAGGATCAAAAGAGGAGAAGAGCTATAAAGGCTAGCTAGAAAAGGTAAAGAATAAGCAATGGTTTTGATGGAACAAGAATAGAAAACTGAAACAAAGAAGATGAGAAATCGAACCCTATACAAAAGGAGTATAGGTCTATAAAGTGTATCAATATAGGCTTTAAGACAAAAGAAATATAGAAGCCAGCAATAAATATATTACAGATATAAAACTGATACAAAGACATGACACTGAACTTTAAACAATATGGTGTAAAATAAAAGCCTATAGATAATAGTTAAAACAGTATATACTGCAGTTTTAGCAATAAGATACTAGTTTCTGAAATAGTTGAAGGATTTAATATTTACAATTGGGAGGGATAAGCTTTTCTTGTTGTAAAGTCTCCCCAGCCACTGAAGGATGCAAAAACAAAATAAAGCAGCTCTTCATTTCTAATACTTTATGTTTTTATTGAGTCAACATAATGTATTTTGTTTCACACCATGACAAATATGATACTGAATTATATTCCTAAAGTATGGAACTGCTATCTTATGAAAAACTTTGGCTATCAGTCTTGGGGCATCACAAAGAGGATAATCATATGTTATGGGGGAGTAGAAGTAATTACTCTGGTTTTAAGGAATGGATCCCTGATATGAGTTTATTGGTTTTTAAAAGTCTTCATGCTCTAAAACATAAGATGATGCATTATGTTCCTATGTGCCCTCCTTTATTGATAAATTCAATAACTGAATTCATTCTATAGACATTCATAGTTTTCATAGAGATTTTTATTGTTGCTTTTTTGATTAGGTTAAACATATTTCTAATAGGTTTAGTTTTTTTTCACACACCATTTAATGAGAACTTTTTATTTTGCGTTTTACTTTTTTAACCAAGCAGTTCTGCGTGTGTCTGTCTGTGTAATGGTTAAAAGAGTCAAGATTAGCCTGATCATATCCGTTCTGTCATGTACTGTACATATTACACATATAAACAAGAGGCATGGCTTCAAATGTAGTGAAGGCTGACTTCTTGATTTTTTTACTCGGCCTTGCTGATACCTCTGATTTAAACAATAGAAATAAAAAGTTGAGTGTTGTAAGAGAATCTAGCCAGTCTGCCACAGCAGTTCTCCAGATCAATTTAAACCTTAAATTGGTTTAAAGTAGAATTATTCTGAGTCTCTTGAGTCCCCCTACTTCCTATACTCAAAAACCTCTTCTGTAATAGCTCTTATTTCTTCTGTAGCAGTTTTTGTTCCCTCCTACATGTTCTCAGAGTCTGTTAGACATTCCATAACAAATTCACAACTAAATTAAGAAATTTCCCCTGGATTAAACATTCACTTCCTGATTCTTCAGGATGAAGTAATTTTTCATAAGGAAGTGGTTCTATTGTGGAAATTATTTATATATTTTATTGACTACATTTTGTTACTGTAGCTTTAAGAAAGAAAATTCATTTCTTATTTCCCTTGTTTTCCTTTCATTGCTTTGCTACTTATATTGATTTATTTGATTTATGTTATATAAACAAGAAGTTTTATTGTTTCTTGCAAATTTCTACTCTTTATATTAATGTAGCACCTGAGATACTGCTCTACCATGGCATTCAATCTCTCTCCTCCCCCACTGGTGCTTGGATGTGTCACTACGGTTTTTTTGAGATTTGTCTGTTCAGCTCCTAAGCTAAAATTTGCAGGCAGGTGCCTGCTAGCTAGCACAGAGTTTTTATTTCACTTCCTGTAACTTCCTTTGTACTTTTCCTGTATATGCCTTTGGTGTGAGATTAAGCTCACAGATATAAGAAATAATTCTTGTTTATGTTGATGATATTGTTTATATTGGTCCAAATAAGCAAATGAGTGTGAATTTTGCTAAAGCTTTGCAGAAATATTTTACATTGAAATCTTTAGGTTACATTAACACTTATTTGGGTGTTCAGATTATTAAAACTCAGAAGGGGTTTAGTATTTCACAAGAGGATATGATTGACCAGCTTTTGCATCATTGCAATATGAAGGATGCTAAAACAGCTAGCATACCTATACAAACAGATTTTCATAATCTGGTGCATGAACCAAGTCCTGATTCTGAAGATCAAACACTTTATCGTTCAGTAATTGGGTCACTGTTATACATTAGTAGTTGGACTAGACCCGACATTGCACTTAGTGTTAATCTTTTATCACGACACGTAGGTAAGGCAAAACAGTTTCATTGGTTATGCTTTAAGAAGTTGTTGAGATATCTAAAGCACACTAAAAATATAACGTTGTTGTTAGAACTGACACATACTGATTATGCAGAATTATGTTGTTATGCAGATTCTGATTGGGCGAGTGATAAGAAGTCACGTAAAAGTACTTCAGGTTACATGATGTTCTTAAATGGATGTCCTGTTTACTGGCATGTGCGTAAACAGAACTTCATTTCTTTTTCATCTACTGAAGCTGAATATGCTTGTGTTTCAGATGCTTGTAATTCTCTAACATGGTTTGATGCTTTAGTCACAGATATCTGGACACGCCCAATCCAGCCAATCACAGTGATGGAAGACAACGAATCTGTGGTTTATATATCTGAAACACGTTTCACAGGTTCTAGGTCCAGACACATTGACATTCGTTATAAGAACATAAAGCAATTAGTTAAACAAGGTTTTGTTAAATTACAGTATGTGTCTACACATGGTCAGATTTCTGATATGCTCAACAAACCACTTCCAGCTGCTCAGCACAAATATCTACGTGAGAAGATGTGCTTTACCTGATGTTCGCTTAACAGACAAAGAAGGGGATGTCATGATGTTTTTTTGAGATTTGTCTGTTCAGCTCCTAAGCTAAGATTAGCAGGCAGGTGCCTGCTAGCTAGCACATTTGTTATCTTGTCTCCATAGTAATGCGATAAGACAGTCTTGTGATTTCTGATTCACTGCCCATGCTTCAAAGAGTTTGTACTTCAATTCCTGTAACTTCCTTTGTACTTTTCCTATATATGCCTTCGGTGTGAGATTAAGCTGCCGGTATGTAGCCCGTTAGGTTTTATTATTTTTCTAAATAAAAAATGTTTCTTAGATTACTTTCCGGGTTTTATTTTTTATCAAAGTTGACAGCAAAGAAAGGCACAGTCTATCACCTCTAATTAGCAGGGATGTTTGGAAGCTGGTTTTTACTCCCTGACAGGATGAAAGGCCGAGCTAAGACCCTGGGATGACCCAATAGACCGCAGGAACTCCCTCCAAAATTTGGCCATGAATTGGACCCTTCAGTCTAATTCCAGGGTTGTTGTTGTTATTATTATTATTATTAGTAGTAGTAGTAGTAGTATTAGTATTATTATATAAATACTTAACAAGCTTAGTTGCAGGAACCAGAAAATTTAAGGTTTAAAGACCTCAGGCCATGATGAAACCAAAGATTGCTAGCAGTTTTTGGTTAGGTAAAAAAGCAGAAAATTCTAAGGGATTGAATTTCAGAATCAAGAAATTCCTTGTGGTTGAGTTTGACTCTAGTAACTAAGGGAATATTGGCATTTCTGTTTGTACAACCTATGTGTTTATCTCTCTGTGTCTAAAATCATTATTTCAAGATCGTTTATAATGAAAGCCCTCCCCTCAATCCATCCATATTCTGGGCCTCTCCAATGCAAACCCTAAGTTAGTAATACTTTTTGAAGATAAAAGGTTTATTTCATTAACAGGAAAAAAAAGAGTGAGATTGTTGCAATGCCTACCCAAGCTCAAACATTGCTCAAAGAGAACAATTTTCTTATTAAAGCCAAAATAGCAAAAATAAAATGTAAAAACATTAACAGACTAAGACACACACATACAGGTAGCCCTCACATAACATCCATTTATTCAGCAACTGTTAAAAGTTGTCATGGTGCTGAAGAAATGGACTTATATCTGACCTTTGAAATGTATGTGTGTATGTATTCAATTATTTATTAAATTTTTATACCGAGGAAGTCTGGCTCACAAGATAAACTAAAATTGTCATCTGCTGCTTTTCCCTACTAAGAGTGTTGTCCAGCTACTTACCGAAAGCAGATTTGCACTTCTGTACGAAAAAATATTTGTGCCTCATTCTGGAATAAAGAGAATCCTATTATTTTTCTGAACAGCAAGTTCATACTTAAACATATTTGTACATACAGTATATACTAGCCATTTTCTTTAACTTGTTTGAATCTATTAAACTCAAAATGACAGTCAGAATTGGAGAAGGAGAGGCTGTATGTTTATTCTGCTATATCCAATTTCATAGTAGTTCAAGCTCCAAGTGTTCTCTGCCAACATATTCATACATTGCATTTCACTAACACTATTTATCAGTATAGAATGAAATCACATTATATTATTGTATCTGCATTTTCAACAATATAATTTAAAAAGCGAAGTTCTTTTTTGCTTCTGTGATTTTAATTCTACTATTTTAAACCAGGCTGATTTACTGATTTAACTGGGAGGTTAATTGAAATCTATATTTATATTGTATTCAATTTGCATTAGTAATTTATATTGCTTTGTAGAAAAGATGGCTAAAAAGTGACAAGACTTTCACATCTTTCTCTCATCAACATAAATTCTAGTTCAATAAAATTAACCCCATTATAATAATCCAAGCTTACATATCTCAACTCCTAACAATAACCGGGGATCCAGATTTTTGAACTTGTCCTCTCTTGCTAGATTCAGCCAGTCTGGTTTCAAGACAGATAAACAAAAGATGCCCTGTGAAATTATTGCACACCTTTTCTAAAGTAGTGGAGATAACTGCCAAGAGTCTTCTTTCAAAAACACAGTGTTAGGGATGGGAATGGCAGTGCCAGGAATCCAATATGGCTATATAGAGACACCCTCCTATTGTTAACCAGCTATGCACATGCCTTTCTATTTTTGTTCATGAGATAAATGAAGACAGGCACATACCTTTTTTAGTTTTTTAACAACATAGTGAGCATTATCTCTCTGACCTCTGTAAGTAGTAGCAAAGACGCCTTCACTAATTCGGTTTTTTTCACTGAAGCCGCTGGTGGCAATTTCCACTTCCCTTGGCATCCACAAAAGACTTGCAGTGTCATGATTAGGAGAAAGATTCTCCTGAGGAATGGAAGAACTGTAGAGCTATACATTTCAGAGAAAAGATATGATTGATATTTTGGTGAACATCAGAAAGATTACTTTCAATCCCAAGCCACACTACAGGCTGTCATTCCAAAATAACTATACCTATAAATTAGTTTGAAGATATGACATGAAATGTTACTAAAAACTAATATAATATCTTTTTATTTATATTTTTCCTTTATTACTCTCTTGAGTCTTTTCTATTTTAACTGCCAGGTGCTAATATGCATTGTTTCATAACTCTCACATTGCATATCTTCAGAATGCAGCATAGTTACTTCCAAATAAATATATTCAACCCTGAATACTATGGATGGTTTTCCATATCATTAGACTGGGCAATTGGCTTAGTTTATGTATCTAAAAAGTGTCAAACTGATAATTATTTATTAATTGCATTTTAATACCAGATTCAGATCCAAGATGTTTGTAGGATTTACTGCCTCAAATAAAGGATAATTTAGCTGAACTACAAGATTTTGGAAGGGATGTTATATTGTTGCTTAGCTTTTCTTGAAAAAAGCTGGGATCCAGAATTTGACAGCTGCCTTAAACTCCAACATCTTAACTGTTATGCTTTACTTTGCCTCTTGCATAATAACCCTATCAAACAATTCATCTCTAATGAAATATTTCTTATTAGAACAAAACATTTAATGGAGATAGTAGCTAACTATGCATAGAATTATTTTTACAGATAAAAATATAGCCGATAATACTGATAGTAGAGTTTTTAAAACTCTTATTGTATATTTCAAATTAATATCTTATTAGTATAATAGTATACTAGTATAAATTAGTATAATATAATAAGTTTTACTATCTATATGCTTAAGTAATATACTTTACTGACTGCAGAGTATTTTAGCTAAATGCAATAATATGATCCTTAGAAAATAATTTAAAATAGTGTAAGTTTTCCTACTCTTTACCTTTACATTTGAGAAATCTGAGAAATTTGAATGTAAAGAATGTGGGAGGTCCATGGAAGTTGGTGGCAGAGATAAAGAAGGCATGTCTGAATCTACTTTTAAAAGAGGATCTGAAAGTAACAAAATGAAATACATTAGAGGCTACTTCTGCAGTTTTGGAGTCAGAGGAGAAGATTTGTTTCATTTCAAATATCTGTACTCAGTGAAAATTAAAACAGTTACAAATCTTCTAACATTTTAAGATTGGGTTGCAGATTCTAATCAATTATGGCTGATGTTGACAAAGCTATGCAAGAGTGTATCTAGTTACTATTCAGACGGGGCTACTAAGCAATTCTTGCCCTAGGCCAAGGGAACTTGATGAAACACCCTGGAAGAGAGAAATAGCAAATTCATTTTTAGACTATTGTAAGGAAAATTGATCTCCTGTGGATCTGTTTACATAGCCATCAGAGATTGAGTTCAACTCAATGGTGACTTTACTTCTTTATCCACTCATCCTGGAGCTTTCCAGTTGTCTGGAATTCAAATTTTAATTATCCATTTAATGTTGTAAGCCACCTTACCAGGGGTGGGACCTACCGGCATAACAACCAGTTCGCTTTGCATGTGTGCGTGCCAAATGCGCACGTGCGCACTACTTACAAATTACCAGGTCCGGCAAGCATTCACCTGCTCCAGCTGACGAGTGGCACTCAGCTGTGCCACGCAAGGCAGCTGAGGAGGAAAAAGCAGGGACTAAAGAAAAGCTTAGAGCCACGGCAGGCGGGTGGGCCAAACAGACGACCAGAAGATCATCGCAGCGAACCAGTTTGATGTCAGCTGCTCTTTGGAACTACCAGTTCTATAGAACTGGGCTGAACCGGTAGAATCCCACCCCTGCACCTTACTTTGTGGCAAGATGGGCAGCAAACAATTTTAATTTATAAATAAATTCATAGACAATATGTCATGCTAGAATTTATGGGAATTGAAATCCAATATATGTGGCATATACCAATATGAGGAAAATTGCCCTGTGTGACTTACTGCTTAATATGATGCATGAGCCAGACCATTATGAATAGTTCAACAAATTATGTGGAATTAGTCACAGGGTGATGTGATGCATGAGTCTAATCACCCGCCTGCATCCTAGGAAACAGATGCATTTTTGTGGTAATGGTTATGCAAGATAAGCCTGACAACTATCAACCTCTAGTGTTGATAGCGGTTCCCTGACGGCGGTCCCCTGACGGTGAGCCTACTCTGTGGTGGCCCCCGACTTATGGAATCAACTGTCTCTGGACCTCCGCTGGCCCCTGACCTCCGCACCTTCCGCCGCGATTTGAAGACCTGGCTATTTGACCAAGTCGGGCTGTGATTACCTAACCAGGGGTAATGGGATAATTTTTACCTCTAATTCGGTTTATTGGACTTTATAGTGGTTTAATTCTTTTTAAATTATTTATTGTATTTGTATGTTTTAACTGTGAGCCGCCCCAAGTCTTCGGAGATGGGGCGACATATAAGTCCAATAAAATAAATAAATAAATAATTTGTTTTGACTGAATCAAGAAAACAAAGTATTATATTTGATAGTACTGCAAACTACTTCTGCTGACAGCCAGCTACCTGCAATTTGGCAGATCGAATCCCACCAGGCTCAAGGTTGACTCAGCCTTCCATCCTTCTGAGGTAGGTAAAATGAGGACCCAGATTGTTGGGGGGGGCAATATGCTGACTCTGTACACTGCTTAGAGAAGGCTGTAAAGCACTACAAAGTGGTATATAAGTCTAAGTGCTATTGCTATTGCTTTAGCACATTTAAGAAATAAGATGTTGCATATACACAATTAGCAACTTCTTTCCTTTCTTTGTTAACTAAACAAAACTAAAGGGTTTTTTAAAAAAATAAAAAAATTTAAAAATGCTTTTTGTACCATACCATTCTGTCTTCTATGCATCTGTGTCAAGTTTGGTAATAATGGTGATACTTCCATCCCATTTCCTATTTTCTCTTTATTGTTCATCCCATGTTGATGTGGCAAGTCACTCTCCTGTTCAGGGGACTTCAAAAGAGTCCTGGCAGAAACATGATTGTGTGACTTCCCTGTAAATATAAAATACATTGGTAGAGAATTCCTAATTGTACATGTGTAGAGCCAGAGCAGTAGGATATTGAGACTTGCGAATTCAATTCAGATGGGTTTTCTGCTCAAAATTTATTTATTTATTTATTTATTTGAACTTGTATGCCGCCCCATCTCCAAAGACTCGGGGCGGCTCACAACTAAAAACAGGAACAATAAATACTTAAAAAGATTAAACTAATTTTACATACTTGCATTTACACTTGTACAGATAGGCCTCGATGAGAAAAAACTATAATAATATATAGATTTCAATATCTATTTCTTCTCTAAAATAATCTTTTAAATTGTTCAGTTGTACAGGTAGTTCTCAACTTACAACAGTTTGTTTAGTGACCGTTCAAGTTACATCAGCACTGAAAAAAGTGACACAACCATTCTTCACACTTATGACTGTTACAGCATGGTCACATGATTTATATTCGGACACTTGACAACTGACTCACATTTATGATGGTTGCAATATCCCGGAGTCATGTGGTCCCCTTTTCCAAATTTCTGACAAGCAAAGTCAATGAGGAAACCAGATTCATTAAAGAACCGTGTTACTAATTTAAAAACTGCTGGGATTCACTTAATACATGTAGCAAAAAAAAGTTGTAAAGTGGGGCAAAACTCACTTTAAAAATTTCTCACTTAGCAACATCAATTGTGGTTGTAAGTTGAGGTCTACCTGTATTTCATTTGTTTCTGGGTAAGGCATTGGGTGTGAACAAATGGCCATCTTCTACAATGAGTACAAGCTGCATTGCGATAAATATTTGAATTCTCTGAAGCAAATAACAGGAATTCAGTAACCTCAGGGAAACTGCAAATGCTATTATCTTTCAGGAAATTCCCATCTTTTCTTCAATGTTCCTTTTGTTTAAAACAATGCAGCAGAATGAAATTTTATACCACTGGAATCTGCCAGACTGTACTGCAGTGGAGAAATGAGAAGGTTAAAGAAGAAAAGGCAAGTTATCAAGGAATATGGGTAAGGCAGAAGCAACCAGAAACATGTTTGTATAAACGAATATAAACCTCATCTGATGTCCTTATTTGGCTTAGTACTTCTTATGACTTTTCTGCTCTTTGCATATTTTCACTTACCTAGCTCAAGAAAAGACAGAAGGTACTTACAATCTGAAATCACTTGTGCTGCTCTATAGAACTCCAATTCCTGCAGAAGTTCCAACAATTGTTGGACCGTCGCAAGCCGCACTCCCCACCACCACATCAGTTCTCTTGTTATACTAATTCCTGCTTTTTCCATGCATTTGATTTTTCTCAGCTCAGTCTGGTCAGTTATCACATGAGATGCTGAAAGCAAAACAAGACAAACAATTTTGATTAACAGGTCACTTTCCTTTCACACGTATTTATCATCTGATTGAACTTGTTGAATCTGAAAGACATGAAAACTCCCATGGTTTTACCTCAGAATTTAATCCAGAGCTTTATACTATTGAATGGTAAGTGAAGAACCTACTTCAGATATTGCTGTACTACAAATCTCAATTATAACCAGGATGGCAGATCATGAGGAAATCTGGGATCTGTATCTTAGCAACATTTGACATGTATCAAGTTCCTCATTATGATCACAGGGAATTGATTTGAATGTGATAGTTTTCTACATTCTCAGGCCCTAAAATCTACTTTGAATTTAGTGATGCTCCTTAGATTGAAAAGTTTCATAGAGCATAGCTTAGGTATCTGAATTTATTTTATTTTTAGCTTATTCAATTACCAACATTGTCTGCATGATGACACAGATCTGCATATTAACATTTCAGAAAATACAAAACAGAATAATATTGCTTTAAGCCATGCAAGAGGACAGTTGTCAACTAATGCTGTGGGTGTCTAGAAAAAAAATCATACAGCTCTTCAGATTTTGTAGGACTTGAACATCCATCTTCCCTGAACTCTGGTAGTGCTGGCTAAAATTCTTGGGAACTGGAGGATCATATAATCTGGAAAGGTATATATTATCCTACTTCTGCTTGACATTATTCTATTTATAGGTAATAGGTAATAGTGACAATGGAGGTTTCACTACAATTCCTTGTCTTCTAAGCAGATGACTGGCAACTATAAGAAAACAGTATCTGGCCAAAGTTCTATGAATATAACACCCTATTTTACTGTTCCATGAAAAAGCTATAAATTGCTGATGCCCTAGAACTTGGAAGAGAGAAAAGCTGTTTCAGGGGTGGACCTCATATGCAGTACTATATTCCTTTTTTTATACTGGCCTTTTGTGATCACAACAGCTTTGCCAAAAGGTTGGGAAGTATTGCTGTTTCCTCATTTTTTCTGCTATTATTTATGAACATTAGTGGAGCATCAAATGACCACCTATCCATCCATATGTCTTGCCCCACCAGTGAGTATTGAAAGGAGTAGGTAAATTTTATTCCGATTATTCAAGTAACTATCAAATTCTGCTGTTCATCTAGAGGTAATTCTTCTCACAGGTGATCAGGAAAGTACCCATTGGGATTCAATGTGTCAGCTTTTTAAAGAAAATACAGCCTCTCCTGGGAGCAATTTAAATGAACTTTCAGGAAGGAAAAAAAAGCAAGGCTTGAATACTGGAAACAAACAAACAAACAAACAAAAAGAAATGTTAAGTATGTACAGTATATTTGGCTTCACCTCAATTCTACCAATGAGATACATGTTCTCAGACAAACAAAGATGGAAAGATTTTCATTCAGTCTTTTCCCCTCCAAGAATGGAAAGACTGTTCAAGCTACAAATTTGGGGTGCAACTTAAAGAGGAACCCCAAAAGGAAACAGATGGAGATTAATCTTCATGGATTTGCTCCCTAAGGCTGTGTCATCATGCCCTTTAAAAAGGTTTCCAGCTTCAGCAAGCAGCCTGGTAAACAACATAGTGATGAAAACTCACACTATGAGAGTTGGGGTAGAACCTTTGGTCCTCAGACTTTTGAGTAGGCTTCCCTTACAAGGTATGGGCATGTCATTTCTGACAACAGATTTTGTTTAAAAAAATAACGGGGATAAGCAAAAGGAACTTTTGTGTTGCTCAACATTAATCCAAGCCAGAGAAGAATATTCATTTCAGCAAAATTAAGCTCCAACCAGAGTCTGAAACTTCAGCATATTTGTAAGGTAACCTTGATTTACTATCTGTGAACTCCTCCCTCAATACTAGAGGTGCAGATTTATTTTTAAGCGCACCTTGAGATTTACAATCTGAGCTCCAAGGAACCTGAATTGCTAGCAAAAGGAAGTATTAACAGAAAATAAATCTGCGGTTCCAAAGCAAGCACTAAAGTGCTGGTTTTGCTATTACTGTTCCAAATGGGAGTGGACTTTCTCTTCATCTCCAAAGCTAGTTGGGCTCCACCTCCATGCAGAGAAGTTTCCCTCCACTGTCCTTGCTTGTTTAAATCTGCCCCTTTCAGATTTGTACTGTCCTGCTTCTCCCTTGAGACTCTAACTTTTCCCTGCTTCCCTGCTTCATCCCCTCCATCCTGCTGAGGAAGTACAACATCTGGCATCTATTAAAAGGCATGTCATGCCAATTTCCTTTGACAAGTGCAACAGAGAAACGAAAAAGAGAAGCCAGAGAGCACTTCAGCTGTCTTGGCTCTTCTGTTTGTTTATATACAGACAAGTGTTTGAGAGAAAAGGGACTTCAGTTGTAGGAATTTTAGTGAAAGTATCCAAACAATAGTGGACAAATGAGTAAGCGCTTTATCTGTTTTGGCAACAGGACAGACATTTGCCACATCAATGATGTCCTCTTTTTATTGTAAGACAAAGTACATGACAGGCTTTGCATATAAAGTCCAGCCATCAAGTTGTTTGCTAGAAAGATCACTCATCAGCCACAGAGACAGGACCTAGGTGAAGCCCATCTGAGTGCCATATTTTCATGTTCCTGGCTTCTTGAAATGCAGTAGCTTGCATGTCATAGGTCAACATCCTATGCAGAATTAAGATGGATTTAATACTGATAAGGAACATTTCTTCTAAACACAGGTGTCAAACTGGCGATGTCATGTGATGTTTTTCCCATTCGCGGAGCTGGGGTGGGCGTGGCCTGCACATGATGCATACGGCCTCTGGGCTGCCGGTTTGACACCCCTGACTCAGTGGCGGGATTAAAAATTTTTCACTACTGTGGGCGTGATTCTGTGGGCGTGGCAGGGGAAGGATACTGCAAAATCTCCATTCCCTCCCCACCCCGCTAACCTGCTTTCCAGCTCCGTTCTCCTGTGCAGGGCAACAAAAGAAGACCCAGCCAATCAGCTGGGACTCGGGAGATAGAGAATAGATGGGGGCGGGGCCAGTCAGAGGTGGTATTTGCCAGTTCTCCGAACTACTCAAAATTTCCACAACTGGTTCTCCAGAACTAGTCAGAACCTGCTGAATACCACCTCTGGATTCAACATGCATAAGGGCGGGGTGCAGGGAGGTGTACCTTGGAGGCATCTTTCCCCTGCACAGGGCAATACCATACCCAGAAGAGCTGCCCCACTCCTCATTGATGGGAAATCACTCCCCAGCAAACTATTCTTCATTATTCAGGAATGCAATCCAACAGTTCATAAATCGTGACTCATAATTGTTTGTGAATGAACTAAAAAGCCAATGATAACACAGGCTTTCTTATGTATGATGTATCTCTTGAAATTCCTCAGTTAATGAAAAACTATGTGGGGAAACCGAAATAACAATTTACACCCAAAGATTCTCTGAGGACTCTTGTAGCTAGAACATACAAATGGAAACACAAAGATCACACTTTCATTAAGTCTTTTTTTATTTCAAAAGGGGGAAGAAGAGGTACAGCTGTAACAAAAAGCCTTTTATCAGAAGGGTTAAGCAATAAGGACAGATCACAATAAGTGAGTAACTTGCAACGGAAATGCCTCTTAAAGGAATCATACATCATTTTACTGTTAAGTCACTTTCACTGACAGATGAGATTAATTTTCATCATCTCCATTTAAAAAAGATATAGTTCTTTTATTACAAAACAGAAGCCGAAATAAAAAATGCAGTTCCAAAATGATTCTGATCTTTCACACAGATGCCATATCTTCTTGAGAAATGCCCAGGGACATTTATTTTAGTAGATTTCTAATAAGACATTCTATCATTATTTTACCAAGACAGTTTAAATTCTTTCTGGCATGGGCGGGGAGGGGGCACACTGCCAGAATTTGCAAGACCTAACATTTCAGTTCATTAGAACAAAGATATACAGTACTTTTGTGAGGTTTTAAAGCATGTGTGTGTGTGTGTGTGTGTGTGTCTTTTGTGTATTGACCAGAACAACTAGACACAAGGACAGTTTTTCCCCGAATGCCATCACTCTGCTAAACAACTAATTCCCACAATGCTGTCAAACTATTTAATAAGGCCATTACTATTCTTCTTCTCATCTTTCCTATTACTTATCTCATTTTCTACTTATGACTATAACTTTGCTGCTTGTATCTTTACAATTTATATTGTTTTATTTAGTTTCCTAGTATGATTTATGTTGATCGCTTATTTAGTATCCTATGACTATCAGTAAGTGTTGTATCTTACGATTTATGATGAATGTATTTTTATGATGACTATGATTATGACTTATCAATTATAGCTTTTATGTACACTGAGAGCTTATGCACCCAAGACAAAGTCCTTGTGTGTCCAAGCACACTTGGCCAATAAAGAATTCTAATTCTAATTCTATTCATTCACCTTCATTCTGTACAGCTGCCGAAGCAGAAGACCCAAACAGCAACTTCCTCTCCCTTCTCCCCCACCCACTCGGTTTGCTCACCAAAGCGCATCCAGTCGTACTCGTTGAGGCAGTCCATCTTCTGGCAAAAGTCCTCCAGCACCCAGGAGGGCAAGTTGTGGAGGTAAGGAGACGTGGGGCTGGACCTCTCCAAGGAACAGGACGGCGGCGGCGGCGGTTGAGCCATTTCGCTCTCCGCTTGAGTCACAGGCCTGGGAATTCCCGTCTCTTTACCTTTAGCCATTCACAAGAGCTGCCCGTCCAGATGAGAAAGGGAAGGTGAACTTGGCGCTTTCTTCCCGGAGAGCGAGGCCCCGCAATAGCGCCGGGCTCGCCTTCCCTTCAGAGCGGCAGGTTAAGAAAGTGGAGCCCGTTTCCCCAACTTGCCGCACCCCGACAGCTCCGTCCTAGGAGGAGGCACGGTTTCGACTCAGCTCACCGCTCGGACCCCGATTTTCAGACCGCCTGCCTGAAGGCTCCGCCCCGAGCTCCCCGGGTTCCGCCCTTCCTGACGTCAGTTTCTTTGCCTTTCAGCAAAGTGGGGCATTGCAAAACGTCAAGGGGAGCCTCGATCGCCCCGTTTCTAGGTCACTTCTGGGGAAAGGAAACGAGGCATTGAAAGGAAAGGTGGCAACGCGGCGGGCGGGGTAAACACTTTCGGGCGGCCAGAATTTGGGGAGGAGTGGGGGACGGACGGACGGATGGATGGCGACGCTTCGCTTACAGGAAAGGACCGTACTTTTTTTTTTTTGGTAGATGCGAGCAAAAGACTATTTTTGGCCCCAGGAAAAAGGCCAGCGCCTAACGTTTCTAAATAAAATTCTCCGTGCCCTGAACATCACTTACATTCCACTTGGATAAATGGAGAAACAAGGGCAGTAAGGATGAATCAGTCTGCAAGGGTTTTTTTTAATATAAGTTCAAGTGAATTAAGTGTGAGAAGGTGAAAGCCTCTAGGTCTAAGACACAGCTACTAGCTAGACCACAGATTGATCCTAGTGATCCCTGGAGCTATCCGTTAAACTTAAAAAGTAAGACAAAAAGATCCTTAAGCTTTTCAGACCCTATTTATACTGAAATTTATTAAGAGCCTCTTACACAAGGAAATAAGCTGATATCAACAAGACAAAAACCAAAAGCCCCTTAATCCTTTACATAAACACTAAAAAGATTCCTCAGATCTGAGCCCACAGCCAACTTACACAAACAGATACCAGAAGATTATCTCACTCCGTGGGGTGAGGAAATGGCACTTCCTTCCCACCAGACTCAGCTCAGCCCACCATCCAAGCAAATTATATTTGCATGTTGTACAAAAAAAGCCTAATCTTGTCTATCATTATTTCCAAACTTCCTTTTCAAAACGTGGCCACCTTCAACAGCAGAGCATTTGCATTTCCGTGGAATAAATTCTACCTCCACTTCAAGAAGGCATCCTGTACTCATTGACCCAGCTCAGAACAGACCAAGAATTTTCTTCTAACAGATGGAAAAATATCACAGAAAAATTTAGAGCTCACCCACAGGGTATTTTAATGAGCTTTTGGCTCTTATACCTTTTTGACCCCAGTGAGTTTTGCACATCAATCAACCACATCTGCTTATGATACATCATGCTTCCTTCCTCCATGGATTAGGGTTAAGTTTATCCATTGATGGTTGACAACTACTTATGCAAATTTATGTAGCCCTGCTATGTTCACAAGGATATTGCACCACTCAATTCCATCTGTGGCAGGCAAAAACGTTTTAGATGTAATATTTTAATGTTAGTGGTGGGCAAAAAAGGGAACAAGAGCTGTTCTTTCCTCCAAGAGGAAATGGTGTCAACCTAAATTCTGCTGCCCTCATGCAGTGTCCTTACTTTGCATCTGGAATTGGACTAGGCCTCTTGTTCTCCCATATAGCAGCAACTGATGACTTTCCTAGCTAAGATTTTCTCCTGCCCATAAAAACACCCACCAATTACTATTCAAAATTTTAATTGATCTCTATAAGAGTCCATTTCAACAAATGACTCTGGATGTATCATTGCTCAGGTTGTTGCTTAGTGACTATTGGTATTCTGCCTGTTTTTTTTAATGGCAGGATTACTGACAATGACCTTCACTGTGACAGCAGTAAGAAATCCAGCTACAAAATTGAGCAGAGTCAGGTGAAATTGTGGCGTGCAGGAGTGGGGACAGTGGGGTTTTTTGGGGGGCAGAGAAGAAATTATTTCTGGATAGTCTAAATATATTTCCTTGCTGCTGGGTGTTGCTGTGCCTCTGGTTGCAAGGATGGCCCTGTTCTCTGCTAAATGAGTTATCAATGAGCCTTGATTTCTGACATGGAATGACTTTATGCCCAGAGTCTCTTATTATGCTTACATCCAAGCAAGCATGGCTGCCCTTGTTGGGGTGAATCAAGATAAGGTGGAAGTCTTAAATGCTACCATCTTAAATACTAAGCCTGGTCTTAGCATTTAAGATGGTAGAGATGTTGATCAACAGCACCTGCCTTACCTCAGCTGCCTGTAACACAAGATAGCATGGAAGCTACAGAGTAGAACTTTCCTGGGATGGGTAACCAGGACCAAGACAAGTTCAGGGAGCTGAAGATTGTGTTCTGCAAGCTGTTAGAGGAGCACAATGAGAAGCCACCAGTTGTTTACCCTAAAAGCTATGGATGATTGACAATGACAGGTGAAGTACGAGCATTCTTAAGGTAAGAATTCAGTAGATATTAGCAGCCAATCCCCTAGATTGCAAACTCTTCCAGCTGTACATTTTCAAAAATATTTTTCAGCTCCAGGAATTGTCACAGCCTTTGCTCCTTGGGCTGGTATTACAGGAAGCAATAGCATGAATTTCATTGCAATCAGTGGTAATCAGAACATCTGGTGGTATCTTTGCCTCTTAGAAGGACACAAAACTCATCTCCATTCCCACTTCACCCAAAAAATACAAGCAATGGTCTGTTAACAAATTTGAAAAATTCCTTTTGGACAGTCCTTGCAAGTTTTCACAGCCATCTTGCATATTCCACACTGCACTGCAAAAAATGTTTCAGTTTTCCAGAAATTCTTGAAAACCAAATTCTTTTGGGAAGCCAATGGTGACTGATGGCCACCATTTTATGGCTTAGAACTCCTAGTGTACATATTTTATTTTAAATGCTTGGCAATAGAGGAGGTAGGGCCACTCAGGAATCAGTTAAGTGTTCGTGCTTGAACAACATTTGCAAGAAGTATCAGACTAGACACCCCACAATTGTCCTCAATTAGCAAGTCACAAGGAGATAGGAGAGTCTGAACTGGTAATCCAAAATGTTTTGAAACCTAATAAGATTAGGTGCAAATCCTGGGATTCCTAGGATCCTGAATTCTTTAGAGAATGCCAACATTTCTGCATGCACCCTGGGACATAGAACATGGAAAATAGTATTTGGTTCCAACAACACTTCTATGGAAAATAAAGAAACCATCATACCCTTTAAACCAGGGGAGGGAACAGCCTGTTATGGCCTGTTGGCTGCCAGCCCTTCCAGCAGCCAAATCAGATGAGGTGGCATGGGAGTCACGGTCAGCATCAAGGCACCTGAGAGCTCCGAGTGGGAAGAGGGAATGGAGCTGGCAGAAACAGAGGTGGAGCATGGGCCGTCCGTCAGCCCTCAACTGAAGAGTTAACAGCCCCCAGGTCTGAAGGTGGCTAATCAGAAAGAGGAACAATTGGGTCTAGTACCTGACATGCAGATGCATAGAAGGCAGTGGAGAGGAGAGCAGTGGAAATCCATGGGCCAATCCTTGGGAAGGAAGAGCCACCACTGCTAGCAAAGCCCCACCCTAACTCTTGCATGGATGCACAGAAGGCAGTGGAGAGGAGAGCAGTGGAAATCCATGGGCCGATCCTTGGGAAGGAAGAGCTACCGCTACTAGCAAAGCCCTACTCTAACTCTTGGGATAAAAGGCAGGGGGCGGAGATGAATAGATATGGCAGACAACTATTCATCTCCCCTGCCAGACAGACTTGTTAGCCTAAGGCTGTGATGGCGAACCTATGGCACGCATGCTGGAAATGGCACGCACAGCCACTTCTGCTGGCACGCGAGAGGTCACCCGGAGGAGCCCCACTGCGCATGCACGCACTGTCCACCTGACAGCTGATTGTGGGGTATCTGGCGTGCAAGCACAATTGTGTGTGCGTGCGTGGGAGATGCACATGCATGCATGGTGCAGGGGGGTTTGTGTGCGCATGCACAGACGTGTGCCACATGCAGGGGGTCCATGCGCACATGTGCAGGGGGTGTGGGGGGCCACATGCATTGCCTTCTGGGTGCTGGCATGTGAGCGCGCGAGCGCACATGCAATTTTCGGCACAGGAGCCCAAAAAGGTTAGCCACCAGTGGCTTAAGGTGAAAGAGAAATTTTTTGCCGGAGCTGCTGGCGCTCCTAATGAAGGAATCATTGCTTCAATTGGGGAATTGAGTCAGAACACAGCGTTAGGAAATTTATCTGCCAGCTGAGTTGTTCCTTTTTTGATGTTATTGTTGTGGTTAGCCAGCAGCAGGTGCGGATGATTGAGGAGAGCGAGGACTCAGATGAGGGGCCAGGACCATTAGGGATGGCACTGCTGACTTCAGAGATTGTGAGGGCTGGCAGCAGTGATGCAGAGGTTCCTGAGGAGCCTGTGCTAAGTGCATGCAGGATTGCTCGGAGGAAAGAGCAGTTACAACAGCACGGGTGACTCGGGAGTAAGGCTGCAAGGTAATGGCCCCTCCTTCAAGAAGATAAAAGCCAGCTGTGAAATGAACAGTACTTTGCAGAAGGCAAAGACGTTTTGAAACTCCAGCCTCGTGGACATTCCAGTATCCTGAGTTTGTATTTGAAGATTCTTATTTTGCAAATAATTTCTTGTCTGTTATCTTCTGGCAAGTGTTGCACAGTTTGGCAAGACTTGTGCTTATCATAGCTAATTATTTTGTAAAAGCATTACAAGGCTTCTGTTCCTTTTGGATTGTGTTTGATTTGTTGGAAAATGGCGTGGGTCAGAACAGTTATTCACAAATATAGCAGGATATCTATTCCGCACCCCCCCCGCCAGTCTCCCTCACCCACCCAGCAAGAATCTGTAACAAACTCTAGGAAAATGTTTATTATTGTAACAATTTCTCAAGTGCAGTGTCCAAAGCTCATTTGCAGGAGCAATGGTAAAACAAGCACGTACATAAAAAGCAAAAAAAGAAATGTCCATTGGAATATAATATAATCTTGTTCTCATTTGTGTAGCTCATATAAGATTATAAATTATTAATAGCATTAAACATTTTAAAACTTTAAAACAATTGATAAAACTCTATACATTGCTTCTGCCTTTCATTTTCATACTTAAAATCAAGGTGAAAAGACACTATGGAAGCCAGCGTGATTATTTTAGATGCATGCCTCTGGATATAATGTCACTACAAAGGATGGGTACTGATCTACCCCCATGCCTGTCAGTACATAAGACTCCCTGCTTCCCTTTCCACTTTGTAGCACTCCTTTAATGACAAAGTGGAGAGAAAGCAACTAGGGAGCATGGGAAGGAATAGATTTTCCTTTGGCTTTTAATAATTGGGTTGTTTATTTTACTGGTGGCCATGTTGGTCATGAGCATTTTAGGAGGATGCTCAGAATATGCTCTCAAAATTCCAAAGTTGTGCACTGCCCCCCACCTCCAATACAGGTATAATCCTGTATACCTCTGACATAACAGTGTAACTTTGGCATCTGATGCAGGACCTAAAAGCAGGGGTGTCATACCTTGGCAAATTTTAAGACCTGAGGACTTCATGGCTGGATGAGGAATTCTGAGAGTTGAAGTCCACAAGTCTTAAAGTTGCCACGCTTGACATTCCTGTCCTAAAACAAGGTGTTTTTGATAACTAGCTCCACATTTAAGAGATCTTTAAATGATAACATCCACTGGCACTCATGAATTCTGAGAGACCTTTTGGAACCATTCTTTTAAACTAAGACAGAAGCCAGGCATCAAAGCAAAATGTGGTTGCTTCAGCTTTATCACATATTGCCCATCCTTATTGTAAAGCATTACCAATTAAATATATATCTAAAAAGTTATTTATTTCATGTAAGTACGCAGTGTTACTTAGAGTAACCATTGTGACATCTGGGTCTATTTAGCTGCATTGCTTCAAAAGGAGTTTAAAAAGGAGATCTAATCCCATTTTACAAATAGAGACATGCATATGTATATCAGATCCCTAGCCAAACACTACTAAGAAATGTACTTTGTCCAGAAAAGTAAGCATTGCCCTGAGACACCTGCAGGCATTAAAAGGAAAAGACTGCCAATTAGCTCATTGTGCTACCTAGTGTGGGGGCATTTTTTCCTACAATTGCTTTCTTGCATTACTTAAGAATCTAGCAGGAAACTAGCCAAAGTAACATTATGCTTGGCTTCATATAATGTGGCAAGACAAAACGTGACATGTCTGTTTGTGGCTTACCATCTGATACCTATCCAGCTAATGAATTTTATAAACAATGGCTTAGTGTGCATTAACATAGTCTATATTTTACATTTTTATACAAACTGAAGGGGCAGGAGAGAAAAGAAAACAGAGAACCAATTAAGAAGCTGCTTTAATATCTTCAAGGATTTTTTTTAAAAAAAAGATAAATTGCATTATATGGAATGCTGAGAAATAATCGAATATACATTACAAGTAATTCTTAACAATTAAGACATAGAAGTCAAATAGGCCAGCCTGGACAACTATTATCACTCTATATCAAATAAACATAGAATTACACAAAAGTAAAGATGTGCCCAATTTCACATTAACATGTTTTCTTCTAAGAACTCAGATACAGAACTAAATATTTAAGTTACTAAAACTGAGCTGCTATAGACTTCATTTTCATAAAGACCTTCCTGTTTTATGTTGCTATTTTTGCTGACTGATTTAAAACAGGAGTATCTTATTTACACAAAATTCCAGATCCCAACGTTCATGTCATTTACACAAATTATACAAATTAGAAACTACTTTGGAATGAAATTATTTAACATGCCTTACTTGAAAAATGGTATCTAAACATTGCATCTCACCTCAATTATTCCATCTTAAAAGTTTAAGATTAAATAGTGAAAGCACTCTTTTCTGACACCAAATAACATAAAAATAATTGTGAAAATTAGTTTTCAGTAGCTATATAGAAAAGAGACTGGAAAATTGGACAACAATGATTCCATGTATAATCTGCTAAACCTCAAAACAAAAATATTTTATAAAACAGCTGAACACTACCTCAGCATGCTGTAGAAAGTTATTAAAATTGAGAGTTTTAGGGATGCATGGTATATGGTATACAGTAGTCTTTACTTACTACCACAATTTGGATCAGAATAATTGAGCAGTGGTTATTAAACAAGCTGTTTTGCTCAATGATCACAATCCTGACACACCTGACTGTAGTTGTTAAATAATTGTGTGAGTTAAGTGGAGTCCCAGGTAAGGAGAGCAGGGTGCTTCAGGACGGAGGAAGAAACCCAGAGAGGCTCCAGCCAGGAGCTGAAAATCTTCCTTGCCAAAATCCAAGCAAGATTTGCAGCCTGAGTAGAGACACTCATGCATAGCCTGCACTGGGTTTCCCCCATATGTCATCCCGCACTTCTTTCCTTACTACTTTAACTCTCTATTCTCTTCTTGGATTTCGGCTCCCTCTTGTCTCTGGAGGCTGGCTGAAAGGAGTTCAGTTCCCCTCTGTACATGAAAGGAAACTCTTTTGACAGAGTGCAGGAATGGAGCTGAAATCTTCAGGATTTTAACTCCATTTTTGCATCTTTCTGAAAGGGTTCAGCTTCCCTTGGGAGGCAGCTCTTTCAGCCAGTTCCCAGAGATGAGAATGACAGCAGCTTGCAAACCTTCCTTGCTGGCTTTCCCACTGATTTTCTAGAAAAGCTGGCAGAGAAGATTGCAAATGCCAATCATATGATCGCAAGGCATTTGGCAATAACCTGGTCATAAATGTGAACAGGTTGCCAAGCACCCAGATCACGATCACATGACTGCAGGGTGATGATGCAGTGTTTTGCAAAGGCCAGAAATGCTTTATGAGCTGCAAAGAACCTTTCCAAGGCCATCATAATTCTGGACTATTATTAAATGAAGTTATAAATCAAGGGCAACCTGTAGTGCAATGAACTGAGGAAGCATAGGAAATTCAGGAAGTTTTATTCCTATTGTTTAGGAAATACCTGGTCATGATCTTCTGGCTGGAGCATCAAAGAAGTGAAAGTTATTATTTTCATATTTATTTCATTCACTTTTACTGCTATAGTGACACTTGAACCAGGGGTAAATTGTGATTTAGCATAGCTGTCAGATTTTGGGGCTAGTGGCAATGGGAAGAATACTAGCTTAAGAAAATGATTACTCCCTGCCTTAATGGAAGTAACATTCATTACTTCATTACGTTCATTCACAGAATTTCCATCTTTTTCTACTTATGTCAGGTATCTGCAGCAATAACAATAATCTACAGAAAATGTAAGAATAATAAAAGACAACCTAATGTTCTTGTCCCTCAAAATCAATTTGTAAGATAAATATAGAGGGGTGAAACATTTAACAGCAATTTACTCTTAAATATGAGGATTATTTTGTTCACAGTTCAGTTTTTACAATAAAATAATAAAAATAAATCAGTAGTTAAAATATGTGAAGAGCCACCAGAAAATAGCTTTGGAAACATTTCATCATCTCCTGTACGATATCTAAATAAAGTTCCATACCTTCCCTAATATTTTGTGTTTTATTGAAGTGTTTTTAGCTATGGCCTGGTGGCATTTTTACTTGTCCTTGCCTATAGCTGTCAACATATAACCTACATAGGCTAAACCAAACAAGCTAAGTAACATACAATGGAAAGTCAATGTCATTTTTTCCATTCATAAAATATAGTTAATACCTCTTGTACACAGCAGTTTATTAGCCCAAGTAGCTTTCTCATTTAAGACTCTTCATGTCGATCAGAGATTCCATTCCTCAACCGGTTATGCCTTTCCATAGAAAGCCGCTGAAGATCCTTCCTAATGTCTGGATAATCTTCTAGATCTTCATATAATGAACGAACAATGTCTAATTCCCTGTAGTTTCCTGGATTCACTAATGTGCGGATAACTTGCAGACATCTTTCTTTCAGAGTGAATACTATTGAGAGAAAAATGGACTTTTAATGTTTGGCTGAAGATACTCAAAACTAATGTGAAACGAGTTTAAAGATCAAATATTTTTATTAGCTATCAAAACAAAAGTCATGGCCCTCCATGATAAATTAATCTTAAAAAAAGGGAAACAGCAATAATTATAGAAACTGCTTGAGAAACAATATTTATCTACTAGATTTGCAGCAATGTTTGTTGAAAGAAATGAAAAGGCTATGGGTAAAAGGGCAGTTCTGCCCACTTTGTTATTTGGAAATGAAAGCTGAGTATGTCAGGAGAACATAAAAATTGAATGAAGTAGAAATGAGATGCTTAAGAACTGTATCTGGTAAAACAAGAAAAGATGGAGTGAAAATAAATGCTGAGTGTTTACTGAATCCAAAGTAGCACACTGGGGTGGTTTCATCATACAGAGAGAATAAAAAAGGACTGAACAAGAAATACATGAAAGAAGAAGGAAAAAGATGAGAGGGAAAGGAAGACTAAAAAGGTATGGTGCAGCTGATATGATCCTCAAAATGAGACATCAGAAATTCAGAGAATTTCAGTTGTTGCTTATTTCAGACAAAAAGAAGAGAACCAAACTGCTATTTAGCAATTGCATTGTTTTTCATCATACAACAAAATAAAATTATGCTGTAATCAATCTTATTTCAGATGTTCACTGCTAACTTTACCTGGCAATGTAATATTTGCAAGTATGGGTTGTCCATTTATATTGCGAGTAGCTACGAACAGCTCTGTCTGGTTGACAAGGAGACTATCATCTGATTTGGCATCTCTGAATAACCAAAGATGTTCTAGAAAAGGAAAAATAAAGTATCTGCTAGCAAGTCATATACATATATTGAAAAGTCACATATTTTTGTAGATATGAAGATTGCTGGAAGGGAATGTAATTTATCGGGTTTAGCAAAATCCACAAAGATTAAGACTTCTATGGAATGGGAGACAATTACCAATATAATGAGAGGATTGTCAGAACTAGAGTGATACACAAGTAGCTGTGCAGATAGAGTTAATATTTGTGAGTGTGTTCTATCGAATCATGCTTAACTAGACAAATCCCTGCAGTATTCTTGGCAGCATTTTCAGAAGTGGCTTATGCTTGCCTTCTTCACAGGGCTGTGATTTGTTTGGCAACTAATCTGACAGTTATCTATTAGTAAGTCAGGGTTTGTTTCTTCAATTTCCTAGATCTTTCCATTTTTAATAAAATACTGCACACTACTTGTGTTTTTACTCTGTTTTAGTTATTATTTTTACTGGTTTTGATGCTGCAAGTAGTCCTGGTAATGTTTATATTTACACTGAAATATAAGAACACACACATGCACACACCTTTATAATAAAGATATTTTACAGAATCAGTCCCTTGAATATGCATTCATAGGGCTTTCCTGCTTACCCAGTGCAGGAACAGCCATCGATTATTGTGCTCAGAAATGAGCCTTGGCATTCTCAATTTGTCCTGGCAACTACAAATGAAACTGCATTTGTAGTTTTCCTGACTTTAAAAAAAAAGGTGAAATTGAGGGGAGCTCTACCACTTCTCTCCTAAAAGGAGAAACATCATCTACTCAAAAAAAGACCTAGGGAGGAAAAAAGTGGCATTCTCTTCACAACGCAGGAGGGAAAGATTAAAAAAAAAGGGGGGGGGAATCCACCAGTTCAGTATCATTGCAAAAGCCGAAGACTACTTTTTCTAAGCTTTTCAGCAGATACAACGCACTGTTTCCTCCCCCCGCGTTTTTATATGCAGCCTGAAGGCACCGAAAACTAGCTTGTTTAACAAGACCTTCCCGTTCAAAGGCTAAGCCTGCAGACCTCATGACTTCAGCATCACCCCACGGCTTCTTGCAAAACCCGTCGCCTCCTGTGCATCTCCGTCTTTTTAGCTGCCTCTCGGGGCTCCGGGAAATGGAAGGGTTTTCCTGATAAACATTTTGCAACATTAGCCCCTTTTTGCAAAGGGATTACAACCCGACAGCGGAAAGGCGGCGATCTGCACGTAGCACCCCGTCCATTAAGACGACCGCACAGCGTTAAACGCCCGAAGCGCCCCCTCCGCAAACTACCCACCCAGGTAGCTGTACATCCGGCGGCCGGTGCCCGGTTTCAGGGTAGGATAGGGGCGCGGCTTCCCGTTGAAGTCCAGCCAGACGGGGCTCACCAAGCGGGGGGTGCGGTTGCAGAAAATAACTTGGCAAGGCTCCCGCGTGTTTACCGAGCACAGACGCCGAGCAGCGTCTTCCCGTTCTCGTTCCTCCTCCTCCTCCTCCCCAGGTTTCTGCGGCATCCTGAGCGACTCCGGTCCCGGTGCCTCCCGCGACCCAAATCGGGGAAGACTTACGCGCGCGGACAGCCGCGCACGTAAGCAGCCATTATTTTGCGGAGAAATAAACCCCCGCCGTTCCACGCATGCGCATCCCCGGCAGCCATTGTTTTGCGGAAACGCGTGTCTTAGACGTGAAGGGCCCGTAAGCGCTTGCGCAGTTCGGATGTTTTGGAGGCATATGTGGTAAGCTGATGTTCGCTTTGAGAGGGAAAAAATCGTATGACCAGTTGTATGGCTGTTTTGCAACAATTGCTTGAAAGATACATAATAATCCTCCAGTAAAATGGTTACTACTAAGAGAATATCATTTGGCTGAGATTTGAATTAATAAACTGTGGGAATCAATGATCAGAGACGTTTAAAAAAAATCCCAGCACTTGTTATAGACCATCTGGTTAGTTCCAAAAAGTATTTTAATTCACATATTTTTAAGTGCTCCGAAAATTTACTGGCGGCTATTACTATATTCTCCTTTGATGAAAATAAATTCATTATTATTGCCTTGTTCGTATCTTCCCAATTTTTAAAATCCACCTCACAAGTAGTGTTTTCCAGGTGAGTTACAAAAGTGCATAAAGCATTTGTAACAACTGATAATAAAATAATTAATCTTGCTGCCAGATATAGAGATACATTTGACTGTGTCAAATGACCCGTAATCCCAATATACAAAAATGAGAATGTGAGCACAGAGGTCATGAAAGACAATGGAATTTTCATCTATCAGTATATCCCAACACCAGAATTATTTGCACCTATTTACTTATATCAGAGTTATCTAGTTATCCATATTTTTTGGGGAAAAAAAGACTCTTTCTACTCTGGGACCAAAATATTCTCCAATGACCACACAGTATCCACAGACCACATGGTATCCACTATCTAGGTTGTATTGCAGAGTAAAAATGGTACTGTATTTCCCACCTCTTTCAAATAAAGCCAAAGCCATAATGTAAGTAACTGATACAAGGGGCTTCAAAAGTAGCTTTCAGTACAGAATGGGCTTTTTCATGTAAAGAACTAATTACAGAAGAGGGGCAGTGACAACTTCTTTGTTATCACTGTTGCTACTTTGAGAATCCCATTCCTACATGAAAAATCTGTTGAGGTTCCAGGCCAGAAGTAAATTCAATCATTCCTCTTTCTCTTAAGCCATTTTCCCCACTTCTTTTATGTTGTGCACTGTCATTGTCCTTGCTAATGGTTAAAAATGTTTCTTAATACTGCATTGTGTGATATAACATTATGACAGTGTGAACTGGCCCAACAATGATACAGTGTTTTAATAATGGGTTAATAGTTGATAGCAACAGGAATATGCAGCATTAAATTATGATGGAGGAGGGAGAGCCATTTCTGAGGAAAGAAATAGCTGCGGAAAGTGGAACAAAATAAGGAAGTTTTCAAGGTCTTTTTCTCCCAAGCTGTGAGTTCTTGAAACATTTTTGATTCAAGAAAGTTCTTAACTGAAAATTTTAACATCAAGGAAGTGAGTTGGATCAGTTTACTTTCAAAAAAGTTTAACTTAAGCCCACGTCAAAAGAAAAATCTCATTCCTTTTGCAATTCTGAGATAACCATTTTACAAGGAAATTCTTCACCTCCATCTGCTTATGCAGATGGAAGCTCGTTTTACAACACCAAAGGCTGTATAATATTAAGAGCCACCTTTCCTTGTTGAGTATGAAGCATAATACTATATGAAAATGCATTCAAGGCAACTTTTTAGCATGTGCCTGTGACATTGGACTCCCAGATTCAACTCACTTTTAGCTATGGAAGCTCCCTACGTTAAGGTTGTTTTTGAGGGAGAAAAAGAAAAGGGATATAAATCTAATACATATCTAAATATCCAGCAAAACTCAAGATATAAGCATATATTAGCTCCTGGGACTTAGCTCTTACAGGTGCAATTAGATCCTAAAAGTATTTTCTTTGCTACCTGTCTATAATAAAGTGGTGCCTCAGCACTCCTTGAAAGACATGCTTACTATCTTTTAATCTCTCTGGAAGAAACAAGATGGTTCAAAATTTATGCTAGCTGTATTTTCTGTAGGAATTGCCAGATGTCTTTATAGTATTCAAAACTAGAGTATCCCTTAATGAATCAGGTCAAAGGATTAGGTTTAAAGTTATAAGTAAGAAGCAACTGAGATATCACTAATTAAAAAGAGCCCAATTACATCTACTTTCAAAATTCTTCACTTACAAAACAGATGTTTAATTAGATAAGTTCTTCATTTATAAAAGGTTGATTTATAATGGCCAGAGCAAGAATCAAAACTGATTCTATGTCTGCTTTTCTCAAAAATGCTTCATTAGAATATAATATTATTCAAGGATTTATTTAATATTGAAGAGACTGAATATACCGGCTTTAAACTCTTTGTTATAAATTAAACAGAACAAATATAATTGTAAATATGAATAATGGTTTCTGATTTTCTCTGAATTATGGTGTTAAATATGAACAACTATACCTAAATAACCTACCTTACAATAAACTGCTTGGGTTGTTTAATACGTGTGAAAATAAACACCAAGAAAACAAAGGACAGATAATCCTGGTAAAAATTTTTTATTATATACAGGAAAAATTATGTTAGAAGTCAGTGAATATCAACAACTAATTTGAGAAGCAAAGAAAGCTTTCTTTACAAGAGAATGGAATAACAAGCTGATGGTGGATGTATATTTATTGTAATAGATCTTGTTAATTTGGACCATGTTTGAGAATCATTACAAGTTACTGTCACTCAGCTAAGCACATTCTTTAGCTATTATTTTCAGGTTAAAATTAACTTATTATAAATATTCTCATGTATCCTGCAAGTTCCAATCAACAATACATATGTTTATTACTGCATTTTAAAGTTTGAAATCTGAATTAAAACAATGACAGGAAAGATATAAAGACTTACACAACACCTTTCAGTTAGAGCTATAACAAGCATATGACAGTAAACAAAAGATTTAACTTTTACATTGAGCAGCAGATAAGGAAACAACACTATTGAGATCACAGTGTAATTCAGAACTTATAAAACTTAGTAAAACTGTATTAACGTTATTGTCCCTATTTTGGGCAATAAAGTTTGTAAAACTGTACTAACTTTGTTGCCCCTATTTTGGATGCCAAACAAAATAAAATGGAGGCAATTCTGCAGTGGCAAAATATACACTCTCTTACCTAAAGAAACTCTAAACTGAACAATATTAAAGAAAACAACTAACACTATATTTTGAAGTATCTCTTCTGAAACTCCTATTATTAACCCTTTCACCAAATTGGGTAGCTTGCTTTATGAATATGAAAGCATTTGCACTTTTGCACAGTAACTGTCATTTTCAGGCTGATAGTGAAACTGCAAGATTTATCAACTTACTACATTTTCCTATTTAAGTGCCTTCAAGAGCTTCAAGCTGGATTTGGCACAGTATGTTTACTCAATAGTTCGCTTTGCTGAACTCACTTATATTTTGAAACACTGCCCAATCTGGAATCTCAAGTAAAGCTATTAGATTATGAAAGAGTGTTAGGCCTGCCTAAAATGTTACCAATATGATTTTCTCTGCTCAATTATTTCTGAGGTGCGTTTCAGGAGATATACAGCAGCACAGAGGCCTCCAACGTTCACCCAGATTGTGTGAGACTTTTGCCATAGGTGCCCCATTTTTGACAATGCCTGAAATACAAAACATTTTTTTAAAAAAATTAAAACAAAGATTAGCAAATCAACTTCATCTGGTAAATGAATGCCTAGAGGCAAAGTCTTATTGCAACCCTGAGCTGAAATTTTCATTATTTTCAATCACCAAATAGATATATAACAGGAAAGCAGTTAAAAGGTTAAAAAGCTGCTTCAGTTTCTTTTAGGAACCAAATTTTGAGGAACATTTTCAAAATCCAGAATTATACATACTACAATTTTCTAAGGAAAAAGGAAGAGGGGAATAGAAAAAGAATGGAATAAGCATTCTTTGAAGGTGCCTTTTAGTATATAAGCAAATATATTCATTAGAGGGTAACGTGCATAAAATAATGTTATTCTTTTCATCTATACAGCCCACCAGTACTTTTGCTAACCAAGAGTTACTGCTATTAACTTATATCTTAACTTAGCTAATGCATACTGAAGAAAGAAATGGGAAGAATTATAATTAAACAAATATAATTGGAGGTGCTTTTTAAGGTCCCCTTGAAAAATTTATCCAGCTTACAGTTCCTCACATACAAGCAGCAATTTATCCTGGGCAAAATAAATGTGACCTGTTGTCTACCTTTTCTAATGTAGAATTGGGCTTGTTCCCAGAATGTGGGATAGACAGACACCAAATATTACTGCAGCACAACAATAGCATTTAAGTTTATACACTTCCCCATAATGCTTTACAGCATTCACTGGGTAGTTTACAATGTAAACATTATTTGTATATTGCCCCCAACAATTTGGGTCTTCATTTTATCAATCTTGGAAGGATGGAAGGCTTGGATCAACCTTGAATCCCATCAGGATCTAGTTCCAGGCTGTGGGCAGAGTTTGCCTGCAATGCTACCCTTAACCATTGTGCCATCAGGACTAACCTATGCCCTTTGTATGCTCTACTACGTCCTATGTAAGGATTGCTTTGAAGATAACCCAATACTACCATAGGCTAGCAATCCATGCCTACCTTGGCAAAGCATTTCCTATCTTCAGTCAACAGCACAGCTCTCCCAGTCTTTGGTCTACAAATTCGGGCCATCTCCATAAGGCTAGAGGGGTAGAGATTCCAATTTTCTTCTTGGAACCCATCCTACAGTGAAATTGATTATCAGTAGAAAGTGAGTAACTTTAGAAGTATTCACGTCCTTAATTTTGTCTCCATATTAATAGCTGTCCAGCAATGGTAAGTCATGAATATTGTAACAATTTAAATTAGAATGAGAAACTGTAAGAAGCCAGGAAGTTGTACTATTTCTCCAGTTTTTATTCTCATTTAAGCTAATTATGATATTAATAGCTACTTTCATGCTATTACATATTTCTACAGTAATGGGCTATACACTTCCAATGATTTTTAATCATGTGCAATCAGGTTCAAGATGGAAGAAAATAAAAATCTTAAATAAACATTGAACTGTTTTTAATTAGTATTTTAAAGAATGAATACAAGTAGTCCTTGACTTATGGATGGTTGTTTAATCACCAAAGTTCCAATAGACTTCCAAAAGCTACTTAGGACCAGATTTTGAAGAAGCAACCCTCTCCCTGCAATCATGTGATTGCACTGTGGGTGCATAGCAACCAGCTCACCTTTACGGCCACCTGAAGCACTGCACAGGCAAATGATTGAAATTTTCAATGTTTTTTGCTTGTTTCTGATGTTTAGTTTTGGTTTTCAGGAAAAAAACCTACTGGTTAAAATATATTTGTTTAATGATTGTGGTGTTCACTTAATGACTGCAGCAAAAAATGTCAAAAAATCAAGTCTGGTAATGTGATCTCTTGACTCACAACTACAAAAACTTATATAAATTTGTAATTTAATAAATAATTTCAATTAATTAATTAAATTTATATATCATTTATATCACTATCGAATTGATTCTGGACAGCTAATTCCAGGCTAAACTATGGTCAAAAATCAAGAACTACTTTGATGATTTGAAAATGATAAATCTGAATTTAAGATTATGTATAATAAATTATCTATTTTCAAATTAGAAGCTTTCTGCATTGGATCCATACAACGTTCTACATATCTTGAGTAGAATAGTTAATATGTTTTTTTTATGAGCTGGGTTCTATTTATGACATTGGATATTGTGATAGTTGTTAAATTGTATTTTTTAATCCTTCTCGTTGCTCAGTCACTTTTTTAAGCTAGGCAGCCAAACAAATTGCTAAAATAAATAAATTTCCCTGCATCTTACCAACTAGGAGGTTAGTAAATGTAATGAGTTTGGGCAATGTGCCCATCCACTTTGGGTTGCTTAAGAAGTGCATATGATAAACAAAGAGAAAAGAGTAAGAACATTTTGTTACTAAATAAATGTGGTTTTGATATAACAGTGGGTGACCAATACAAAGCATCTGTAGAAACATCCGGTTTGAGCCTCTTCGGAGACGGACCGAAATCCGCGACTGTGCGCGGTTTCAATCTGTGCTCGCTGCTAGAGCACCCCGAGCTGGCTGGCTTCGGGGTTAAAACCACCCTGTAGAGGTGGTGAAGAGGGGGGAGCCACCAGTAGGGTTGTGAGCTGCACCTCTCCTCCCCAGCTGGTCTTTTTCCTGAAGGTGGTTGCAGCAGTGGCCAGAAATGGCCACCTCAAAGAAGAACTCAACCAGATAAGATCGTGCAGGAGGAAGTTTGAAGGAGAAAGTTTGACAGACCGGGCTTGACATTGAAAACATCTATCTAAGGTACCTGGAATCTGAACAGTAAAAAATAATACCATTCCTAAAAAGACTTTTAAAGCGGCGAAGGAAAGTGAAAGGAAAAAGAACTGACTTTTTTTTTCTTCTCCTCTAATATTGGCAGTTTTAAAAGGTTTGGAATATTAAGAAAAGATTGGCACAAGAAATGGATATTAATCCACTTTGACATTAATAGGCTGTTGCCAGCTGAAAATAAAGTGTCAAAGGGATAAAGACTTTTGAATAACTTTAAAGAATCTTTTTTATAAAGAGAGAGAAAAAGAAAATAGAGGAAGAAGAAGAGTAAAAGGAGGGTGGAGTCTGGAAATGGAGGATACCACCTGGACTTAAATAGCACTGAGTGGAATTGTAACAAGATTTGAAAAGAATACATTGTAACTGAAACTTGGTTGCAAGCCTACAAAGCCCCAGAAAAGCAAAAGTGAGAAAAGAAGCAAGAAATAGCTTTGGACTTTTGGAGGATTCCTGGAATTTTGGACAGAGGATCCTACTGAAGTGGATTAAAACTAACTGGGGGTTGCTTTAAAAATTTTCTTTCAAAATGTCATCATCTTTTGAAGAATTAAAAATGCTACTTAAAGATTATAAAGAAGAGGCACAATTGATAGAAATGGAGATCCTGAAATATAGAAAACAACAGGAAGCACTGGCTGAACAAGAAGGGCGGGACAAAGAAGAAGCCATTTTTAATGATCAAATAACTTTAAGCGTGGTTAAGAAAAAGGGGAAGGAGAAAAAGGGGAAAAGATGAAAGAGAATTAAAAATCTAAGATTTGAAGCAACAACCAAAAAAAGTATAATCTGAAAAGTAACTATAATACTATAAGGAATCAGAAGGGAGGATTGCAGAAGGGAGAATTAGATAGAAAAGGGAAGAGAGAAGAGGGGGGGATGGAAAAGAAGTCACAAAAGATTGAATCAAGATGTACAGCAACAAGGAAAGTATACAAGAATTAAAGGGATAAATTCATTTTGGCATAGAGATAATGGTTAACTTAAAGAGAGGATTCTGCAAGGGTACATGAGATAAATATGGTTATATTAGAAATAGAAAGAAGTTAGAAAATGTTTGAGATAATTAAGGTGATGTGCATTTTTTAAATAAGTAAATGAGGTAAAGAGGATAAGAGAATAAGGCTTTTAATAATTTAAAAAGAAAGTATAAAAACTAAAAGTATGGAATGCTTTAATATTGTTTGTTGTTGAAATATAGTGATATGGATGTTAAATGGTAACAAAATGAAAATATTTTAAATAGAAATGAATGAATAAGATGGTTATTAATATTAATAGCTGAATTGAATTTGAATAGAAATAATTATCTTAGTTACTATTGTTATATATATGCACATTTTCTTTTTTTCCTTGTTAAGAATTTAATGGGTATTTGTAAAGGAATGTACCAAACAGAATCTGATTGATAATAGTTAGATGTTATAAAATAGAGGTGAAATAGAGGCAATAACTGTAAAGGTGAAACTTAAATGTTAAATAATAACTGGAATAGGTAACAATTAAAAGAGATAGAAGTGTTATCCTCCAGATTAGCAACCACAGGGCAAAATATGTTTTACAAGATAGTATAAAACTGTAAACAAGACAGATAAAAGTGTAAAAATATTGATTGGAAAGATATTGAAAATTGGAAAAAGTAATGTAATTAAATTTAGGGAATGAAATAATTGAAATAAGATTATAGAAGGTAGAGAAAGGGGAAAAATCATGGAAAGAAATAGTGAAAATTGTTATGACAAATGGATTAGAACATATAAGATGAGTGAGCAATTGAATTTATATCTGTATGGAGAAGTGATGGCTCGGGAGCATACTGTTCTCAAAAAAAGAATTTTTTTGTTTCTGTTTTTTTTCCTTTTTTTTGTATTTGTTTGTGTGTACTTGTTTGTCAGGAATGGTTCTGGGATGATAATATGAATTGTTATAAGATAAATTAATTTAAAAATATGGAATATTCTGCATATGAGAATATATAAAAATAATTGTAGTTGAGGAGGATGGAGAAGATGTACAAAAAGAGTTGTAACCTACCAGCATACTGTATGTTTTGTCTGTGTATGTTTGTCTAAAAACAATAAAAATTTTGGGAAAAAAAGCATCTGTAAAGTATTGGTATTCCTTACTTACCAACAACAATTGGGATCAGGAACTCCATCACTAAGTGACAAAATCGTACAGTCAGGTGATCACACCAACTCATGATGGCAGCTCTGGCAGTCCCAGTTGCTGTCATTAGGTGAATATCGCATGGTAACAGTGTACCATAGTCACCTGATCTCCATTTGCAACTTCTTGCTGGCTTCCCCATTAACTTTGCTTGTTGGAAGCTGGCAGTGAAGATCACAAATGGGAGATCATATGACACACATCATCATAATTGCAATCCAACTACCAAGTGCTTGAATTACAATCACTTGACAATGGGGATACTGCAATAGCTGGAGCTAGAAGGACCTGTCATAAGTGCTCCCCATGCACTACTGTAGTAACTTTGATGGTTGCTGAAGTATGCTGAGGACTGCCTGTATTTTAAATATGCATTATCAAACAAATATATGAAGGAAGACTGAATGAGTGAAAGAAGATAAAGATGAAAAAAGGTGTAGTTCAACAGTTTTAAGTTTCATTTATTTCTTATACAATTTTATGGCTCGTCACACAGCCTATCAGATCTTCAGACTGGATTTGGCAATTTTTATGCACTATTGTGTTCTTCCCAAGGACCTGGAATAGGTAGATGCTGAGGTTTAATAGTGTCAAAAGTATCTTTGCAAGTTGTAAGTTGTTTTGAGTAACCCTGTCAATAGCTATTGTGATTGACTGTTGAATTTGTTGATACCAATCGTGTTTGAGTGGTGCTGCAGTTGTTTTGGGATTGGACCCACAATGCCTACTACTATTGGTACTACCTTTGTTTTCTTTTGCCACAGTTGTTCTGTTTCTATTGGCAGGTCTTTGCAGTTTGTTCTCTTTTTCAGTTCTTTCTCTTCTATTCTGCTGTCTCCACGTACTTGAAGTCCACTATTCCAGACTTTTTTGCCTTTTTTATTGCCAATTATTAATGATAGTGATTACTTAGCTCAAAGGAGAATATGATATGAACTATCTAAACAGAATAATTCCTATAAATTGCCCATACTTTGCCTAATCGCTATACTATGAATTAGCTGTTGACATTCTGAAGTATTTCTGATACATAAGTCCATACAATTTTTGCTTCAAAGGCTATTTTTGAATCTCACAATAATAATCAGGACCAACATATTTCTTATGAATAGGGCAGAGGAAGAAACTAAAGAAACATAAAGTATCTTATATTTGGATAGTAATTCATTGATCAGTAATCTTCCCAGCTCTGAAAAATCATCCAAACATATGGATTTTTACCTTTTTCCAAATGGCAGATCTGTTACAATGACATCCACAGAGCCAGTTCTCAGGGGGAGATTGCAGCTATCCCACTGGATGCTATCTATAGGTATTCCTGTAGAAGTGCTGTTATAAATTAAAAATTCCCATCAGCAGTAAATCATTTCAAGGAGAAAGGATTGCTTAGACCTATATATTCACAATTGTGAACTGATAAATACTTTCTATTATTTGGATGTTTAAAAAAACAAATATGAGATGATGCTATATTTTTTACTCTTAATTCTTACCTTTCTTTACTTTCAGTTTGCTTCAGTAAAGAGGAGATATTATTTGCTGTTTTCTTCACAGCCTGTGAATGGTTATCCCCAGCAATATGATAACAATTTGGCCAGTCAGTAACCCCCTGTGAATGAGAAACATAGTGAATTTAGCAATTTCTTTGCTGTCTACAAAAGAATCTACCCATAATTAAGTAATATATATATTTAATATAAACCTAACTGGTTAGATTTCTTGAGTTTTTGAGATCAAGATTAAGAGTCTTTTGTATGTTCCTGACCATCTGGCTATATAGTATCATCCTTAAGTAAGGATGGCAATTTGGGATGGCATTTCTAATGCTAAGTGAAGCATTTTAAAGTGTGATATCATGTGACAGCATTGTTTAGTGATGGCAAGCCTGGAAAAACCCTAGTTACCATAGTTAACTGAATCCCACTGGTGTTAATCAAGGACTCCTCTACTCCAAACCACTCTTGGCTTGGTCCCTCCCATTCGAGACTTGTTAGATAACAGAGTGCTTTTCCTTCAATTCCCCACACTGGCATTGTCTCTCCATCTCTTCCCTATTGACTGCTTGTATGCTGGCGCCTTCTGTTGGCCTGCTGTTCCTGGTGGCCCTGTTGTCTTGTGCTTGTTAGCCCTGCCAGTCTTGCCATCCCTAGCTGAACCTTTGCCATCCACTTCCTGTGCTTGCTGATGAGGTGTGCCCTGCCTGGCCTTTTGTAAAGCAGCTGCTGGCTGCACCAGGCCTTCTTCCAGAGGCTGCACTCACCCTTTTAAGTTATATATCCAAAGCTCAGACTACCCACATCAGTGTGTTTTAAATGGCTATATACCCATCCCCAATTTGTAATAAGCATATTTCACAACAGTTACTGCTTTGCCAATATAACAGAGTACCTCTGCATGCTGATAAGATTAATATGGTGTAGTAATCTCAACTTTAAGGCTGGAAACTGAAGTTGCCGATATACATATCTACCGGTACTCAGAAATAACAAAGACACAATATGCTTGAGGACAGGGAAGCAGGGAGAGAGCAGTACCTCTATTGGTATAGCACCTGTCCCACACATGGGATCAATTATTACATCGGCTGGCTGAGGATCACACAATCTAAACAAACCAGGATAAAAAGAAGTGGAGTATAGCATTAAGACACAAAGGAAACTCTAACTGACCACATCATGGAGTGTGTGAAGAGCAAAAAACAACAAAGCAGCAAACAAAAACTGATAGCAAAAAGGTAACAAACATACAAATTTAATATTATTAGTTTTTTCTTTTTCTCTTCCCCCATATCAATAGTTGATACCATCAAGAACATTTATGTACAAAGCCATCCTGCAAGTGGGCAATTTGGAGAAAGGGCCTTCCAAATAAAAATAAAAATAAAAATAATTGCATTCAATAGCTTTCTAGCCTTTTAACTTAAGAGAATGCAATCATTCTCATGATCATTCAGAAGACGTCCAAGTCATATGATTTGAAGAAAACTTATTCTGAATGATCACAAGAATGGAGCCCAGTTGTAGGATGGTGTGCAGGGGCCTTGTTGGCACACTTGTCAGCAGCTTCAGGATAACACAAAGGTAAGTGAACCTGGGCATGTTGGGGTGGAGAGAGGCTTGGGCCTCCCAGTCTTTGCCAGGTTTTCATTTGCTATTGGGGGCCAGGCCTCCTAGTGTTTTTCCACCCCACCGCACCCTGGGCTCCAGGTAAAGACCCATACAATCAATTAACATCTGCAACTGGAAGAGTCAGGTTTGTGGTTGTTGAGTGAAGTGGCCACTTGAGCACCTCACTTAACAGCCACTCCACTTAGCAACTGTAATTCTGGACCCAATTGTGACCTGAGGACTACCCACATTCAGGTTCAAAGTAGAAAAGGTGCAGCATCAGGAAAATATTTCTTTAAGCTCAGAAGTGGATAAGAGAATAGTGATAGGTTGCAAACGTCTTGTTGCATTACGTTGATACCTCTGTAACTCAAATATAGAACTAGAACTATTCAGTTACTGTGTGAGCTCATTCTATTTCATTCATGCATATTGTATATATATGGCAAGCAGAATGATCCATGGCTTCAGAGAAGGTTACAATATTTGGAATTCCCTATCTTGGAAAAATGCTATTGGGGAGCACACAATTAAGGAGCCATGGTGGCACAGTGGTTAGAATGCAGTATTGCAGGCTAACTTTGCATTCCACCAGCAGTTCAATCCTGAGCGGCTCAAGGCTCCATCCTTCTGAGGTCGGTAAAATAAGGACCCAGATTGTTGGGGGCAATACGCTGACTCTATGAATCTCTTAGAGAGGGCTGTAAAGCACTGTGAAGTGGTATGAAAGTATAAGTCTAAGTATTGCCACTAATGTTCCGTATATAAAATGATGTATGGTATGGAGAAAGTGGACAAGGAGTTCTCCCGCTCTCAAAACACTATGACTGTTAATCATTTAATGAACTTGATTGGAAATAAATTTAGAAAAGGTAATAAAAAGCAGCTCTCTTCATACAACACAATTAAACTGTCGAATTCACTCTCAAATGTGATAATAATCTGGAGGTTTGGATGACTTTAACTGAGTACAGTTATGGAGAACACATCTATCAGGGTCTATTAGTCTTGAGAGCCAAGTATTATCACTGGACGTTGGCAGAGATACCACCTGCAGGAGAACAGTGGCAGAAGGGTATGTGTTCACCTCCTGCTTTTGAGCCATACAGACACCTGGTTGGTCTCTAAGAAACAAAAAGCTGGATTATGATAGAATTTGCCTTGATCTGGCAAGACTTTTTTTATACTTTAAGATGTAATTTTAGGAAGACATTTCTACTAGAGAACAAGTAAAAGGAATATTGCTACTATACTTTTTGCATAGGTAGATCCTCCCCTCTATGATGATGTACTCTAAAGAGAGTTTGTCAGAATTTTGGGAAAGTGCTCCATCTGCTCCAGGGGAAAAGAATCAGTAAAGATCACCCATCTTTATCTCATTCCACCAGCAAGAGCAATTTCCTGAGTGGAATCGTCCTATCAGCAGAAAAATACATAGACTCACTCTATCAGAAACATATATATATATATTGTTAGCCAGGGATCAACGAGGTGGCTGGCTGCCTCTGTGAAAGGAATTTTTTTGAGCAGTGTTATCTTTAGCCGCGGGACACCTGAATGCCGGTAGGCTATCAGGGGGAGGCTCCTTTCTTGTTCCTACGCAGTTTATTTGCTCACGGGAATCGAGCCACCGACCTCAGTGGTGTGCGGGCCCAGTGTCTTACCATGTGAACCACTGCAGCCCACATCAGAAATAGATGTTTTTACATTATAGTACTGATGGGCTATAATTCTTCATATAAAAAAGCAATAAGTTTTTTTGTATGAAGTTTATTTTTTAAATGAAGCAAAACACAGCAAAAGCAATGACAAAAGAGAAGTACAGTAAACATCTGGTGGAAGTTTTAAGTATCATGATGAATAGAATAGTAAAACATATATACACCAGGTTAGAACGCATGGCATACTGCACAGTTTAGGGTAATACACATATGGTTTTTAATTGACTGATTGACTGTGATTTTGGTCCAAATGTGAAATACATTTTCACACATACCGCAGCATTCCATACGCAAGAGTGGAACGAAGAGTTGTGGGCCCAAAATGTGTAATATTTCTTCTATGAAGACTCTCCTCTGTTAATGCAATCCCTACTATCACTTCATTATTGTGGATATTGAGAAGAACCTTGAATAAAGCAGATTAATATTTTCTAGTTACTAATAATTATTATTAATGATCGTAATTGAGCCTGGAATTACAGTTGTAATTCATGCCAGTAGTTAAGCAGGTCACATGACTGTGCCCAATTACATGACCTTTTCTGTAGAAATTGTGAACATTAAGTGAACATCATGGTTAAGTAAATCCATTGCCCTTAAAGGATTTTTTTTTTGCTAAGAAAAGTAAATTCCAGTTTTTAGGAAAAAACATTGTAAACCATGATCATGTGACTGCAGGATATTGCAAATGGCTGTACATGCAGGCCAGTTGCTGGGCAACCAAAATGCAATTATGTGATGGGGAGGGGGGAGACCAGCCGTCAGAACTTCAAATCTGGGTTGCAGCTCTGGGGAAGTCCATTATAACTTCCAACAGTCACTAAGCGACTAGTCATAAGGTGAGGACTATATGTGTTTTAAACCATTCTTTCCACTGAACATACAAGGAGAGACTTTCAAAGAATAAATGTTACCTCTACATCGAAATTGGTCATATCTGCTTTCCATTGAAAGAAGTCTTGCACAGCTCCTCCAAAATCTCTTGCTGCTTCATCTGATTTAAAGTTGTGGTTATCCCCAGCTCTATTGCAAGTTACCCGGAACTTCAGCGTTTCAGCTTCCATTTTCTGTTTCTTACCATCACCTGATTCATCTCTGTTGTCACCATTAGATGTTAACTCTTCCCTGGGTTCAGACTGCTCGTTGTCATCTGATGGTACTATTTCATCAGCATTTTCTGGATCTGGGACTTCAGCAGACTTGAAATCATTTTGCACAGGTTTTTGCAATTCTTCATTTTCGTTTTCATTCTTGTTCTTATCTAGCTTCTTCTTTGCATGACTCTGATGGTTGCCTTTATTTCGTCTAGTTTTTCTTTTCTTAAGACTTGTATTTAACTTCCATACTTCCAAAGAGTTGGTCCAAGGGAGATCCTTAACCAACTCTTCTAAATCCTTTAAAGCTTCTTCCTGTAACAATTTAATAAAAGTTTTGAGACAAACTCATTGTATATAGTTGCATATTTCCCATATTTCAGAAAATGAATTCATTTTTGGAAAGCAGTGGATGATCTGCCGATACCTGTACATTTTGTCAGTTCTGATTAGAGGGCTAGCTTCAGGAATGTTGTTCTGTCTTGTACTGTCTTGTACAAAACAGATAGATAAACTCCACAAAGCATCCATACAAAGTCTTTTTTATTGGTTCATCAGGCATCCTCATTACTCACAGTTATGATGAGGTTCTTCTTAATGTCCAACCCTTTATATGTCTGTCTTTATAGGTAAAAAGATGGTTATCTCTTCCCTCCCATATCGTAGAAGTGGGGGGTAGCCATACTACCATGAGGCTGTGTTCAGGCAAGAATGAAGAAACCTCCCCCAACCCACCACGGGTCAATTCAGAGACCAATCAGGGTTACAGATGTGGCCACATGACATTTCCCAGGATACCTTAACTACATTTACCACGATGCATTCCCTTAAGGGGACAGCTCCCAATTCCTAAGTAACTATCCCAAATCCCATTAACTCTAAACTGGCTGGACAGCACAAATGTTCTCCAAATAATGTCTAGCTGTACCTATTAGGGACACAGAGTCTTTTTAATTGGGTGCCAAGAATACAGACTGCCTCTCTGAGAAGGACCGCAAGTTAAGTAATTTAAAATTATTCTTAAAATATGAGTTAAATAGCATTGTTTTTGGTCTTTCTTTAGCTTTTAATGTGGCTTTTTAGTTTCAGATGGTTATTCTTCCCGTTTTTAGCTATTTATGCTTTGTTTCTATATTTTGATATTGTGCACTAAGCATAATTGATTTTTCTCTTAAGAGAATGGTGAGCTATATTTCAAAGAAGCAGCTCTATTCCTGCAGTTCAGATCAATGCCCATTTTTATAAAATCAACATAGTTTTGAAAAACAACTGCCTAAGTTGTTTATTTTTCTTTTCCCTCTCTATTGCACAGTATTTATTAGACTGAAGGTTGAGAAATAGAAATGAGAGTTGGTAATTTCAGAGGCTTTGGAGAATGGTAAGGTATTAATATCACTCCCAAATAAGAGAATAAATATTCTCAAATACCAATAATTATTGAACTATTTTTCTAATTTAAAATTTGAATTTGCTTAGAATCATGGAATAAAAAATAACTTACCTTAGTTTCTTTGAACTGATAATCTTTGAATTCTTGGACGACGACAAATAAATTATCAACGGATCTCAACTGGTGAACCTGGATGAAATTACAGATTCTTATCTTACAGGACAGATATGTATAGTAAGTATACTGTACAATATTAGTTTTTACAGTTTCAAAAGTATACAAACTAAAACTGCTGCATTCCACAGTACTTTTTTTTTTAACGAAAGGCTCTATTTAAAAAAGTAGAACATAAATCTACCAAATATATTTAAAAATACTAGCTGGGATAGATGCATTGCAACCTTATAAAATTTGGTATGATGTGCTGTACTGTATCAATACCAGCCTGCCTGACTTCAAAAATGTTTGGATCTGTTCAGAAAAGTCATGGGGATCAGTATGGATTAGCTTTGATAGCAGCGTGACTGCCTCTGAAGGCTATTGGTTGAGAAATTAATGGGTTTCCTCGTGTAGTTGGTTGGCTGCTACAAGGACAGACTTCTGGACTATATGGGATTGATGGTCCGATCCAGCTTGTGATTATAGTCTATGTTCTTAACCAACTCACTGTGATTTGCAGCTATCCAACCCCAGCTTTTACAACAAATTATGATAAAACAACATATGGTTTAGTAAAAACTTTGAATCAAGTCCCAGCATGTGAATTCAAAATCATCTAGTATAATTAGTGAAATAGTATTAATAGAATAACTTGCCAGAAGCTGGAATGAATGTTAGGCTATGAATCTGAAATTTGTAGCCATCCAGAATACATACACGCAGGTAACCTCAAGGACTACTGCGGCCTCAGACCAATATTCAAATAGCAAATTGCAGAAAAAATAAAAATTTCAAACCTTTGGAAGACTTATTACTGGAATTTCAAAGTAGATCTTCCCACGGCCCTTGCTAATCCTAGATTTTGACCCTAATTTTTCTTGTACTTCATCTGCCGCAGTCAGCTCAAATCCAGTTGGTATAGTAGCTCCAATAGTAATCACAATATCGTTGGGGTTCTTTATGTCTTCTTTATTCTCATTTAATGGTGTGTCACTGAGGTTCACTTCAGATAACACATCGGCAGCCTTTTCAACTTCAGACATTCTGGCAGTCTGGTAGCTGTTAAAGACCTTCCAGAAAGAAAATACAAATACATAAGGAAAGATAAAATAACAATTAAAATAATTGTTATAGTCTTTGAAAAAGGACTAAAATCCAAAGCAATAGAAGTGCTTATATTTCTACCTGTATAAAATAATGTGCTTATTAACACATAGCATATCTAGATGGTGAGGTAAACTTTCAGAAGGGGGAGAACTTCTTCCATAGTGGCATCCCATTATGGAATTCCGTTCCCAGAATATTGTCCACATTAGCATCAGGCTTTTCATTGTATATCTTAATTCATATTGTTTTAATTTTTGAAAAACCACTTTGTTTCTATCTAGTTTACATGTTTTTACTTTGTACAGGTAGTCCTCACTTAATGACTCTCCTGTTTAATGACCATTCCAAGTTATAATAGTGCTGAAAAAATACTTTCCAGTCTTTCCACTTAGGACAGACACAATCTCTCTGCAGTCATCTGATCAAGATTTAGAAGCTTTGCAAACAGCGGATATTTACTACTGTTGCAGTGTCTTGAGTCACACAACCATCATTTGTACGCTTCATAGGACTTGGCACCTGCCCACACTGCCAAAAGCACCAAAACCTGGTTCAATGACCGTGGGATTACTGTGCTTGATTGGCCAGCAAACTCGCCTGACCTGAACCCCATAGAGAATCTATGGGACATTGCCAAGAGAAAGATGAGAGACATAAGACCGAACAATGCAGAAGAGCTGAAGGCCACTGTTGAGGCATCCTGGTCTTCCATAACACCTCAGCAGTGCCACAGGCTGATAGCTTCCATGCCATGGCGCATTGAGGCAGTAATTGCTGCAAAAGGGGCCCAAACCAAGTACTGAATACATATGCACGCTTATACTTTTCGGAGGTCCGATATTGTTCTATGTACAATCCTTGTTTTATTGATTGCATGTAATATTCTAATTTTCTGAGATTGTGGACTTGGGGTTTTCATGAGCTGTAAGCCATAATCATCACAATTATGGCAAATCACGGCTTGAACTATCTTGCTTTGCATGCAATGATTCTATCTATTAGTTTCACCTTTTAAGTTGCATTACTGAAATAAATGAACTTTTGCACGATATTCTAATTTTTCACGTTTCACCTGTATATATCTTTATTCAGATTGTATTTTAGTGTTTTATTATAAATAACTCAGATATTGGTTTAAAAAAGTTAATAAATAAATATCTTGACCTGCAGATGAAAAACTGAAACACAGAATGTAAGAAGAATAGATGATGAACAACATAAATTAACATTAAATGAAAAGCTGATATATATCTGTGAAGAGAAAAAGAGAAGGTGCTAGCAAACCTAAATGAAGATGGACTGATTTTATGGAGCTAATGCTATTAAGTATAGGGAGTTCTCAACTTATTACCATTCATTCAGTGACTTCCGAAATTAGGAAGGTGCTGAAAAAATGGACTTGGGACCCATGCCCAAAGTTATGGCTGTTGCAGAAATGAACCAATTTCCAGTAAATGTTAAATTGTATAATACAATGAGGACTATGGATTTGAAAATTAATGTATTAAAAGACAGAGTATTAGGTAAAATGTAGTGTAGTCTGTTGTAAGGAATAAATAAATGTGCCTTTGCCCACACTGTTATTTTAAAAAATGAGAATCTGGTATCTCAGAAGAAAGATAAAATCTGGATGCAGTAGGAATGGATTAGTTATGTTCTAAAAAGAAATTAGAACTAAAAGTGGAGTACAAATATGGATTAATATGGAGTGGTGTTTCTGTCATACTATAAAAAACAACATTGAAGATCCAACTGGAAATCCCAAAGGTGCTTTTTCAAGAGGCAACTGGACTTTCTGGTTGTTCTTTGAAGACATTTAGCTTCTCTTCCAAGAAGCTTCTTCAGTTCTAAGAGTGAAATGTCTTCAAAGAAAAACCAGAAAGTCCAGCTGCCTCTTGAAAAAGCACCTTTGGGATAACCATGACCTGGATGACTAAGAATCTTCATGGACATCTAACTGCAAAGCAGGCATATGAAAAAAAAAGGATGGGTACAGATGAGAGCCATTAAAAAAAGTGAAACAAAGATGATTAGGGGACTGGAGGCTAAAACATATGAAGAAAAGTTGCAAGAACTGGGCATGGCTAGTCTAGTGAACAGAAGGACCGGGGGTGACATGATAGCAGTGTTCCAATATTTGAGGGGCTGCCACAGAAAGGAGGGGTCAAGCTGCTTTCCAGGCACCCGAAGGTCAGACAAGGAATAATGGATGGAAACTGAACGAGGAGAGATTTAACCTGGAAATAAGGAGAAATTTGATGACAAGTGAGAGCAATCAACCAATGGAACAGCTTGCCTTCCAAAGTTGTGGGACCTTCATCACTGGAGGCTTTCAAGAAGAGACTGGACAGCCATCTGTCAGAAATGGTGAAGGGTCTCCTACCTGAACAGGGGGTTGGACTAGAAGGTCCCTTCAAGTTCTGCTATCTATTCTATTTTCTATTCTATTGTATTTTATTCTATTTTATTTTCTTTATTCTCTCTTCTTTTCTATTCATCAGTCTACAAGAGCAAAGAGATACAAGGATGAAAGACGTTGTTTTGTAATAATCGTTTTCTTAGCTATCCTTATTTCTTTGATTCGCCATTTCTTATTCCTGTTCCGAAATTGAATAAAGTGCTTACCCCAACGGGCAATTCCAAAAGGCTCTCCCCTCCTCACCCAGTCTGCCCGCTGCCCTCGCCCCCTGTATAACGCGAGCAGCTGCGACGGAGCGGTCACAGCCGCGCCGGGCAAAGCCGAGACCTGCGCAAGGCCCGCCTTAGTTTTCGCAACGCTCAGTCTTCTCCTCGCATCTCGTGCACGAGGAATTCCCCAAACTCTCTTCCGGAAAAAGGCGAGGGGAGATGCGCGAAGGCTTCCGGACGAAAGAGTCCGCGAGACGAGCGGACGTTGACTGGTGGAGAGAGAGCGCCACTTAGCGGCCGGTTCTACTGGATGATTGGGCTCCATGACTCCGCACCTGTGTTGCCATAGCAACTCAGCGCGAGGATTTCAGAAGGGCGGGGTTATGGCGCCTTTTGCAGCTGGTGGGCTCGGTTCCTCGCTTCAGGCCGAAAGGAGGACGGGGCTCTTTCCTTAGATTGCAGCTGCATCAGCATCCGGCCTATTTTTATGAGAGCGCTGGCTCCTTAGCAAGGAAACTTAGTGGCGGTTTAAAAAGAAAATTAAAATGTTATCTTAAATGGAAGCAGGATTAGGTGAAATGGTCCAGGCTTAGAGTTATCGGGTTGAAAGAATCGAGATGACGGTTGGTGGCAGCAAATACAGGTAGTCCTTGACTTACAACAGTTCATTTAGTGACAGTTCATTTAGTTCAAAGTTACAATGGCTCTGAAAAAAGCGACTTATGGCCATTGTTCACATGTACAAATGCTGCAGCATCCCTGTGGTCACATGATCAAAATTCAGATGTTTGGCACCACTGGCTCATATTTATGACGGCTGCTGTGTCCCAGGATCATGCGATCAGCTTTTGCAACCTTCAGACAAGCAAAGTCAGTGGGGAATCCAGATTCACTTAACAACCGTGTTACTAACTTAACAAATGCAATGATTCACTTAACAACCGTGGCAAGAAAAGTCGTAAAATGGGGCAAGCTCACACTTAAATATTTCACTTAGCAACATACATTTTGGGCTCAATTGTGATTGTAACTCGAGGACTACCTGTAGAATGAGTAGATTTCATAGCTCCCTGCCGCCTGCTGGATTCCCATAATATACTGAATCACAAGCAAGAAAGCCACTTAAGCCAGTGTTCAACTTAAAGTTGCTGAGGTATTTCTCAATTTCAACAACTTTAATATAACACTGAGGCACCAGATAAAATTTGAATGTCTATACAAATTTTCTTTTTTTTTTCATGTTTAAATTATCTATAAATTTTACTTATGTAAAATTGTTCCAACTGTATTGGTTGGAAACATATGGAAGAGGCCCTCACCCTGCAGTTGGATAGACAATGGCTAAAATGATGACGATTAATTCTACTTTACACACACATCTATTGGTTTAAGGCTGAAGTTTTAATTGCAGTTACACCTACCTGGAGAGGGAGGGGAGCATGTAAGATTCCTTTGGAATCTATTAATCAGGACAGTAAAATGAGTAGTGATACCTTAGATGGCACTTCTACAAGTCTGCTGTTGAGCCAGCTGCCTGTCCAGTGGACAGGTCAATTTTGTATGCACAGAATGAGAACGAATTCAGCAATGTATTCTAATTAAATGGACAAGCAGATTATTACATTGTAACACTAGGTTTGTAAAAGTGTTGCATTTTACTAAAGTAGCTTTTTAATCTACAGCAGTGATGGGCAATTAATTTTCCCAAGGGACCAAATGAGAAACTGCCATCTCCTCCCTCACACCAATGACACTCCACCCCTCTGCTGACATCACCAATGCTGCAGGCTGGACAGAGACACCTGAAAGGCTGGATGCGGTCCATGAGCCATAAAATGCCCAGGCCTGCTCTACACGGTATTAGAAAATAACTCATTTCTAGCAAAGGTCTGGCAGTGAACCCCACTACTCTTCAATAATGATACCTCCAGATTTGTGTTATTAATTTTGGATGTCCATGTTTAAATCTGGTAAACAAATCTTAAATTTCTTCCTCACCCTTCTCTCTCTGGGCCACATTCAATTTTTTCCCTAATGGATGCTGATAAGTTCTTCAAAGCTATCTCCCTACTCCTGTACAAAATGAAACTGAATATGAAGTGGATAATTTTTAAAATCTAGATCCAGAAAACATTGAGACAAAGAGAGAGTCCAAGAGAGACAATAGACTTTTCTTGGATAAGAAAGAGACAAGAATGAGAGCCAGGAATCAGTTTTCACCAAAGCAATTCTGACTCTTCTAAAAAGGGTTTTAGAAGGATCCCTTCTGCAGTAGTTATGGTTGATGAACATATATCACATTCCTTCAATAATGTTTTGGCTGTTTAAGCCCCTGCATTAGTTTATATTTTTGGAAGAGTTTAATTCTGGCTGTTTTCATACTTGCCATATCATGGATTGTTTTAACAGTTGTTTGTGTGAACAAGATACAGGGGCTGGTTCTGAATAACACTATAAATAATGTCTTAGGAGCCAGAGTGGCTCAATTGAAAAACTTACAACTTAGTGTTTGGAATGAAGCCAGCCATGGACTTTAGTACACTTTTGTCTATCTGACAAAAACACTGGTAGCCATTTACTCAGTCTTTTTAGTTAACACAAAAAATAGGTAACTAGAGTTATTATTTATTTATTTATTTATTTATTTATTTATTTATTATTTGAACTTATATGCCGCCCCATCTCCGAAGACTCGGGGCGGCTTACAACTAAAAACAAGAGACAATAAATACATATTGCCACATATTACATTCGTTATAGTTTTCATGAAATAGGTAGGACCAATGTAAGGGGAATTACAATCTGAACATACATCACAATTAGCAGAATAGCAGTAGCAATAGAACTCAAACTTATACACTGCTCCATAGTGCTTTACAACACTCTCTTGAGGTTTCTGTAATGTCAGCATATTGCCCCCAATAATCTGGGTCCTCATTTTACCAACCTTGGAAGGATGAAAGGCTGAGTCAACCTTGAGCCGGTCAGGATTGAACTCCTGGCTGTGGACAGAGTTAGCCTGCATTACTGCATTCTAACCACTGAACCACTGCATTCTAACCATAGCTCAATGTAGGTTCAGTGTGTTTGGATCCACAGAAAATGTAAATTTCTATCATTATTTTTGTTGTGGTGCATTTAAGTTAGTCTTGAATCTTGGTGACTTCCTGGACCAGTCCCTGTACTTTCCTTGGCAGCATTTTGAGAAGTGGTTTGCTATTGCCTAGAGCTGAAAGAGAGTGACTGGTCCAAAGTCACCCATCTGCCTTCCATGTTTAAGGTAAAAATAGAACACAGTGTCTCCTGGTTTTTAGTCTGGTGCTCTAATCACCACATCATACTGGCTTTCGTGCTTTTACTGGCTTCTGTTAAAAATATGTGAAATTCCTACAGAATTAATTATTTGCAATTTGGTTCTAAATCTGAAATAGCCTTGAACTCAATAAGGACAAACAACTATTTCAATTTGATACTCTTATTGATGGTGTTTATTTTGTGGAAAACTTTGAATGGCTCACTAGAGGGCAGTCTTGCATAGACATATTGTATAGTAGTGATTAGGTGAAAACTGCAGTTGCAATTCAAGAAATTTCGACTTCTCAAAGTTCTCAGACTTTCTTTAGACTACTTACAGTATTGTGTAGATCTACAGTATTCAGTCAGTTTGTGAATTTAAGATAATAAACATAACTTATAGCACGGAGTATTCCTGTTCAGGGTTGTTCAATATCAGAAATGCTTCAGGGCAGTTTGTGTATTTTGTTGTGAGGAGGAGATTGTACTGTAAATGTTTCATTTTCTTTGTTTTTTTTTAAATTAATTTTCCCTTTTCTATTTCCTCCTAATTTTTCTGTTTTGTCCCCTTTATTTCACCTTCTCCTCCTTCTTCCAGCCACCATATAAGTTTCTCTTATAGTTTAGAAGCATACACACTGTGCAATTTGAATCTGACTATTCTTTAAGTTCACCTGATTGAACCCATGCTTCCAGGCTTCTATTTCCCCACCTTCATTTCTTTCTATTTCAGTGACTCTGTTACAACATCATCCTTTCCTTTGTTATTTTCTATATTTTTTTCACCTTCCTTCCAAACAGAGGGTTTTTTTGGGGGTGGGGGGTAAGGAAACTTAAGTTTGAAAAGTAGAAAAAAATAAATAAAAAAAATTATAGAGAATGAAATAAATCCTGGTATCATATTCTCTTTTATATATAATGCCTTCTTGAATACAGAATACTTGACAACCAAACGTCAGTACTAATAGCACCAACTTGACCATTTTATTAAGGCAATTACCTAGAAATACCCTAATACTTTGAAATACCTAATCAGTGTCATATTAGTATTGATAATAAGAGCCACAGTGGCACAGTGGTTAGAATATTGCAATGTTGCAGGCTACCTCTGCCGACTGCCAGCAGTTTAATCCTGACTAGCTCAAGGTTGACTCAGCCTTCCTTCCTTCTAAGGTGAGTAAAATGAAGACCCAGATTGTTGGCGGCAATATGCTGATTCTGTAAACCAGTTAGAGAGGGCTATAAAGCATTGTGAAGCAGTATATAAATCTAAATGTTATTGCTATAATGGCCTGTGCAAGGCAAGTTTCCTCTGACTGTGGCAATTGCTCTGTGACATATATTTCTGTGCAGGAAAATGTGACTGTGATTAGTTATCGTATGTGCTAATCATTACATGAACTTACCACACAAACTTTTCCTTGCAAATATAAGTAACTGATTATAAATAATCTGTTTTCAACTCATTAAACACTTAATGAATGATGCATATGTTCATATGAAATGCTTTGATACTCTTCTTCCATTTTGATCAAAAAAGTTGTTCTAAGTACTTAATTGTCATTATATTTCACATATTTAATTGTAATTTTTTATTAGCAGGTTATTGCTTACAACAAAAGACAGTTTGGTATAGTGCTAAATGTATCAGGTTTAAAAACCAGGTGTGCTGTCCTGCTCACACACATACACCCATAACTGTGGTTTAGTAGGTTTATTAATATTCCCCTGCAGCTCCCTTCACCAAAAACCCAGAACTGTCCCAATTACATCAAGGCACAAGCAGACCAATGCTGGTCCACAGAACAATGCCCAATGAGTCCACAAGGCACTTGAAAGTTTCCCAATCAAAAGAAACCCACCAGGCAAAACTAAATCCACAATACAAAAGGGTTCACCAGGCAAGAAAAGTCCAGAGTTCATAAGGCATGATCCAAAGCACAGTGTCAATCAATCCAAAACAAGGCAAGAATCACAACAACCAGAAAACACACAGCTAGGAAATGAACACCTTGTTCCCATCTGTCTGCTGTGCTAAATAGCCAGCTTCCGGTGCAGCCCATCAAGAAGGGCGAGGTTGCCTCCTCATAAGTAATCTGGCTGACTTTCTCTGTTTCTGCCTTTTCTCTGCCCTAGGTGTTCTTGGATCAAGTGCAGAAGGCTGTTCCTCTTCCTCATCAATAATCGGCCACAGCTGCATGCTTTCCCCCACCTGAAGCCTCAGGGCTGTCCTGCTGCAGCTGTGCTTCAGCCAAATCCCTTTCAGATGGCTGCTTGGAGCCACTGACCAACTCTCCTCCAGATGTGCCAGGAACTGGTTCATCCTCCTCCAAACTGACATTTGGAGAAGTATCTGGGGAAGCGTCTGGGGGAATAATCACACTAGGAGACCATAAATTCTAGTCATGCCTTAGGCACAAATCCAGCTGGGTGACCTTGGGTCAGTCACTTTCTCACCTCCCTAGGAAGGAAGCAATGGTAAACCATTTCTGTAAAACCTTGTTAAGAAATTCAGGGATTGTGTAGTTTTGCCAAGCAGGGTGTCTCAGAGTTGGGATATATGCAATTTCATCTGAGGGGTACTAACTGGAAAGGTGCACACATTACCCATAAAATAAGCAGGACAAATTAACCTTGGAGTTAGATCTGGTAGCTTATAAGCCCTCCATATTATGAAAATATGATTCTATGGCATTTTTTAAGATGACAATTTATGTGTCCTCCATGAAGGTTCCAGCAATAAAGATATTTAGATCATGAGTGAAATTTTCTACCAAAATATCTTGTTTCAAATTCTTTTTCTCAAAGTTTACTTTGCATGATTATCTATATTAGTCCTATAATATTTTGCTGCCTAAAGCAGAATATGGCTTCCCTTCACCTCCGCAAGATATCTCCATCTCCTGTGGTGTCCTTTCCTTCAGATCAATATCATAAATTAAATAACAAAAACTGCAAAAAATAAAACCTCCAGCACAAGTAGATAATCTGTTTCTAATTACACTTCAGTGCAAGCAGCCTGGTACTATTTTCAAATTTAATAGCATTTGGTCTTTTAACATCAGCTTGCGTTCCATATTGAATACAGACTTTGTATTCTACTTCCACTAATCTTACCTTGGATAATTTTAAAATTAAAAACAAATCTTGAGATTAGAGTGATTTCTCATCACTGCCAAAAGAGTCATATTGCAGATCTTACCTATGTAATGTCTCAGCAGAGAGCAGTACTTCTCTGAGCATGGAACTAAGCAAGGTTGTTCTAGATTAGCACTTACCTGGCAGATCATCAGATATAGATAATTCTTGATTTACAACCACAACTGAACCCAAAATGTCTGTTGCTAAGCGAGAGAGTTAGGTGAGTTTTTCCCCATTTGATGAAGATGTTTGCCACAGTTGTTAAGTGAATCACTGCAGTTGTTAAGTTAGTAATGAGCCGTGGTGGCACAGTGGTTAGAATGCAGTACTGCAGGCTACTTCTGCTGACTGCCAGCTACCTGCAGTTTGGCAGGTTGAATCTCACCAGGCTCAAGGTTGACTCAGCCTTCCATTTGGTAAAATGAGGACCCAGATTGTTGGGGGCAATATCCTGACTCTGTAAACTGCTTAGAGTGGCTGTAAAGCACTGTGAAGCAGTATATAAGTCTAAGTCAGGGCTGTCAAACTCGCGCCATGCAGGCCGGATGTAGCTATGCCTATACCCGGTTTAGTGAAGGGGGAAAAAGTGCTGATACATCATGTGACAACTCCGTGACTACGTGAGTTTGACACCCCTGATTTAAGTGATATTGGTATTGCTCGTAACACAGTTGTTAAGTGAATCTGGCTTCCCCATTGACTTTGCTTGTCAGAAGATCAGAAAAGGTGATTACATGATCCTGTATTACTGCAAACATTATAAATACATGCTAGTTGCTAAGCATCTGAATTTGGATGACATAACCATGGGGGTGCTGCAACAGTTGTTAAGTGTGAAAACTGGCCATGAGTCACCTTTTCAGTGTCATTGTAACTTTGAACAGTCACTAAACAAGGACTATCTGTAATTCCAGGGATGGAAGTTTTACTGGAAAGATTTGGAAGAAGGCAGTGACAAATACTGTATTGTGGCTAAGAAAACTCTATGTTTTGCCCATTAGCAGTCGTCAGGAGTTGAACTCCAAGGTTGGACAATGTTTAATTTCAATCTGTTTAATATTTCTCCGTCCATGATCTTCTCAAACATTATTGTCTCACTGGCTTCTTAAAACCTTTAAAATGCAAAGGTTTTTGAGCCTGGAAATGTCTTACTGCTAATGTTAAGTGAGTGTAGAGCAGGGCTGTCAAACTCGCGGTCTGTGGGCTGGATATGTCATGCACTGGCCACACCCATGCCCACATCCAGTTTAGTGAAGGGGAAAAATAGTCGCAATACGTCACGTGATGCTGCCGTGATGATGTGAGTTTGACACCCTTGGTATAGAGTATATTTCTCAAATATGGCAACTTTCAGATGGGTGGACGTCAACTCCCAGAATTCTTAAAGTTGCCAAGTTTGAGAAATATTAATATAAAGTGCTGCATGTTCTGGCTTTGAAACAGTGCAAATATCTATGTTGGGTCAGGAGGAACTATCTAAAGCCAAATATTAATGAATATTAATGAAAATTATTCTCTAATGCAGTGGTTTTCAGATGGTTTGGGAGCATTGTTAATCAAACAGTTTGTGTGACAGCTTTGGGCCATGGATGAGGGGCTTGACATTTACAACAAAATACCAATTTTACTAGAAGGAGATCAGTTACAGATGTTATATCAGTAATGATATAGATCAGAGTTCTCCAACCTTAGCAACTTTTAAGACTTGTGGACTTCAACTGCTTTGCTGGCTGAGGAATTCTGGGAGTTGAAGTCCACAAGTCTTTTTTTATTTTTTATTTTTAAAATAAATTTTATTGAACAAACACACACAAAAAGAAAAAGACATTTAAAAACAATGGACGTGGTGAAATCATCCTGACACACCTAGTTGTCTTACTTTGCTAACACATATAAAGAATGATACATATTTACATTTTATATACATAGTATATAATATATAGATAAACATTAGTCATTTTTAATATTTTTTGATCCTTCCTAGTTTCCAACCAGTGATAAAACTTTCCCCATATTTTATAATAATCAGAATCATCCTTATTTTTTAATTCTTGTGTCAATTTATCCATTTCTGCGTAGTCCACAAGTCTTAAAGCTGCTAAGGTTGGAGATCCCTGATATAGATTGCTTCAATTTGACTTCACACAGCATAATATCCCTTCAGGCTTTACTACAAAGGATTTCTACTTCATAATTCTCAGCCAGAATAGCCCACAGGATAATGGAAATTGTATGGACACACCTGGGAGGGGTGGGGATACTATCAAGTTCAGGAAGGCTGCCATAATACAATGCTACTTGTCAGATATTCTGTTTCAATCTGCCCATTTTTTTAATGATGGGGCAGCTTTGATTAATGCATCTCTCCATAAATCTTAGTGAGAAGCTCAGCTTGTCTTGCCTTATTTTGGAAAGTGGGCACTTGATAACTTTGAATTATTCTCAGCTTAACATAAAAAAATTACTATTTTGAAACAGTATAAAGAATGAAGAATTTGATAGTTGACAAAAAGGAAGGCCATCATTAAGAAATAAAATACAACAACTGGAAACCAACTTAAAGAATCATTGTTGGAGTTAAAGAACAAATGGGAATGAAAATTGTGAACCACACAAGCTGGGTCATTAAACAGAAAGACAAATATCAAGTACCTTTAGGTGAAGGATTATTTCCATGACAACAGATTGCTGCTAGAGCTATTTCTTAGAAAAATCTATGTGTTTTGTAAGTCCTGCCTTGAACAGTTAGAAATATGTATGCAGCTTCCATGAATAAGATTTCATAATTCTAAAGGCCTTTCCCCCACCAAATGTTTCATGTTTCAACACTTGAATGCCCTGATATGATTTCTGTCTGGCAAACTTGATGGGTCAAGAAATCAGCATTTCTTACATAGCATGGGTCCCAGATCAAAAGTTTTCTATGGAGTGTGAAGATTTGTAAAGCATCAACACAGAACAATCTGGTGCCAAAAGGTCCAACTTTAAAATGGGTTCATCTCTGAGTTTGCTGGCATTGATCAGCTTGTATCTTCTGACTTTTGACAGTGACAAATGGGACCATTTAAAGGTTTTCACCAGTTACTCTTTGCCCCATATAATTAGAGAATGAACTTCATTTTTATTTCCACTTCCATCAAAAGAAAAAAACCATACAAAACAGTGAAGTGTGAAATGGCTCAAATTCTGGAAACATGATCAATTGCTATGAAGGTAGAGAAGTGTTTTGAAAGCTTTCCCATAATAGCCTTTGTGTATCTCTTGATTGATCTGGACCATCCTTCCTCACCTGGTTGTCAGGCTTCACTCAGCTTATATTGGAACTAGACACCTCATTGGCAGTAATTCAAGGACAAACACATTGATAAGTACTAACATAAGAACTAACAAAAATCCATTAAGAAGAAGCTGGCAAGTGCCAAGCAGGCTAAGCCATATTTAAGAACAGAAGAAAGTCCGTTTTTGTGCCTTCTTCTCTGTCCCATGTTATGTTCTGAGGGCTTCTTGGTTTTGGACAGGAAGTGCAATTGGCACCATGGGTGTCTATGGAAGCTGTACAAGGTAGCAAATAATGAACTGGGACATCATAATGCAAAACTTGCTCCTTATGCTCTTGTAGGCAGAGGTGGTATTCAGCAGGTTCTGACCAGTTCTGGAGAACCGGTAGCAGAAATTTTGAATAGTCCGGAGAACCGGCAAATACCACCTCTGACTGGCCCCATCCCCATCCATTCTCTGCCTCCCAAGTCCCAGCTGATTGACTGAATCTTCTTTTGTTGCCTGCACAGGAGAACGGAGCTGAAAATCAGGTTAGTGAGGTGGGGAGGGAATGGAGATTTTACAGTATCCTTCCCCTGCCATGCCCACCAAGCCACGCCATGCCCACCAAGCCACGCCCACAGAACTGGTAGTAAAATTTTTTGAATCCCACCACTGCATTGTAGGGGTGTAATATTCTACTGTAAGTACAAAAAGATGGAACTTGTACCATGATATACATTTTAGTGTCTTCATAGCTTGGAATTGAGGCTTACTGTTATAAATGTCTCTTCTTATTATAATGCTATAGTCTAATCTTAGGTAGTTTCCTTCTGATCTTGCCAGACTTCGTCTAACACTAGTGGACCATAATTATTAATTAGCACAACCACTTCAAACTGCTTTAAGTGAAGTAGAATTGTGTGTTTATGTATACTTTCATATTGAATTCAGGCATTATGATAAAACATAGTTTATTTGATTTAGGTATGCACAATGGTAAGTGATCCTGGTTAATATAGTTCCAGGGTTTTTAACTTGATTTCTGGGAAAAATAAACAGATCCATATAAGACTTATATGCTCTGTCAAGAGCAGTATAGGTCTTTTGTAAGAAGATGGTTATATAGCAATTCTCATTTGCTGTCTTGAAAACAGAACTAGCCAAATGTAAAATTTGGGCTAAGACTTTATATGTTCACTGCCCTCCTCCAAGGCAAGAAGGCTGAGTAAAATTGATATTTTAAGGATTTATTTCACAAAAGAAGATTTAGTACAAATGTATTCCTGACAAACATTATAGCTGAATGCTTGTACGTATGTATATAGATTTCAGACAGGATTATCAAGTATTCTGGTTGGATCAATAGTTTTTGAACACTACTTAGTCTGAAAATCTTTTTTTCCTAAATGTTCTGTCACACTAAACTATTCCCACTGTTACCAACAATTAGGACCTTATTTTGATTATTGTACAACAGACGAGTGGCATCGATTCTTCTTATTCCTTACTTTAAAGTGGTAATGGAAAAAAAATATGTTGAGTTTTCTTCCTGAGGTATGAAATAAAGCCAGAATTATTTAAGGCATTGTATGTTTCAAATGACCTGTGCACAATAGTACCTAAATAAAAAAAATCCTGCTAGGTTTTTTATTTCAAAGGATATATTAGTTCTTTTGCTACCAAGCTGTGGTCCAAAGAGGGTATATGTTTATTTGACCCAATTAAATTTCTTAATTTATCTGCAACCAATCTGTTGTCTTTATGTACTTTTGGCTACCTAGTCCTTAGTCTTATCTAATTAAACAGAATTATGTTCTGTAAGTTATATAGGCCTATATTCCTCAGGTATATTCATCAAATTCTCTCCCCCCCCACTTTAATTCCCATGTTGACACGGTCAGTATTTCTTATTCTTGAGGCTTATTAGTGAGTAGCTTCCTCAGTGAATTCCACTCTTTTTCCTTCTCTCTCAGCAGCTGCAGATCTTTTCTAGCGCCACTCCACTGTTTCTCTCCGAGATTCCAAAACAGAGCCAAGACGCTGGTCCTGCCTTTGAAAAATTGCCTCCAAAGCAATTGAGATGAAGCAAAAATAGAAAGGAGAGCTGCCATGATATGAGGAACATTTGGGAATCTTCTGAGAGTGCATCTAAGGATGAAGGGTGTGTTTGGGACAGGACAATATTGATTATGAAGGTGAATAAGAGAGCTGAATTTAACCTTTAGTGCACTGCCACTACTACATTATCCCCAAAATTTATTTGATTAATCCAGGGGTGTCAAACTCAATTTCATTGAGGGCCACATCAGGGTTGTGTTTGACCTTGGGGGGGCGGGATGTGTGTGGCCAGGGTGGGTGTGGCCAGCTTGACGCCACTCATGTTGGGACGACTGTGGTGGCCCAAGCACTCTGTCAGTGAAAACAGGCTCCTGAGCTCCATTTTCAGGTGGGACGACCTCTTGCAACCCTCTGCCAGCAAAAACAGACTTCTGCCAGCAAAAACGGAGGGCTGCAGGAGCTCTGTTTTTGTTGGCAGAGGCACTGCGATCTGGTCCTTTACTATTTCCAGGGTGGCCCCGTGGGCCAGATTGAAGCACCCAGGGGTCAGATCCAGCCCATGGGCCTTGAGTTTGACACCCCTTAGATTAATCCATGAGTTTGGTAGGTGACTGAAAACTAATTGTTAGAAAGCATTTTCAGGGAAGAGTAAGATGATGCGACATGGTATGGTTATTTTCACTCCTAGCCCATGAACTTTACCGCAAATGTTTCATCCATCTGTATTTATATTCACTGAGGTATAAAATAGTTTCTGATCTAGATGGAATCAGATTATATGAAGAAGTGCTTTTATCTATGTAATTCTGTTTCTTCCTCTACAGCTGTTTCACAAATCTTTGAGTGTCTACTGTTTAGAAAATTGGTTGGGAAATCTGTAGATAAATAAGCCAGTGAATGGTTTAGGCTGAAAATAATTGATGTGGAACCAAGAGAAATGGTACAGCAATTGAAAAGCTATGCCATATGAAAGGTTAGCTATCCGATTACCAATTTTGCACAAAATGAATTCAAACATTGATGTTATAATGTGAATAGTTCTTCTGTTCTTTTCATCTGCACTTGTGGGAACTTGGTTGTGGGTAGCACATTTATCCATACATCTATTGTGTTAGCAAGAACAGAGCCGCTCCAACTAAGCCATTTTTCAGTTTGGATCATAAAACACTAGCACTGTGAAGTGCTTAGGGTCTCTTTTTCAAAAGGATTTGATCACCCAATACCACATCTCTGGCTTCATGCTTGTTCATTTTGATAACCCAAAAGTAAGAATAGTCTCAGCCTTCGATCTAAAAACATGGATGTTTGACTCATTCTGTAAGCAATATGGGATTTTTGGTGCTTTTTAATAACAGTACATCTCTCTTCTGTAACTACAGGTAGTCCACAACTTACGACCACAACTGAGCCCAAAATTTATGTTGCTAAGTGAGAAATTGGTTAAATGAGTTTCACCTCATTTTACGACTTTTCTTGGCACATTTGTTAAGTGAATCACTGTAGTTAAATTAGTAACATGGTTGATAAGTGAATCTGATTTCCCCATTGACTTTCTTTGTCAGAAGGTCTCAAAAGAGGATCACATGACTCTAGCACACTGCAACCGTCATAAATATGAATCAGTTGTCAAGTATCCGAGTGTAACTCATGTGACCCTGGGGATGTTGCAATGGACATAAGTGTGAAAAATGATCATAAGTTGTTATTTTCAGTGCCATTCTAACTTCGAACGGTCACTAAACTGTCATAAGTCAAGGACTATCTGTATACAACTGGCCTTAAATGCAAGCTACTCAATGCAAGAAGCCTTGTAAATAAGTACCTGAATTTCTCCTCTTACTAAATATGGCTAAATTCGACATCATATTTGTCTGTGAAACATGGCTCAATGCATCTCTCCCTGACTCCATTACCACAGTAAGAGACTATCATGTTTACCGATCAGATTGTGAAATCCGTAGAGGAGGTGGTGTTGCTATCTTCTATAAAAAGTCCTTACATCTAAAAAACATCCAAGTCACCCAGGAGCTTGCTCTTCCTGAGACCATCGTCTGTGAACTGTACTTAAATATCACATTTCAATTCTTACTATGTTACAGAGCCCCTGATTATGACATCGAATATGTAAACAAGTTAAATTCACTACTAACATGGGCAACATCCTGCCCACATGCTTTTATCTTTCTTGGTGACTTCAATCTACCACATATTAACTGGACCCTAAACGAATGTAAAACTGAACCCATACATGCAACCTTCTACAATGCTGTAACAAATCTGGGACTGGAACAACTAGTAACCAGCAATACTAGATTTAACAACTGACTCGATCTCATCTTCTGCAATAGTTTGAATTTAATTTATGGAATACAAATTAATGAACCCTTTTCCAACAGTGACCACAACATGATTGACTTTTGTCTCAACATACATCCACACAAAAATCATCATAACGATGGGATCCCCAATTATAACTTCAAAAAAGGCAACTATGATCTTATAGACAATGATCTCTCATCTCTTGATTGGCAATTTCTATTCACTGGATGCAATACTGTTGAAGACCATTACAACATAGTTTTACTTGAAGTCAAAAGAATCATCAAACTATATGTATAATTCCCAAAACCAGAAAAAAAACAAATTACCCATAACAATAAGGAAGCTTCAATTCAAAAAGAAATCACTTTGGCAGAAAAACAAATCTGGTCATGTTGCCAACTTCAAAAGCCAATACAAAAATTTATGCCACCAGATAAAGACTGAATGCATCAATTATCACATTAAACAAGAGGAAAACCTTCTAAGCACCAATTCCACCTGTGCTTTCTACAATTTTGTAAACAACAAACTAAAAGACTCAAGGTCTATCCCACTCCTGAAAGGACCTAATGGTAAAGACTGCAACCATTAAAGCCAACCTCTTTAACACATTCTTTGGCTCAGTATTTGTAAACAGCAATCGATCATGCCCAGTATTTCCTAGTTGAACCACAGACAACTACAATGATCTAATACATATCAATTTTACAGAAGACAATGTTGAAAAAGCACTACGCAATCTAAAACCATCTCTATCTATTGGACCAGACGGAATATGTGCCTACTTCTTAAAAAAGCTATCCACTGCCATAGCCAAACCTCTAAGCATAATCTTTGAAAAATCTTTCAGGACAAGCTCCTTGCCAAACCTATGGTCACTAGCCACAGTCATCCCCATCTTCAAAAAGGGAGACTCCAGCCTAGTTGAAAATTATAGATCAATCTCTTTATGCTGCATTACCTGTAAAGTCATGGAATCAATTATTAACCAATCCATTATCCTCCACTTAGAGACAAACAACCTACTCTCTAATAAACAATTTGGTTTCAGAAAAAACTATCCAGTAATCTGCAACTCTTACATATGGACTACACAACTTGATCAGGGCAAAGCAATAGACGCAATCTACATAGACCTCTGTAAAGCCTTTGATTCAGTGGTACATGACAAACTACTCCTAAAACTAAAATCTTATGGTATCTCTGGACACCTGCATAACTGGATAGCATTCCTGTCAAAGAGACAACAAATGGTCAAAATTGGGAGCGTCCTATCAAATTCTGTACCTGTCAACAGTGGTGTCCCCCAAGGCATTGTTCTAGGACCAACTCTCTTCATACTCTACATAAATGACCTCTGTGATCATATTAAGAGCGTTCTTTTCGCTGATGATGTAAAGCTATTCAACACCACAGACAATACTGCTACCCTTCAAAAAGACCTCGACTGTATCAGAATGGTCAAACAAATGGCAACTTCAAATCTCAACAAATAAATGCTCTGTCTTACATATTGGCAAAAAAAATCAGAAAATAAAATGCAAGCTGAATAGTCAAGACCTTGTTGATGATCCAAACTCTGTCAAGGATCTTGGATTACTCATCTCTAATGATCTAAGTGCTAGAGCCCACTGTAACTACATAGCCAAAAAGGCATTAAGAGTTGTTAACCTAATCCTACGTAGCTTTTTCTCTGGTAATATCACACAACTAACTAGAGCATACAAAACATTTGCTAGACCAATACTTGAATATAGCTCATCAGTCTGGAACCTGCATTACATATCTGATATTAATACAGTTGAGAAAGTCCAGAAATATTTCAAGAAGAGTTCTCCACTCCTCTACTCATTGCAGAATACCTTATGCCACCAGAATTGAAATTCTAGACCTAGAAAACCTAGAACTACGCCACCTTCTGTCCGATCTAAGTATAGTATATAAAATTATACATTTCAATGTCCTACCTGTCAATGAGTACTTCAGCTTCAACCATAACAATACAAGAGCACACAATAGATACAAACTCAAGGTAAACCACACCAAACTTGATTGCAGGAAATACAACTTCAGCAACAGAGTGGTCAATGTCTGGAATACTCTAACTGACTCTGTGGTTTCTTCCCCAAACCCCAAAAACTTTAACCTTAGACTGTCTACTATTGACCTCACCACTTTCCTAAGAGGTCTGTAGGGGGCGTGCATAAGCGCCAACGTGCCTACCGTCCCTGTCCTATTGTTTCTTTTTTTTGTTTCTTTTTTTCTTATATGTATCCATTTCATGTATTCATAACTATGTTTATACTTATACCTGTTATCTTATAATCGCTTGACAAAATAAACTAAAATCAATCAATCAATCAATCAATCAATATGTCTGATTGTGGACAGGCCCATACAAGAGTGTCCATAGGCATGGTAAATTGAAACTGGGCTGTTGCACATCACAACAAGCAAAACTTTAATCAGACTGTCATGGTCACCATCTTGAGGTGTTTTTTTTTTACCTCTCCTGCAAACACCCTTAAGCCCATAGATGGTATTTAGCAGGTTCTGACCAGGTTCTGGAAAACCTGTAGTGGAAATTTTGAGTAATTCAGAGAACCAGCGGGTAACCTTCCCCCAGTAGTGGGGAGGGAATGGAGATTTTACAGTATCCTTCCCCTGCCACACCATGCCCACAGCACCAGTAGTAAAAATTTTTTGAATCCCACCACTGCTTAAGCCCTTGTGAAGACAGAACTAAACATGCATTTGGAACTGGATAGATGGGAGAAGAGAAATCAATCTGGAACAAAGAAACAGTACAGCTTCCACATTAAAGAATAAAGAATGGAGGGGCTCTGGTTGTACATGATCAAGGAGGAAGAGACTTGGGATAGTATAGCCAGAAAAAAGGCAACATACCCTGGAACTCTGAATGGGAAACTTTATAGGGAGTGTTTAATTGCCAATTTCTCTCTTCCCAAGTTTGCAAAGCAGCTTGTGTCATGGATTAATACGATCCCTTCAATTTACAATCTCCTTCAATAAATCTTATCTTTTGGTGACCACAACCCTGGACATGTCCAAGTTGTTTTCTTGGCAACAGTTGTGAGTGGTTTGCATCACTTCTACTTTCAGGAAGTGTTTTTCAATGTCCCAATTGCGCTCACAGTCTTAGGGTTTCCTGGTTCACTTTCTTCCACGTACTAGGTTGGATCAGCTGAAGTTGTCTAGGTGCTGCTCCTTGGTTGTCTCTTAGTAATGTGGGGAAGTGCAGTGCACCAAGACCATTTTGAAGGGCCAGTACCGAAGTAAGGAGGACTTTCATGGCTCAAGATAGCTTGGAGCTGCCAGACTAGTATATCAGCTGTTCTAATTGATTCACATAGTCCTATTGATTTCACAATATCTAAAAGCAGAGAATTGATCTCATTGCTTTCTCCTCTTTCTTGTCAGGTTTCCATCTCTACTTTTTTTTTTCCTGGCTGTGCATTGATTTCCTAGCTCAGTGTTTGAGCCCTGGCATGAATCACCGATTTATAATGCTGAGCTCTGCTGTGCAATTGAACACAGGGGAAGGAAGTCCAATCAGGGCCTAATCAGACATCCACTTTCCCTAAGAACCTCCAGGCTGCATCACAATTAGGCTAATCACAGCTTGAGAATATTTTCTGACCTCTGAAGCAGAAAAAGAGGCAACACACTGAGATTGTTTCTTGCTTTGAAGATGAGAACTACTGCATTTAAGAAATAAAATGCTTCCCCCCCTCTACAGTTTGGAGCATTATTATGGTTGCTTCTTGATACTGGGAGGCAGAAGCAAACGTTAGAGGAGGGAGCCACAAACTCATATTTCAGCTGTCTTGGAGAGTGTTGTTTTCATCCTTGCATTCCTTATTTATTGTCTCCAGCACCTCGTCAATCCTGGAATCATCCGAGGAGCAGTCAGCTTCCTTCTACATCCAAGTTTGTTGCTGATGTACAGATAGTAGCTTGAATCAGAACAAAGCCAGGATGCTATATGTAGATGCTTCCGAAATAAAAGCAGTTTTGTTTGTTTATTTGTGATGGGGATTCACCAGCATTCCTGGTTGAATTTTATTTATATGTTGTTGGATACATCATACACATTCATCAAATTGTTTCCTTCCTAGGGCAGAACCACAGGTGGTATTCAGCAGGTTCTGACCAGTTCTGGAGAACCGGTAGCAGAAATTTTGATAAGTTTGGAGAAATGGCAAACACTATCTGGCCTCACCCCATCTCTTCTCTGCCTCCCAAGACCCAGCTGATCAGCTGAGTCTTCTTTTGTTGCCCTGCACAGGAGAACGGAACTGGGAAGCAGGTTAGTGGGGTGGGGAGGGAATGCGATTTTGCAGTAACCTGCCCCCAGGAGTGGAGAGGGAATGGGGATTTTGCAGTATCCTTCCCCTGCCACGCCCACCATGCCACACCTACAGAACCAGTAGTAAAAATTTTTGAATCCCACCACTGGACAGAACAGAAGAGGGATCACATGGTGTCCTAATTTCCATCTCAATTCTGCTGCAGTTGGGACTGTCTATGCCACAGGTGTCAAACTCGATCACGTCACGTGACATACCATAATGTATCATGACATTTTTTGCCTTCATGGAGATGGGATGGGTGTGGCCTGCACATGATGCATCCAGCCCGCGGGCCAGCAGTTTGATAGGCCTGGACTATGCAGTATTTCTCAATCTTGGCAACTTCAAGATGTGTGGACTTCAATTCCCAGAATTCTCCAACCAGCTGACTGGGGAGTTCTGGGAATTAAAGCCCACACATCATAAAGTTGTCCAGGTTGAGAAACACTGGTCTATGCTATTTACTTATCGTTTCTAGTGGTTCAGGAAAATCATGTCCATTTTGATATTGATATAGATGCAGATATATTTGTAATGCAAATGGGTAGTGGGTTATTCACGTTTCTCTCTCTTCCTGCTTTTCAATGTACATGTTTTGTATTTTTTAATTCATATTTATATCCCACCCTTCTCCGGAGACTCAGGGCGGCTTACAGTTTTTGGGATACAACCCAATGTGCTCAGCAATAGCCTTCATTCCATTGTATATGCCTGCTTATTACTAAGCGGCATTTTTACAAAGTCAGCTTATTGCCCCCAACAATCTTGGGTCCTCAATTTACCTACCCCGGAGGATGGAAGGCTGAGTCAACCTTGAGCCTGGTGGGATTCGAGCCTGCACTAATAGGCATGGACAGGCAGCTGTTAACAGCCTGCACCACCAAGGCCCTTAGAAAATGCCAGATAGAAAATGCAGCAGTCAACTTAAAGTAAAAGTAAACATTTTTCTCTTTTCAAATGTCTTGGAACATTTGTCTTTTCCATTTAAGCTATTACGTATTTATCTCTGATTATCTTTATTTAGTTAGGACTATCATCTGAAAAGTTATAGGGAAGAAATCATTTATTAATGTTCTTTTGTTTACATACACATTCTAATAAAAGCAGACCAGCCAACAATATGTGGGTGAAAATATGTGTATTTTTTTAAATTTGAAAGTTGTATTTTTTTTTAAAAAAAGAATCTGACAACTTTATGACAAAAGCTTGTGGGTGCAGATTTCTTCCTGGAATAGTAATCATAAACATATGTCCAGATAATTCTTTTTTTGGAATATTCAGCCCATCACTTTGAGTTCCTATTCATACTCTGTATATTTTAAGACTGCATTTAGGTTTCTAAAAATATGTAGACACTGAAATTTGGGGAGACAAGAAAGATGAACACACACATGCTTCAGATGAAGCAATTAGGAAAAAAATGGCAATTATCCAATTATGGCAACTGTTCCTTAAGAATTTTCTATTGATACTTTCATGCAACAGTATGTGGAAGACTCAATTTTTATATGTGAATGGTGCCCCTGTATGAACAACTTTAGGCATTCATAATAACAGCTATAAACAAATAAGGCTTGTTTATAAATTGTATGAAATATATATAATTTAGCAGTAGAATTTGCACAGCTTTTCTAATATTCAGCTGAAAAAGTAGATACTTTCTGTGAACAAGAGAAGTTTATTCAACTTTTTTTATTTGGCAATTACATATAACAGTACAAATATTTTGTTATCTTTAATAACTCCCTAAAGATTGGAAACAGGGATACAGTTTCCAACTTTATGATTTCTACTCAATTTCTGTTTTTTTAAAAAGTGTCTAGAAAGTTGTGCAGTCTGAATATTACAGTATTCCATGTGAGTTTTCCTAGCTTTATTTTAAAGATTGACATATTTCCAAGAAAAAAAGAAAATGTGTAGAACATATATGTGGGGAAATTGAATTGGAAGATGGGTGTAGTTTTAAAATTAAGGAAAAAACTTTAATTTGCATTATGCTGAAGACACTGCTCTGATAGCTGAAAATGCAGATAATATGGAAGCTGTAGAACAATCAAGAAGCACAATGAAAAAAAATAGAAATAAGACCAAATTAATTACAATAGATACAGTCTTAGTCTTAGAACTGAGAAGATATTGAAGTTGTAGATTGTTTTTGCTGTTTTGATTGTCTGTCTACAGTAAAGAAAATACAATCAAGAAATATAAACAGACTAGCATAGGAGTCTCCAAATTTGGCAACTTTAAGACTTGCGCATGTCTGCTTGATATGGCCACTTTCTGTTGAGCTCTGAACGGCAAGAGGGTTTAATGGCTGTCTGAGAGGATGTTGGAGAGGGCTTGCAATCCCCGTAGTACCTGTTTTCGACGTCAGATTTTCCTGGGAGGCTGGTGAGATCCCTCGCCGGGAGCCACTGGACCTGGCTTGTGAGTGGGACGGCATTTTTCCGGGCCTCTGAGTCGGCGGAGCTGTGCTTGCATGACTCAGCAGCGACCGCGGATGTGGTGACAAGCCTGGCGGTGGTGGCGGCAAGCGCTAGGGCAGACCTGGCGATTCCTCCCTTGGATTTCTGACTGGCTGGGGATTACGGCGTGAGCTGTGGCTGTGCGAGGAGAGGAGGTCCCGAGGGCGCTGGACCTTTCGGCGCTGGACCTTTCGGGATCCTCCGAGAGCGATGGGGGACGGCGCCTGCGGCTGTGGTTGCCCCCGATCTTTTCCGTTGGTCGAGGGGCCGCCACGGCAGGATGACTGCCCCAGGAGTGGTGTCTGCCTCAGGAGCAGCCAAAAAGCAGCTGCAGGAGCCACAAGAATGGAGGGAGTTGTGGCTGGCCCCCGCCTGGCTGTTATGGGCGGTGGCGTGGCCCCATCCCTAGGCCGATGGGGGTATTTGCCAGGTGTGATCAGGTTGGTCATGATGGTAGCGGAGGTGCCGGCAGCCTTGCCCATGGGGTCGACGAGGGGCTGGCAGGTGACTCTGTGGGCCCCGGGGAAGATCAGTGGTGGTGATCCCAGAGCCACCGTCGGCCCTAGTCCTGCCTTGGGATGGTTCTCGCTGGAGTTCTGCCTGCCAATGGCCTGGGACCATCGCTGGCCGGACCCTGGACTCCCCCATCATTGTCAGCTACTACTTTTCATCTTATCTCACTTGCTGCCCCCCTTTTGTCATCTGTCTGAATTTCAAGGTACTCTTCCCACTGGGAGGGAACTATCTGTTTTGTACCTTAGGCCATGGAAGGGTGAGTTTGGACACCCTGGTGGCCGGGGTTCGAAATCCCAGTGTCGGCACCACACCCTTCAACTTGGCTCTTGGCTGCGGGATCCTATTGTGCCCCTTGCTGGGGTGAGAGACCAGCAGGAGGGACACATCTTCTCCCTTGGCAGCCATGTAACATCTTTTTGTCATCAGTTTAACCGGAGTGCATTGGAGATGCCCACGGTGAGAGAGCGTGGCTTAGTCCAGACTGAGGCTTTGATCATATGCCACAGGTCTGCCGTGAGAGGGCAGCCTGGCTTCCAGAATCTGGACTTCCCAATGGACAACAACTGGGATTTGCCCAAGTTTTGTACTCCAGACTTTGCTGCCATTATCGGTATTACCATCTCCTTTGTGAACCCTTATGTCCATTCTTTAGATATGCTCTTCTACCATTTAATCTTATACAGTTGCAGAACTGCAGGCCCTGAGGGGACTCCCTCCCTCTCGAGTCTGCCCTGTTGTATTATCTTCGGCCTACCTCGAGGATGGGTTATGGAACCCAGAGAGATGGCATGGCAGTGGGATGGGGCAGGGTTGGGGCTCTAATAAAAAGAAAAAGAGGGTCACTAGGGCCCCTTTAGCAAAAATTTTAATCAAATTTTTAAGAAGGTTAGGGAGGAGGGTGGGTAAGGACTCTGGGGATGTGGGTTACAGCCTGGTGTGTGGCGGTGAGGGGCGAGGGTTGGGGGCCGGCGGGGCCCCAGGGTGTGAGGTGGGGACCGCAATCCCCAGGGTGGTTGGGATTGGCAGGGGACATCGAGGCATAGGGCCATATCATGTGCTGGGAGTGCGTACCCGCCACCTTCGGGCGGTGACGCGCTCCAACCCTATGGCCTCCTCCCTAGGGGGCACGGGAATTGGGACCCATGGGCTCAAACTGGTGTATTTTAATGCCAGGTCCGTGGCTAATAAGTCTTCCCTCCTCCATGAGGTCATTGAGGAGGAGGCTGCGGACCTGGCTTGTATCATCGAGACCTGGTTGGGGCCAGAGGGAGGAGTCCCTCTGGTTGATCTATGCCCCCCAGGTTTTCGAGTTTTGCACCAGTCATGGGCCCAGGGGAGGGGTGGTGGGTGGCTGTGGTTATTCGGGAGACCCTGTTTCCAAGGGAGGTCGCTGTTCCAGAGATAGGCGGGAGTGAGACCCTCCTCTTGAGGTGGGGGCCCAATGGTCAGGTGGGCTTGCTGCTGACATACCTTTCCCCCAGCTGTGTAGCAGTGGCCCTTCCTGGGTTTCTTGATGTCCTCTCGGGGGTGTCGGTGGAGCTCCTGGGGCTTATAGTCCTAGGGGACTTCAACCTGCCTTCCCTCGGGCATCGGGTTTGGCCCAGGAATTCATGGCTTCTATGGACGCCATGGGCCTGACCCAATTGATTCAAGGCCCTACTCATGAGGGGGAAACACTCTCGACCTGGTTTTTGTCTCGGAATGGTGGCGGAGTGACAGAGGGCAGGCCACTTTTACGGCACTGCCCATTCCATGGTCTGATCACTATCTCCTGCGGCTGGTCTTCCAACAAGCTGCCCCCCACTGCTGGGATGAGGAGCCACCGAGATGGTTCCGCCCCAGACTGCTGATGGACCCTGAGAGGTTCCAGGCGGAACTGGGGTTCTTTCCCTCTTCCCTGGCCCACAGCTCTGCCGAGGAGCTGGCGGCCGCTTGGCAACAGGCCGCCTTAGATGCCCTCGACAGAGTTGTCCCCATGCGTCCCCTCACACGCCGTGGATCCCGGTTGGCTCCCTGGTATACCGAGGAGCTCCGGGAGATGAAGCATCGTCGGAGGGGTTTAGAGAGCAGGTGGAGGTCCACCCGCTCCCAATCTGACCGAGCCCAGCTAAGAGCCCATATTATGACTTACCTGGTAGCTATGAGAGCGGTGAGAAGGTCTTATCTCTCCGCCCTCATAGCATCCACAGATAACCACCCAGCTGCCCTGTTTCGGGCTACCCGCTCCCTCCTTCGTACGGGGAGGGGCAGACCCGTTGCGGGGAAGGGCTGAGGAATTTGGTCAATATCTGCCGGACAAGATCGCCTGGATTCGGAGCAGATTGTCCTCCGATTTGCAGTGGTCTGAGGAACTGGGTACAAGTAGTCTGGCCAGTTTGACCTGGGATGAGTTCGATCCTGTTTCCGAGGATGAAGTGGACAGGACTATGCGGCGCCTGAGTTCCACCACATGTTTGTTGGACCCGTGTCCTTCCTGGATAGCGTATGCCTCCAGGGAGGCCACCTGCGGTTGGCTCCGGGCAGTTGTCAATGCTTCATTGAGAGAGAGTGTTTTTCCCTCTGCCTTGAAGGAGGCGGTGGTGAGACCCCTCCTGAAGAAGCCTGCCCTGGACCCGACCGTGTTAGACAACTTTCGTCCAGTCTCCAACCTTCACTTTTTGGCGAAGGTTGTTGAGAGTGTGGTGGCTCGGCAGTTTCCACTCTTCCTGGATGAAGCAGACTACCTGGATCCGTACCAATCGGGCTTCCGACCCGGCTTCAGCATGGAGACGGCATTGGTCGCGCTGATGGATGATCTCTGGAGGGCTCGGGACAGGGGTTTTTCCTCTGTCCTGGTCCTATTAGATCTCTCAGCGGCTTTCAATACCATTGACCATGGTATCCTTTTGCGACGCCTCAGGGGGTTGGGAGTGTGGGGCACTGTTCTTCGGTGGTTCACCTCCTACCTCTCGGGGTGGTCACATTCAGTGTGGGCAGGGGGGCAGAGATCGACCCCGAGGGTGCTCTCTTGTGGGGTTCCTCAGGGGTCAGTTCTCTCCCCTCTTTTATTTGACATCTACATGAAGCCACTGGGTGGGATCATCCGTGGTTTCGGAGTGAGATTCCATCAGTATGCGGATGACACCCAGCTGTACATCTCCACCCCGAACCAGATCAGTGATGCCCTCTGCCTGATGACCCGGTGTTTGGATGCAGTACGGATTTGGATGAGCGGGAACATGCTTTGACTCAACCCGGCCAAGACTGAGTGGTTGTGCATACCGGCATCTCGGCCCAGTCAGGAACATCTATTTTTGACCATAGGGGGAGAGGTGTTGCCCCCTGTAGATAGAGCGCGGAATCTGGGGGTCCTCCTGGATGTACGGCTCCGGTTGGAGGAGCAGGTGGGGGCCGTTGCCAGGGGGGCCTTTGCCCAGCTCCGCCTTGTTCATCAGCTCTGCCCATTCCTGGACCGAGATGCCCTGCGCACAGTCACTCATGCCCTTGTTACCTCTAGACTCGACTACTGCAATGCTCTCTATTTAGGACTGCCCTTGCATACCATCCGGAGATTGCAGCTGGTGCAGAATGCGGCGGCGCGGGTGGTGATGGGAGTTTCCCAATTCTCCCATATTACCCCCCTCCTGCACGGCCTGCATTGGTTACCGGTTGCACTCTGGGTGAGATTCAAGGTTTTGGTTTTAACATACAAAGTCCTTCATGACATGGGTCCTCAATATTTAAGGGAGCGACTCCTGCCGATATCGAGTGCCAACCGCCCTGTGCTAGTACATAGGCAAGGACTCCTCGGGGTCCCGTCGGCAAGTCAATGCCGGCTGGCGGTCCCCCGGCGATGAGCCTATTCTGTCGCGGCCCCTGTCCTCTGGAACCAACTGCTGGCCGCCTGGCCCCTGACCTCCGCACCTTCCGCCATGATCCGAAGACCTGGTTGTTCGACCAATCCAGGCTGTGACTGCTCCCTGGGGGGGATGGGTTTTTAATTTATTTTAATTATTGTAAATTCTAGTTTTGTAATTTTTGGGCTTGTGAATTAGTTTAATCTCTTTTAATTATTTATTGTTGCTGTTTTTAGTTGTGAGCCACCCTGAGTCTTCGGAGATGGGGCGGCATACAATTCCAAATAATAAATAAATAAATAAATAATAAACTTCAACACCCAGAATTCTTCAATTAGCCATGCTGGCTGGGGAAATCTGGGAGTTGAAGTCCACAAATCTTAAAAGTTGCCAAGTTTGGAGACCCCTGGACTAGCACTTGGTAAGGTAGTAATGAAGGCTTTAGAAAAGATATTCAATTTTCATGATGTATCTATACTATATCTATTGATATCAGTATCATGCAGGCAATGGTTTTCTCTGTGACATCAGTGGAGGTGAAAGTTGGACTTTGAAGAAGCAAAATAGAAAGAATATTGAGTTTTTCAACTTGGTAGTCCCAAAGGTGCTTTTTCAAGAGGCAACTGGACTATCTGGTATTTTTTTCTTTGAAGACATTTTGCTTCTTATCCCAGAAACTTCAGTCTTCAAAGAAAAACCAGAAAGTCCAGTTGCCTTTTGAAAAAGCACCTTTGGGACAACCATGATCTGGATGACTGAGAATCTCCATAGACTTTCAACTTGGTATTAGAGTAGACTCCTGATAATACCCTGGACAACCAAGAAAAAAAGAGATCATAGAACCAATCAATCAAGAGTTCTCACTGAAGGGCATATATATCTGGATTCAAATTATTGCATTTTGGTCACATCATCACAAATTATTGCATTTTGGTCACATCGTGCAAAGTCTATAAAACTGGGAAGCTTGGAAGGAAAGAGAAGAGAGTCATCAGCAGAAAGGGAAATAGATTAACTTGATTACAGCAGTGATGAGTCCATTGTTGGGCAACCTGAAAGATGAAATCGGAGTCAGATTAATTTGGAAACAGAATTATCTATGTGGTTGCTATCAACTAGATGGCACGCAATCAATCAAAACACCAAAAAGCTGGTAGAGACCCAGCATGATTGCCAGAGATTTAAGCAAAGCAGGAAAAGGGATGGTTTATAATCATCTAATCTTATGTTCCATTTCAGATTGTTAGCTTGTAGTGGCAAAGAAACTTGTGCAATCTAATACTGCGGTCAGCTATACCACCAGGGATGAAGTGTAACACTCCCAGATCACACTTGATTGTCAGATCATAAAAAGGAATAATTTAACACAATCCAATAGATAAGAAAATAGTAATCCACTCTAGTATTCTGGCAAAATGTCCAAATGGATATTCATGTCTTAGACACTATGGAGATGACCTTCCTCCCCAGAAGCTATTGGGGAATAGCAGAGGGCATACAGTATATGGGTGGCACTGGCACATATGGCTACTGAGGGCAGAGTCCCAAGTCACTCATTTTATGAGCAACTGGACCTTTGACAGAAGGAAAGTCAGGGCTCTTCCACTGTAAGAGATGTCACCTCACCTCTCTCATGTCTCCTATCAACTTTTAGTGGCAGAGAAGGGAGGTGGGGAGTGAAGAGAGAACAGGTTTCTTCTCTACTCCCACCCTTCTTGCTAATATCGTAGAGGGAAACAAGAGTTGCGGAATCCACCCACCAGGAACCTTAGGCAGCCTGTCATTACATTACAATAAAAAGAAATTAGTAGTGTAATACTCTTTGTAGCAATACAAAGAGAAACAGGTATTATAAAACAACTATAAAGTGAACAGATGTAAAAAACCCCAGTGAATGAATGAATGAATGAATAGAAATCTTCAGTTACTTAGAAGTAATCAGACTCAATGACACATAAGATGCCCTGAGAATGTCTTCTAAAACCAATTGATGTTAAATGAGATTCAAACTACTTACTGTGTTAAATATGTAGCATACAGGAGGTCCTTCCTTCCTTCCTTCCTTCCTTCCTTCCTTCCTTCCTTCCTTCCTTCCTTCCTTCCTTCCTTCCTTCCTTCCTTCCTCCTCCCTCCCTCCCTCCCTCCCCTAAAAGTAAACTTACAAGTTTCATATACTGTCACATGACAGCACAAAATAGGGGGAAATAGTAATGCTTCCAGTTATTTCACCCCCAAGGCACTTTCTTTAAAAAAAAGGAAAAGTTATTGGCACCACTGAAAATCTTCCCTCTTCCACTTATCCCCAAATTGCTGCAGAATTTAGAGAATTAGAATTAGAATTCTTTATTGGCCAAGTGTGATTGGACACACAAGGAATTTGTCTTGGTACAAATACTCTCAGTATACATAAAAGAAGAAACATTTGTAGGTATATGGCTGAGAGATTTAAGATTTAAATTTCTCCATTCTTCTCCTTCCCTGGATAGAGGATCTATTCTATATGCTTCCTATACAGCAGGGGTCCCCAGTCCTTGGTCCACAGACTGGTACCTGTCCGTGGCCCTTTAGAAACCAGGCCATGCAAGCCTCAGGTGAGCATGCAAAGCTGCATTTGCACATACGGTGGGCATATGCCTGAAACCATCCTCCCCTGCTGTTGCTGCCACCGCTGCCAATCCACAGAGTGGAAAGGTTGGGGACCATTGCTGTACTTTATGCCAAAAAAAGAAAAAAAGGAAAAGGAAAAAGAGATCAGCATTAATTTGAATGTGTGGATTGCCAGGGTGGCTATCTGGAGTACTGAATAATTTACTGTATAGCAGCATCAACTGGCAATCCTGGACTTCAGTGTGAATTTCAGAAGATAAGGGAGGAGTGGAATCCAATGCCAAGAGAAAACCCAAAGTCAGTCCAAAAATGAAGAGCCAGAGCACCTGCAACAAAGATATCAAGAAGCAGAAATAATTTTATTTATTTCAATTTATATAGCTGTCTATCTCACGTAACTTATGTAATACCAAGATAATGGCTGATCTGCAATCTCTCCTGTGTCCTTTTTTTTAAAAAAAAACTGTGATTTGTTGTCTAAACCAAAATTGGCTAGGTTCAAATCACATATTAACCCCAAAGCAAACCAACTGCACCATGACAATGCAACATATAAAACCAGTCACCGTCAATTACAACAGAGAGAAAATGGTTACAAGATTGGTGGTGATGGCGAATAATTATATTTCTTTATGTTGTTTCTTTCTGTGACAACTTTAACGCATTTATGGGCTCCACATAGCAATAAACACCTTTGCTGTGTTTGGCAAGAAAGCTCATTTTAAAAACCCATTTACAGGAGCTTTCTCTTTGTGAAGAAGCTGCCAATGGATTCAAGGAATAAAATGCAGACAGGCTGCAGTGTGGACTTGTTCACGCTCACTGGATAGGAAAAATGAATGAGCACAGAGGAGTTAGAAGGATGGTGACAGGGCTAGACAGCCTGAAGGAAAAATTTGTTTGGCTTTGGGTGTGATAAAGGCAGGCTGCCTCTCCCCTACCATCTTTCTCTCCCTTTCTTGGCCCTGTCAAATAGCTTTTTGTAACTGTTAAGTTTGCATGAAGAGACAGACGCGGAGTGCTTCAAGCTCTTTGTTTATTAGTGACTACAGCTCAGAACGAACCCACTTTGGCTGGGCTGCGGCTGCTACTTATAGCCAGCAGCCGCAGTTGCCAGCCAATCAGAGTGCAGGGTTTTCCCGCACTTTTAAAACCAATCATTTCTTACATTTTACAAGAACAGTTCAAACTAAACCAATGACTTTAAACCTGCATACATAACAATAACGTTCACTCAACATCCATTCTGGAGCTGCATGGGGGAACCTAGCTGCACATGGAAGCAAGTGGCAAAACTCCCACTAATTTCAAAGCAAAGGAAAGCCAGGAGGGAGGAAAATCTTTTGTTTTTGTTTTTAACCATTAAAAAGGTTGCTTCACCCACCTCTCACGCCACCATGTGCTTGAAAATCACTGCCTCATATCCATCACTGTGATACCTGAGCAACTGCTGTGCTGTGATATGCATCACAATAGTGCATTTAAAAGCAAGTCAGGTGAGCAGGAAGAAGCACTGCAGCTTTTGGCTGCTTTCCTGTTTCTTTTTCATTTCTTTCATTTCTTTATTTTATTTTATTTATTTGATTTGTCAATCACTTACAAAATAATAGGTATAAGTATAAACATGAATAAGAATACAGAAAATAGGTATGATTAAATGGGGACAATAGGACAGGGATGGGAGGCATGATGGTGCACTTATGCATGCCCCTTACAGACCTCTTAGGAATGGGGTGAGGTCAATAGTGGATAGTTTGAGGTCTAGACAAGTGTCCAGCTTTTATTTTGACAAAATGGAGATGTGTTGGAAAATAGGAGCCAGGAGTGACTTGGTACTGAAGAGTCCACAATGTATTCAGAAGCTAGGCACTTTTGAAAGAGGGGGAAAAAATGGCTAGTAGTTGGTTCTGTATGTTTCCACTGGTGGACAGTGGCCAACACTAGATTTGAAAAAGAGTTGGAGGAAGGATGGTTATGTGGGAAGAAATATCCATCTGGTTCAGTTCCAAGCCAGGAGAAAGACAACATGGAGGCTGATTGGAAAGATGGTTTAATGGTGAACAGAACCACCAAGCATGTGTGATTCTGAGTAGCTGACCACATGGAGTTGAGAGTAAGGGGTTTTTATACCTTCTCTTGGGCTTTGCACTTGAGCTTATTTATTTATTTATTTATTTATTTATTTATTTATTTATCTGGACTTATAGGCCGCCCTCTCTCCCGAGGGACTCAAGGCGGCTTACAATAAAAAAAAACAAGAATACAAATGTTAAAATAGAATTAAACTAAGTAAGCCCAATAAAATTTAAAACCCAATTAAAACTAAAATTGATAAAAAAAAACCACCTCCACCTCATTCAGTCCAGGCTGGCCTGTTGAAACAACCAAATCTTTAGGTCGTGGCGAAAGGAATGGAGGTCAGGGGCCAACCGGAGCTCCAAGGGGAGCTGATTCCACAGAGTGGGTGCTCCCACAGAGAAGGCCCTACCCTGGCGCCGCCAACCGACAGTGTCTGGTTGACGGCACCCCCAGGAGGCCCTGCCTGTGGGACCGTACAGGACGATTGAAGGTCAACACTGGCAGGAGATGCTCCCGCAAGTACCCCGGACCCAAGCCATGAAGGACTTTATATGTGATGACTAATACCTTGAATCTCACCTGGAGGGCAACCGGCAGCCAATGCAGGTCGCGCAGGAGGGGTGTAACATGGGAGTATCGGGACACTCCCATCACTACCCACGCAGCCGTATTCTGCACCAGCTGAAGCCTCTGGATGGTCCACAAGGGCAGTTCCATGTAAAGAGCATTACAGTAGCTGACTTCCTGTTCCTGTGCAAGAACATGTATTCTATTGGCTGTTGTCAGACTCCCATGGTGTCATGTATAAATCCTAGGAGTTTGTCTTAGCTAAGCTTGGTAGAAGTTTGGCTGATGCAATGAAGGGACTTGTTGAACAATTCCTATTGTGGCTGAGGGCTAATCCTACTTTTGTTCAGACTTTGCTGCAAGGAATTTTTGCCTGCTGTGAGCTATTAAGAAAGGTGGGGGCTGCTTTTCAAGAGCATCTCTCTCCATTTCTCATCCAGGGAAATATAATATTCTGCCTTTTTAATCTTTCTCAAAATATGTCATTCTTCTAGGAGATGAGTGGGTGCTTACTTTCTATAGTTGTTGGTGCTATAGTACTGTGACCAGTCTGAACAGGTTCCCCCCTCAAAAAACTTTTTGGTTTGCATTGCAGCTAGTTGTCAATTTACAACCATTCATTTAGTGATCATTTGAAGTTAGAATGGCACTGAAAAAAAGTGATTTATGACCATTTTTCACAGCATCCCAATGGTCAGATGATCAAAATTCAGACGCTTGGCAACTGGTTCATATTTATGATGGTTGCAGTATCCCAGAGTCACGTGATTGCCTTTCATGACCTTCTGACAAACAAAGTCAATGGGGAAACTAGATTCACTTAACAACCATGTTACCCTCTTAATAACTGCAGTGATTCACTTAACAATTATGGCAAGAAAGATCATAAAATGGGGCAAAACTCATTTAGCAAATGTTTCGCTTAGCAACAGAAATTCTGGGCTCTGTTGTGGCCATAAGTCGAGGACTACCTTTATTCCGCTGGGCTGTAAACAATCTACTATTACTGTTAATCTTCTCATCACTCCTTATCACCCATCCCTTCCCACTTATGACTGTATGACTGTAACTTTGTCGCTTGTATCCTTACAGTTTATATTGACTGTTTCCTAGTATGATTTGATTGCTTATTGTACCCTATGACTATTATTAAGTGTTGTACCTTATGATTCTTGACTCTTGATGAATGTATCTTTACTTTTATGTATACTGAGAGCATTTGCACCAAGACAAATTCCTTGTGTGTCCAACCACATTTGGCCAATAAAGAATTCTTTCTTTCTTTCTTTCTTTCTTTCTTTCTTTCTTTCTTTCTTTCTTTCTTTCTTTCTTTCTTCTTTCCTTCCTTCCTTCCTTCCTTCCTTCCTTCCTTCCTTCCTCTCTCTCTCTCTCTCTCTCTCTCTCTCTCTCTCTCTCTCTCGAGTGGCTTCATTCAATGCATTTTTGCATTCTGGCTAAAGAGACTGGGAGAAAAAAAAAGACGATTGGTCTCACATTATGTTCTAGGATTTGTCTCTTGAGTTGTTATTTCTCTGACTTTGAAATTTAAACAGAGAAGGTGTGACCAAAAGTACCCAATACACCCACTGTTTTCAACATCTGAACTGCCTTTTCATCCTCATGATGAGCTACTTTTATATTAAAAAGCATTATTTCTGAATCAACATAATTGCATCCATCAGTACATCCATTAATCCTTCTATACAACTTTAGCAGCATCTTTTAACATCCATTAATCCTCCTGTACAACCTTAGAAGTAGGAGTTCTGCATAGACAGCTGTATTAATGAGAGCAATTTAGTAACATTTAAATAAACGCAGCACTGGTTCCTATTCCATATCCATGCGTATGTAGAAATGTACAATGCCTAAAATGTAGGTTTCCTTTGCTATTGTTGTTTAAAATAGTAGAAGTTAGCTTTTCACTCCTTTATTGGCAATTCTACCCTTGATCACACTGTGAGTGCTGCTGCATACAATATATTATATGGGTATTGCAATGGTACTTATAAGCTGTGGTTCTGTCTTCGCTCAGCAGCAAACTGCTAATGTTTTGCAAAGACAGCAATATATACTGTTTTATTGTTTGTATACTAATAAATTACATAGTAGAATTATGTTGTATCTTCAGTGTGATTTGTGGCTTTAGCCACTAAATTTTGGGCACAGCAGTACATTGATATAATTTTGAAATATATGTTACTTACAGTTCAGTGAGGGGAAAAAACTTTTTTCAGGCTTGCCATTCCACATAATGGAAGGAGTAATATATATAGGAAACATGAGCAGTTTTTGGAACAAGATGGTAAGGGATATTTAAATTAAGTTTAAGGAAATCATTTTCAATACTGTTTGAATGGCCATATTTTTTTAAATTCAAGAAGTCAGCAGACAGTTTTTTTTAATGAGACAGCTTGCAATTAAAGCATGTAGTGGTGAGACAGCTATCTGCTTGGAAAAACAGATTTATTTCCATTCCTGCCTTGCCAAAAGCAGGAGTTCCTTTGGAAGGATATCTTAGGGGCCAAGCCTGAGTTTCCAAGCAGAATTAAGCAAAATATGTCTATCTCTATTGCTCTCCAGATTTAATCCTTTGATCTATTCTTCTTTGTGGATATTGCTTTGAAAACTCTGATTAGGCTGTCGATGCTAGCAACAGAAGGTCACTAAGTAAATTTTATTCAGTGTTTATTAATGCTTTTTTTCTCTTGCTTTAATAGGAAGAAAACGTGTTAGATGACTCTTAGGCTATTTTTTTTAATGGTTAACAAATTTCTGATTCCCTATTTCACATGTGATTACTTTTGTGAGGGTTAAATCCAAGTTGCACTTGTCTTGAAGATTGGACATTATCAATAATCAGTGGTAGGGACAACTGACATGTGCAGAAAATTGTACTCCAGCTGCTGCTTAACACTGTCTGCCAAAGGTAAGAAAGAAGGACGGAAAATCTTAGCTACCTCTTCTCTCACTTGCAACAAAACACCTGCAGTTGCTTTCGAAGAACATTTCTTCTTCTGCACCTTTCTGGAAGAGAGAGAAAGAGATTGTACTCAAATATATTTGTATTGTATTTATGTAATTATATTTCAATGGGGCTTGTTGGTTTAATTCTTTTTTAATTATTTATTGTTCTTGTTGTTTTAGTTGTGAGCCGCCCCGAGTCTTCGGAGATGGGGCGGCATACAAGTCTCATTAATAAATAATAAATAATAAATGAATAAATATATTTAAGAGTGGAAAGGTATGTGTGGAATACAGCAGTTGAGGTTCCTATTAGAGCAAGAGAAGTGGAAAGAAGTTCTTCCAAATTATTGAATGGCTACCGTCGCTGCCACTTGGGTTTAGAGCTATTTTTAAACAGTTTCAGAAGAGTGCCAACCTTCTGTTCAAAAAATAGCTCAAAAAAGAGATGACAGGCATGGGGATAAGTATTTGGAAGGTAGAGTGGGAAGGTATCCTCCCACAGCACTAAACAAACAAGCCTTTATTGACAGCTATCTGGGGAGTTATTTTCTAAACACAGTTTTAGTTAGTGGTGGGTTTCCAAATTTTTTCCTACCGGTTCTATGAACATGCGTGGAGCAATTAACAACCTAGTCAGCGCTAGTGAGGTGAGCTGTTTTTTAACTCAGGTGAGGCGCGGTAATCCGCTCTGCTATGCAAATCATCTAGCTAAAAAACAAGGGAATACAGGACAGGGAAGGGCGGGGATGGGTTGGTGGGACCACCAGAGGTGGTATTTGCTGTTTTCTGAACTACTCAAAATTTCCACTACCAGTATGCCAGAACCGGTCCGAACTGGCTGAATACCACCTCTGGGTTTAGTGGTCTTTTGAAAGAGCACTAAGGCTATGTTTAACAGTAACCTGAAAACCAATTGTGAGAAAATGGACTCTCTCTCACTTCTCCTGTATTTTAGTGCCAATGCAGCTTTTGGGGCTGATGATCCACAGGGTAGTGAAGGCTGTTCAGTTAAAGTAGGAAGTCTTTTGGCTTCACTGGCAAGCCTATTGACATCTGTATGATGTATGAGCCATGATGGCACTATGGATGGAATGCAGTATTGCAGGCTAACTTTGCCAACTGCCAGCAGTTCAATTCACACCAGCTCAGCTTTCCATTCTTCCAAGGTCAGTAAAATAAGGACCCAGATTGTGGGGGGCAATAGGCCGATTCTGCAAACTACTTAAAGAGGGCTGTAAAGCACTGTGAAGCAGTATATAATTCTAAGTGCTGTTGTCATAATGGCCTCTGCAAGGCAGGTTTCCTCCGACTGTGGCAATTGCTCTGCGACATATATTTCTGTATGAGTGTGATAAGTTATCTCATATACTAATCATTACATGAACCTTTCCTTGCAAACATAAGAAACTGTGAAATACTGTTTTCAACACATTCAGCACTTAATGAATGATGCATATGTTTGTATGATATGCCTCACCGGCTCAAGGTTGACTCAGCCTTCCATCCTTCTGAGGTTGGTAAAATGAGGACCCAGATTGTTGGGGAAATATTCTGACTCTGTAAATCGCTTAGGGCTGTAAAGCATTGTGAAGTGGTATATAAGTCTAAGTTCTAGGTGCTATAGCTATTCCCCTCCCTTTATTAATAGAAAGCTTGTCCTCTTACTTCCTCTTCCTGAGATATTTTTATGGTTCCTGGGAAATAAACACTTATTGGCTGTAGATGGCTCAGATCTTTACTTTTAAAGTATCTGTTGAAATCATTAGAGCTGATTAGTCATGAATTGTAACATTACAAATGCCTGTTCTAATTAATACTGTATAGGGAAGGATGTTTTTATGGAGAGAGAAAGATAGTTCATTTCTATAAAGCAGTGCTTATGTAAGTAATTATGCTTTTACTTTCTCTTAATCTTTAAAGTAGCTAACTTTGAGTAGCATTCACCATCAAGGGTGATGATTTTGCTGAGGCTCAGGATTGCATGTTGGAAGCTAAGTGGTCATGCCAACAAAGCAAACTTGGCAACAGTGCTGTATCAACTGGACTATTACAAAGATGCCTGGTTGTGGATAAGGAAAAAGTAGAATGCCATATCATTTGAAATTACATTGGTGCAACCAGATTCATTTCATGAACAAAGGATATAATTTACAAATATGTTAAATACACTTGCAGGCTCAGCATCAGATTTGTGAGTTTCCATGGAAACCAGTTGGTGGTAAGTCTCCTTGCATGTTGGCGCTTTACCTGCCTGGGCTGGCTGGCCTTGCTCATTCTCTTAGTTGTGGGAAGCCCCCCCTCCCCAGAAAAATGAAATATTTTGGGAAATATTAAAAATGACAGGATAAAATATTTCCTCTAAAGGAGAAATGGAATTTTTTTAAGGGAGGCAGAAACCAGCCCCAGTTTCCCTGCCCCAAGCAGAAACTGAAGAGGCCAACTTTCAGAAATTCAGATTTGATAATCCATGGATCAAGACAGAAACTCAGATAAACAACAAACAAAAGGTTGACAAAATTAGCCCAGACAAGTACCTAGGACTGTGATGGCGAACTTATGGCAAGTGTGCCAGAGGTGGCATGCAGAGCCCTCTCTGTGGGCATGTGTGCCATCACCAGCTGCTGTTCCAGTTTCCGGCATGCGCAAGTGTGCCAGCCAGCTAGTCTTCATGTACATTGGAGTGCTGGAAACCTGAAGACCAGCTGGCTGGTGCACATGCACGTTCCGGAAACCTGAAGACCAGTGGACAGCGTGCACATGTGCACCGGCCATCTGGTCTTCAGGTTTCCGGCACCCCATCGTGTGTGTTCGCATTCCAGTTTGGGCACTCAATGATGAAAAGTTTCACCATCACTGACCTAGGATTTGCATTTCCCCTTTTGCCTATAGAAACAGTCATGACCCCTTAGGAATCTGACAACAGTCACTAGAATATTAAAGGACATGTTCTTGCATAGGAACAGGAAACAAATGCAAAGCCCAAAGAAGGTATAAAAACCACCCACTCTAAACTCCATTTTATCAGCTGCCCAGAATCACATCTGGTTGGTGGTTCTGCTTCATCAATAAAGGGAACCTTTCTTTCCAATCAGCCTCCAGCCTCCATTTTGTTTCCAGTGCCTTTCTCCCAGCTTGGAACTGAATCAGATGGATTTTCCTTCCAACAAAGTGATGGGCTTCTTTTGATCTGAGAAGCCACCCAATTTTATTATTGCCCAATACATCAGGCTGAGGATGTTTGGAAGAATGTGCTAATTCAAAATGGCAGCCCTTCCAAACTGCCATTGTAATCCCCAGTGAGCTGAGTGGGTTGTCCAGCCTATGGGTTTGTAGAAAGTTAGCACCCACCCCTCTCCTAGAAGAATGAAATATTCTAGGAAATATTGAAAAGGCAGAATATTATACCTCCCTGGATGAGAAAAGGAGAAACATGGTCTTGGAAAGCAGCCACCATCTTTGTTAATAGCCCCAGAAAGGCTGTGCCAGCTTATTTACAAAAAAAGACCTTCACCCTCAGGACATAATAGGATTAGCCCTTACCCATCTCACCACATGGCACCTGGGAAGATTGTATCACCCAGCAAGTTTCAAACAAACCTGAGACTGAAGACAACCTACAAAGTTACCCTGCATGGCCCCATGGGAGTCTGATGACCAATCAGAATACATTTGTTTCACAGGAACAGGACGCAAGTTCAAAGCCCAAGAGAGAGTATAAACCTCTCTCCCTCTCTCACCCATGTGCTCGATTGCCCAGGACTGCAACCGTGTTGTCCTGTCCTCCATTAAACCATCTTTCCAAATAGCCTCCATGTTTCCAGTGCCTTTCTCCCCACTTAGAAATGAACCCAGATGGACATTTCTTCCAACAGGCTATTTGCAGACCTCATTTGAATCATTATTTTTTCAGAGGCACATCTTCCAGTTGAGGAATAGGACAAATATACTCAAAGGCTGTCCATGTAACAAAGTCTGCGTAGTATTTCCACAGTTTTTATATCTAGGCTTACACAAAAACAAAGAGTACAGCAGCTGTTAAAGTCCACTGTGATGGTTTTTCAATAAAGGAAGATGGCCTCCCATGCAAATAGGAGGAAATTACATTATGAATAATTCATTTGTATGATTCATCAACAACATTTATGTGTCCCACCTAAGGCTTAATCTTCTTTAGCAGTGAATGCCACCATGTCACTCCTCAGATATATGTGACTATGTGCAAGAAATTAGCCAACTAACCAAGTCTGTGATATATCAAAATAAGCTATTCTGGCTTTATTTGCTTAGGAAAAACAAGAGAACAAAGTCATTATTTGATGTAGATATGTGGATGGCTTTATTCTCTGGCTTCTCTCGAACAGATGAAAACAGCTCCAGATATGCATATTAAGTCTGATTAATTCATAGATTAACTAGTTTATATCCAATCATGTCTGGAGCCAGAAGATGCACATGGTACAATCATTATTAGACCAGGCTTATAATTCAGCCTAACATGCAGATGGTGCTAGTATACAATATTTTTTTCTGGATAAAATTATTTTCAATTTATAAAGTGGTACCTTCAATGTGATAACAGACTGGCTGAATTAACATTTCTGTGTTGAGGAAGATTCTGAGTTCACTGTCTGCTACTAAACAGTTCTATTATTATTCATGTGACTGTAAACTTTGCTAAGTAATCAAACATATACACCTTTGGTGAAAATTGTCTGCATATAGTGCAGAAAAGTGACTGTGGGGTAAGTGCATTATGGATGCTGATTGAAGACAAAATGAGATTGGCAGACCACAAGAGCTGCTCTCAAAGCCTATTGAAACACTCCAGGAAAAGTTCCAATTCTTAATTTAAGAGTTTGCTAGAATTATATTTGATAATCCTGCAATGAAGTGGCATATTATAACTGTACAACCATTTTCAGTCATGGCTGGAAGAAAGCACTTTTTCAGACAAAAATAAAGAGGTAGTAAGTGGCTTTATACACAGGGAAATGTGCTTTTTAAAATTGAATATATAAAAAGATTGTTCTATTTAATCAAAGAGAATTAGTAGATTTGTATTCCAACAAATCTATCCTGGGGGTCAAATGCACTCTGACTGGTAAGGTTAGCAATCATTTTAGCAGAATAATGGAGCTCAACAGAGAAAAATGTGACATTATGGGAGGAGCCCTCATGGTTGATGAGTCCCAACAGCTGTTGGAGCTTAACATAAGCTACTGCCCTCTGGTGTGGTGTCTTGTTACCAATTTTGAAATAGAAGTCAACTTTTAGCCTGCTTATCTTCTCTTTCATCTTAGCAAGCTTTGCATTAAGAGATCCTATAATAAGCCAGTGATCACCCTAGTCCATTTGGCAACAACTGGACTCCAAGGCAAACTGTGTAATCCACATTTTCATGCCCATGAAAAATATTTTCAGTTTGCTTTTTTTTTCTTCCTCAAAATTTAGCCCCATAGTTAACTTGGTGCCTTAAGCAATACTTAGTTACTCATATGAAAGAGCCACCCCTCAGCAGAGTGGTAGAGGAATGGCAGAACGCCCCTTCTACTTCTACATAGATGGCCCAGAGTAAATGAGTAAATCAGCTCTGTAATTCTAAACCCAAAATGTTCAATTTGTCTGTTCTTTCAAACCTTTGGGAAGATGCAGTGAAGCAGACACCCATTGGTAGGGGTGTCAAACTCACAGCCTGAAGGCCGGATGCATCACATACTGGCCACACCCACGCCCAGTTTAGCGAAGGGGGAAAAATTCGCGATATGTCACATGATGACGCCATGATGACACAAGTTTGACATCCCCTACCCATTGGCATGGTAGAAGCAAGTCTTGGAGCTCAGTGTAAGGACAAGTATATGAACGTAGACACAGTCCTGTGGACTAATCAAAAGAACTACACTGCATGTAGGAATAATTGCATTAGTGCTGAGGTTATACTCCACAAGAGTAGCATCAGATAAAGGAACTGGCACCATATCTTCATTGTTATACAGTTTTTTTTCTGCTTGGAGAGATGTAGACAACCCCAATTTGGCTTGCTAAATTGTAAGTTACAGCTTCTGCTTTTTACCCCCATGTGGGATAAAACTGGGCTTTGTTTATACTTATAACATACTACCTAAAATGTCACTAAACTGACCAACATAGCCCTTGCTGTAAAACTGCATGCAACTAAGTAGCTAAGTAACTGTGGGCTAGTCATTCATTTTCAGTGCTAGGAATCAGGTAATGGCCACCACTTCTGAAATTTTTCCAACCCCCCCCCCCACAAAAAAACTGCAGGAAATTGTCCAGGCAATTATCAGGGGTAAAACAATCAATTGTATTGGTTCAAGTTTATTTATATACATTCAATACATGTCAAAGGAATGACTATAAATCTGATTTGATTGTTTATGATTAAGATTTAGATAATTAGGGGTGATGTTAGGTTCTGAATGTTGAACAGATCGTTTTTAATGGTTTCAAAGAGATACTAGGGAAAAAATGGACAAAGAAGAAAAAGGAGGAGGCGAAGGAAAGTAAAGGGGTAGCATTGTGACGTGTGTGCATGCGCACGTTCTTTTAAATAACATGAACACTGCTTGAAATACTGAAAATAATGATAGAACAACATGGAAGTTCATAGAATCTCACTAATGGGAAATATGAAAAATGATGATTGGTAGAATAATTAACAGGCCGGAGCTGAGAAAAAAATATAAGAGAATGATTAATGTAGCAAATGAGAATTGCATATTGCAGTGTATATTAAGAAAAAAGTTGCAATATATTTATTGATCATAGAGAAAAGCTGGGAAAAGTTGAAATTAAGAGAGGCAGACACAGTGCACAGTGAATTCGATAGAAATAAACATTGTTTTGGAAGTGGATAAAGAGGACTAGCTAAGGATTCTTCAGTAGAAGAAAAGAGATTTAAAATAAAAGCAATGAAACGATTTGAGATGTAACTGAAGTGAATGGATGCTGAAAGAAGTAGTTTAGAAACCTGTATACTATGTTAGCAATTTATTTTATAATTAGATTGATTTCCTGAGGGATTGCTTTCCCCTTCGCCCGGTGGGCTTCCCACGGTGAGCCAATTCCACACAAAACCTCTCCAGTTCTGTCATGGGGTGAGAGAGCCCCGAAAGGTGGACTCAGCCCCTTTTATTAGGTTTTCTCTAAAGCAAGCAGTTACAGTACAAGAAGCTCATTCTTATTGGTTACATATTACACTTAATACCATATTTGGTTATTGTGATATAATGAAGAAAAGAAAAGGAGCTGTAACAGGCATGTAACTTTTGCTGATATGTACCTATCATGTTAGCCACCTTATCAGTGGTGGGTGCAAGCGCTATCTAGCTACTGGTGAAATGCAGGTGCGAGCATCAAACAAAGTTGCTACAATTTGTGTGTGAGCAAAGATGTTACAGTTTGTGTGCGAGAAGCAAGCAAAATTGTTACATTTTGCAGCTACATGGTTGGAACAGGATATGTAAACACAAAACAGACAGTGCGGCTTTGTTCTCTGCTGCTAACTTGGCTCAGCTTTTACAGAAGCCTGTATAATGGCTAATACAAAGGCAATTAATGATTTTATAGCAACAATTTCCTGCCTTTATTTTGTTTGACTCAAGGTAGCATAAATATTTTCTCCATAGCTAACAGCTCTGTGAGGTGGATTGAGCTGAGAGAGAGAGACTGGTCCAAAATCGTGCAGCTAGTTTTCATGCCTAAAGAAGGTTCTTAAACTCATAGTTCCCTAATTTCTACTTCAGTGCCTTAACAGTTACGAATTGGCAAGATAGACCACAAAACACCAGGAATGGACAGAACTCCTTTATCTATTTATTTGTTCAATTTGTAAACTGTGGAATCTAGCAAGGACTCTTGGCCATTTACCACAATAGATTGTATAAGTCAATCACAACTATAACCAATATCCATTAACCAGTGGTGGGATTCAAGAAATTTTACTACCAGTTCTGTGAGCATGGCTTGGTGGGTGTGGCGTGGCTTGGGGGCATGGCTTGGTGGGCATGGCAGGGGAAGGATACTGCAAAATCCCCATTCCCACACCATTCCAGGGAGAAGGTTACTGCAAAATCTCATTCCCTCCTCACCCCACTAACCTACTTTCCAGCTCTGTTCTCCTGTGTAGGGCAATAAAAAAGACCCAGCCGATCAGCTGGGACTCAGGAGGCAGAGAATGTATGGGGGCGAGGCCAGTCAGAGGTGGTATTTGCCGGTTCTCCGAACTACTCAAAATTTCCGCAATCGGTTCCTCAGAACTGGTCAGAACCACCCCTGCCATTAACACAATATAAATATTGATGTAATGAAACAATCATAATTCTAAATAAAAATGCATTGGAAATTAACAATAACTCAATAATAAATAATAGCTAATGCTGTCATGTTAATTATTAATGATGGGGTAATTAGCTGTTCCATATGTCTAGACTCAGCCCCTCCTCACACTTCACAAAAATGAGGTACAGACATCAGCTGTTCCTGAGATGAAGATACTGCAAGTTGACTCTGGCTGAAGATGGTAATCTGAATATTCTAGGTCCAAGTCCACATGATTTAGGTCAAAATCAACATGTTGAATTGAATCCAGAAACATACCGGCAAAAAAAATACAAGTCTCACAGTATAGGAATAATATTCTACTGGGAGAGTGATGTCTGCCAACTATCATGTTTTGTCAACACAGGTGCAAACAATCAACCAGCATGAGAAACAGGCTACAAAGTGTATAAAAGAAGATCAGGATTTAAACCTTGGGAGATATGTATGTACAGGATGTAAGTACATATATGTGTATCGTAGAGGTAAGATACAGCCCTTCGCTTCTGGAAATGGGAGATAACTTGCAAGGTTTACCATATGGTTGCCATCGCTCTTATCAGTGTGCAAATTCACTCTCACAATTATAAGTGGACTTCCTATGAGGGAGCTCCTGACAGAGAATTATTGTGGGTTTGGGAAGCAATTCTGGCAGGGGATGCTGAAGAGAGGAATTGAAACTAATGCTTTAAATATTGATTTCCAAGGGAAAAAAATATAGCTGAAAAGGCAGACAAAATTGCATGGAGTTATTGAAAAATTTTTAGGATGCAGATTTAGATAGAGAAACGTAGTGGCTGTGAAACCTCTTTCATGTTTTCTGAAAACTGAAGAGTGCACCTGTGTCTGAAGAGGCACCATGGCTCTGTGGCTTAATGATGCTCAAGATGGTCTTTGTTCCACTGGTTCGAGCCCTACCACTGTGTGTTGGGGTGAGCTCCCATCATTTGCTTCAGCATCTGCCCACCTTGCAGTTTAAAAGTATGTTCTATGCAAGTAGATAGGTACCACTTTGGTGGGAAGATGAGTCAGTGCTCTCTGCAGGCAGTTAGATTTCTGACAGTTCTAAACCTTCCTGATTGCAACACTCAATTGTGAGGTGAGGGGGAAGGGGTCCCTGGATGCTGCTGCAGGAAGAGTCAGTCATCTTTCTTTCTGGTGTGAATCTAGTCCACCCCCTGTTGGCGCACCATGGGAAGTACACAAGCATGTATAGGGATGGTAGATAGGCAGCCAAACTACAGTACTACTTTGCAGTAGCATTGTAGTCTCCTGACTAATGTAACAATTCCAAATAATAATAACAACAACAACAACAATAATCTGTGCCTGACACATGGAAGAATGATGTCAGTGCTTGGCTAATACAAAGGGAAGGGCAGCAAAAGTCAATGAAAAAAACAAGAATATTTGTTTGTGAAATACGTCCAAGGAGGTGTTTAGCTGACCTCTGATTGAATTAGTCTGAGACAATGAACAAAACTTTGGAAAATGAAATTCAGCTTTATATCTAGCAAGACACCTGGAGACAATTTTTACTTCAGCAGGTTGTTGAGAAGTGTATAGGTAGTCCTCAACTTACAACCATAATTGAACCCCAAATTTTTGTTGCTAAGAGAAACAGTTGTTAAGTGAGTTTTGCCCCATTTTATGACCGTTCTTGCCACAATTATTAAGTGAATCACTGCAGTTGTTAAATTAGTTAGAACAGAATAACAGAGTTGGAAAGGACCTTGGAGGTCTTCTAGTCCAATCCCCTGCCTAGGCAGGAAACCCTACACCACGTTAGCAAGTTAAAGTAATGGTTGCTAAGTGAATCTTGCTTCTCCATTGACTTTGCTTGCAAAGATTGCAAAAGGTGATTGATCATATGACCCCAGGACACTGCAACCGTTGTGAGTCAGTTGCCAAGCACCTGAATTTTAATCACATGACCATGGGAATGCTGTAATTGTCGTTAAGTGTGAAAAACGGTCCTAAGTCCCTTTTCTCAGTGCTGCTGTAACTTCAAACAGTCACTAAATAAACTGTTGTAAGTTGATGACTACCCTATGATGTAAGGAAGTTTGTTATTTATTGATTTGGTGAAGGGTATGCTAAAGTTGACTAGGCCTGAGTTATGGAATGTGAATACTGTTGTAGGCAGATGCTGCTGCATTTATTGGTTGAGAACATGAATGATTTGCAGTGAATATTAGATAGATCGTATGATGCAGCAAGAACTATAGATATAAAAATGTATGTATTAAATACCCAAGAAATTATGCTCAAAGAGTAAGCATTTGAAAATTTAACATAACAAATGAAAAAAAAACCCAAGCAAAGGAATGCATCTTGATAAATATTTACTAAAGTTGAATAGAGAAAATGTAAATACTAATAGAAAGATAGAAAGCTTTATTTATTTATTTATTTATTTATTTATTTATTTATTTATTTATTGGACTTGTATGCCGCCCCATCTCCGAAGACTTGGGGCGGCTCACAACTAAAACATACAACAATAAATAGCTAAAAAAGAATTAAACAAAGCCCAATAATACCAAATTTAAAATTTAAAATGAATTAAGAACCATCCCATCCCCCCCGGGAGGGAGTCACAGCCCGGATTGGTCAAATAACCAGGTCTTCAGGTCGTGGCGGAAGGTGCAAAGGTCAGGGGCCAAACGGAGCCCCAGGGGTAGCTGGTTCCACAGGACGGGGACCGCCACAGAATAGGCTCGTTGCCGGGGGACCGCCAGCCGACATTGGCTTGCTGACAGGACCCCAAGAAGCCCTTGCCTGTGTGCTCGCACAGGGTGATTGGTACTCGATATCGGCAGGAGTCGCTCCCTTAAATATTGTGCACCCATGTCATGTAGGACTTTGAATGTTAAAACCAAGACCTTGAATCTCACCCGGAGTGCAACCGGCAACCAATGCAGGTCGCACAGGAGTGGGGTAATATGGGAGAATCGGGAAACTCCCATCACCACCCGCGCGGCCACATTCTGCACCAGCTGCAATCTCCAGATGGTATGCAAGGGCAGTCCTAGATAGAGAGTGTTGCAGTAGTCGAGTCTGGAGGTGACAAGAGCATGAGTGACTGTGCACAGGACATCTCGGTCCAGAAACAGGCAAAGCTGGAGAAGCTGGCGCATCAGCCAGACCTGGGCAAAGGCCCCCCTGGCGACGGCCCCCACCTGCTCCTCCAACCGGAGCCATGCATCCAGGAGGACCCCCAGATTCCGCACCCTATCCACAGGGGGCAACACCTCTCCCCCTATGGTCAATGATGGACATTCCTGACTGGACCGCGATGCTGGTATGTACAGCCACTCAGTCTTGGCCGGGTTGAGTCGAAGCATGTTTCCGTCCATCCAGATCCATACCACATCCAGACAGCGGGTCATCACGGAGAGGGCATCACTGATCTGGTTTGGGGTGGAGATGTATAACTGGGTATCATCAGCGTACTGGTGATACCTCACCCCAAAACCACGAATGATCTCCCCCCAGCGGTTTCATGTAGATATTAAACAAAAGAGGGGAGAGGACCGACCCCTGAGGGACCCCACAAGTGAGCGCCCTTGGGGCCGACCTCTGTCCCCCCTGTCAACACCGATTGCGACTGCCCCAAGAGGTAGGAGAACCACTGAAGAACAGTGCCCCCCACTCCCAACCCCCCAAGGCATTGCAAAAGGATACCATGGTCAATGGTATCAAAAGCCGCTGAGAGGTTTAATAGGACCAGGACCGAGGAAAAACCCCTGTCTCGAGCCCTCCAGAGATCATCCATCAGTGCGACCAATGCCGTCTCCATGCTGAAACCGGGCTGGAAGCCTGATTGGTACGGATCCAGGTAGTCTGCTTCATCCAGGAAGAGTGGAAACTGCTGAGCCACCACACTCTCAACAACCTTCGCCAGAAAACGAAGGTTGGAGACTGGATGAAAGTTGTCTAACAGGGTCGGGTCCAGGGCAGGCTTCTTCAGGAGGGGCCTCACCACCGCCTCCTTCAAGGCGGAGGGAAAAACACCCTCCTCTAAAGAAGCATTGACCACTGCCCGGAGCCAACCGCAGGTGACCTCCCTGGAGGCATAAGCCAACCAGGAGGGACACGGGTACAACAAACATGTGGTGGAACTCAGACACCGCATAATCCTGTCCACTTCATCCTCGGAAACAGGATCGAACTCAGCCCAGATCACATCGGCCAGACTATTTGTACCCCAATCCTCAGACCACGGCAAATTGGAGCACAACCCACCCCAAATCCACACGATCTTATCCGACAGATATTGACCAAATTCCTCAGCCCTTCCCTGCAATGGGTCCACCACCTCCCCCGGATGTAGGAGAGAGCGAGTGACCCTAAACAGGGTGGCTGGGCGGTTATCTGCGGACGCTATGAGGGCAGAGAGATAAGATCTTCTCGCCACCCTCATAGCTACCAGATAAGTCCTAATATGGGCTCTTAGCTAGGCTTGGTCGGATTGGGAGTGGGTGGATCTCCACCTGCTCTCTAAACCCCTCGGCGGCTTCATCCCCGGAGCTCCTCAGTATACCAGGGAGCCACCTGGGATCCATGACATGTGAGGGGACACATGGGGACAACCCTGTTGAGGGCATTCGTAACAGCCTGCTGCCAGGCGGCCACCAGGTCCTCGGCAGAGTTGTGGGCAAGGGAAGTGGGAAAAGACTCCAGTTCCGCCTGGAACCTCTCAGGGTCCATCAGGCATCTGGGGTGGAACCATCTAAGTGGCTCCTCATCCCAGCAGTGGGGGGCAGCCTGTTGGAAGACCAGCCGCAGGAGATAGTGATCAGACCATGGAATGGGCAGTGTCATAAGACTGCCCTGCCCTCTGTCACTATGCCACTTTTCCTAGACAAAAACTAGGTCGAGAGTGTTTCCCTCCTCATGAGTCGGGCCTTGAATCAACTGGGTCAGGCCCATGGCCCCCATGGAGGCCATGAATTCCTGGGCCAAATCCGAGCCCCCCAGGGAAGGCAGATTGAAGTCACCCAGGACCACAAGCCCTGGGAACTCCACTGCCACCCCAGAGAGGATGTCGAGAAACCCAGACAGGGCTGCTGCCACACAGCTGGGGGAAAGGTATGTCAGCAGCAAGCCCACCCGACCACTAGGCCCCCACCTCAGGAGAAGGGTTTCACTCCTGCCTATCTCTGGAACAGTGGCCTCCCTTGGAATCAGGGTCTCCCGAATAACCACAGCCACTCCATTACCCCTCCCCTGGGCCCGTGGCCGGTGCAAGACCCGAAAACCTGGGGGGTATAGATCAACCAGAGGGACTCCTCCCTCCGGCCCCAGCCAGGTCTCAGTGATGCAAGCCAGGTCCGCATTATGTGGTCTGTTGTGAGGTATGAGTATTTGTGGAAAGGAACGAAAAATGGCTGTGTGTAAGGATGTGCTTCTCTCCACTTTGTAATACAGAGACGAGATGCTTATGTGTCAGGAGAACTATAACAGCAAGTTTAATGCAGTGGAAACGCAGTAATTAAGCATGTGTGGTAAACTAAGAACAGATAGAGTCAAGAATGAATGGCTATTGAATGAATGTGCATTGAATATAAATGGAGTGACCGGCATGAAAGATGCACACTGAAGTGGTTTTGTACAGACAATAAAAAGAAGACCATATCACAAATTTCTTTTCAGATTTTATCTTGAGCAACTTAAATGTTGGCAGGAGGCTTACGCATTTCACGAAATTAGCAAACCTTATACATCATTGGTTAATGAAGCATTTTAACTTAAAAATAAAGAAATATACAAAATAGAAGATATTTGCATCTCAGAAAAGTCAGTGATTATACCTTTCTCTAATCTGAAAGGTATATATTTATCAAAAAGTTTTTAATAATAAGCAGCCAAACAATATCTATGGAGATTCTCATTCATTCAGATCATGGTTGTCCCAAAGGTGCTTTTTCAAGAGGCAACTGGACTTTCTGGTTTTTCTTTGAAGACGTTTCACTTCTCATTCAAGAAGCTCATCCAAGAGCTGAAGAAGCTTCTTGGATTGAAAGTGAAATGTCTTCAAAGAAAAACCAGAAAGTTCAGTTGCCTCTTGAAAAAGCACCTTTGGAGCAGCCAAACAATACTTTCAATAGTTTGTATGAATAGTATTTATACATTTTATACAGTTTTACAAACTTTAGTGGGGATCAAATCCTCTTGAAAGCTAAATCCTTACAAACTCACTTCCTGTCATTGGGATGAGGAGACAAGCACTTGCATGATATTTAAAATATAGGCTCTATGTGACAGCTTAATTACAAGAGTTGTATCTTTTATCTCCCTGCCATATACACTTCTAAGACATAGCATATCCTCTAGCCCATGATGGTTAAACTTGCGGCATCATGTTGCCATCACATGATGTATCACAATGTTTTTTCTCTTAGTGGTGCTGGGGTGGATGTGGCCTGTGTGTGATTGTCAGAAAGTAGAACTTTCTGGAGTTACTATGCAGTTTACAAATTAGTAGAGTTTGATGGGGTGATCAAACCTACCAATGACAGGGTGGCATTGAGCACCTCACTGTGATACTGTAGGACACGCCCTAAGTATAAAAGGGCTGTCAACTGTCATTTTCATGAGAGAAAGAAAATGAGGAGATTCTAAGGAGATTCTGTGGAGACTCATTTTGTCTGAGGGAGATTGGAGATACTGAGAAGATCCAAGACTCTGAGGAGATATTAGGATCTGACAGACTGAGGTCTGTGTATGAGGAGATATAGCAAAGAGATCTGAGAAAAGATCTATAACCTAAAGAGAAAGGGACTTTCTAAAGAGGTTAGCTATATCTAAGAAGAGGTTATGAGAGGAAGAACTGTGAATCTCTCATAGTAACTTCTAGTTCCTTGAAGGACTGTTTAAGAGGAACGAAAGAAGAAAAGACTCTGTATATATTTAAGAATAATATATTTATTGATTATTCTGTTATAAATAATTCTGTTTTGATCTGACACAACTTGGCATTGCAATTTATTGAATGACTCTGTGAAATAGATATACTGTGTTTCCCCGAACATAAGACCTACCCCGAAAATAAGACCTACCCCCAAAAATAAGACCTACCCCGAAAATAAGACCTACCCCAAAAATAAGACCTAGTGTGTTTTTGGGAGCCAAAAAAAATATAAGACAGTGTCTTATGTTAGGGGAAACATGGTATGCAATTTGTTCGTGGTTTCGTACATGAATAAATGTACATTGTTCTACATGAATATGGTAAGTGTTTTTCATTAAAAAAATATAAGACCTACCCCGAAAATAAGACCTAGTGTGTTTTTGGGAGTCAAAAAAAATATAAGACAGTGTCTTATTTTCGGAGAAACACGGTAGGTTTAAAGATCCAGGCCAAACTCAATTAATATTATTTAACAGTGATACATCCAGCCCGCGGGCCACCAGTTTAACACCCCAGCTCTAGCCTGTTGCCCATTATATACACACCCACAAACACGCGCACATATACACACACACACACATATATAAATAAATATATATATGGTATTCAGCTTTGTTCGGGTATTTTCCCACATCATTATAGTTGTGCTTTTAAAGTTGTAACGACGTTTTGGCAGAATCTCATCTGCCATCATCAGGCTTGTGTGTTGGGTTTGTCACAAGCCTGATGATGGCAGATGAGATTCTGCTGAAATGTCGCTACAACTTTAAAAGTACAAATGTACGCTGAATGCCATACATATAAATACCCGCAAAAACTTAAGAAAACAAATACACACACACACACACACACACACACACACACACACAGAAAATTGGTAAACAGTATATTTATTATAATTATCTGTTCACAACAATGTGAAGTCACAGTGCCAGTTCTTTGGCTAGCATTGGCCATCATAATAATAAAATTCTTCCCAAGAATTTAGGATGATGTATACATTATAATGTATACATCAAGAACAGTTCAAACTAAACCAATGACTTTAAACCTGCATACATAACACCCCTCCCCACTAGGTTCAGTCCATACTCAAACCCCAGCCTATCTAATGTATTCTTTTAAATAGATGGGGCTCTTATGTGTACGTTGAGACCTTCATGGTTCAGAAGTTTTAATGTTCTCACCCAGTGAGAGAGGAAATGTGTCTGTTGACATTTCCTTAATCGGGCTTCCAGTGAAAGGAGACCCTGTTTGATTGTTACAATCTGGTCTCTCCTCCCAACCCATCTCCAACCCAATGTCAGCACCCAAGTCAGGTAGTGATGTGCAATCTTCCACTTGTAAGGATGGATTTTGGCATTGTGACAGGTTTTGGGATGGTTCCTGTCATAATGGCTTGTTACACATGGGGTTGATTCTTGCTTGCTGATTATCCTCATGCTCCTCCCCTTCCCCCCTAGAAGAGGCAGTAGGTATGGGAACCAGAGAGGAGCAAAAGCGATGCTCCTGAGGCAATCTGGATCTTAACTGATCAATGTGCCTGCTCCAGAGAACACCATCCTCCGTTTGTACCCTGTAAGACCTGGGGCCTGTGATTTGGGTTATCTCAGCAGGAATCCATAATGGTTCACCCATAAGGTTCTTAGCATAAACAGAATCACCCACAGTGAATGTGCTTTTAGTGGAATCTAGTAGTGTTGGGTGCGTAAGTGGGATGAAGGCGATCAAGGGGAGACCTGAGTTTCCTACCCATCAACAATTCAGCTGGGGACAAATTAGTTGAGGGGTTGGGAGTGATATGCTGAACACTGAGAAGTTTTTCAACTCTCTCAGTGATATCCCCTGGACCCAATTGCTGAAGTTTTTCCTTGGTAAATCGTACCATACGTTCAGCCCAGCCATTAGCCAAAGGATGCCCAGGTGTCAGGGCATGTCTGATACCCTGTTGTGCTAGATATGATTCAAAAAGGTTGGATGTAAATTGAGGGCCATTGTCAGAAACAAGCAAATCAGGTAACCCATGAGTTACAAAAGCTTTTTAAGCTGTTTGATGACAGCTTCAGTTGTGGTGGATGCCATAGGGATAACCTCTAGCCATTTGGAATATGCATCAACTATAATAAGGAAAGTGTGCCCTCTGGTAGGGCCAGCAAAATCAATGTGAATCCTGGACCATGGGCCCCTAGGACATTCCCATTCCTGTGTGGGGGCGAGAGGGGGGCAGGCCTGACTACCTGACAGTTGGGACAAGATGCAACCCAGTTTTCAACCATTTTGTCAATACCTGGCCACCATACATAACTCCTGGCCAATCCCTTCATTCTGACAATACCTGGATGACCCTCATGTAACATTTCCAAAACCTCTTTTGCAGTTTTGCAGGAATAACCACCCTGTTACCCCACAAAATACATCCTCTTAATACAGATAATTCAGTTTGCCTGGATTTAAAAGGTTGGGCAAGTTGAGGTAGATCTTGAAGAGGCCAACCTTTCTTAATCCAGCCTATAACAGGAGCAAATAAAGTGTCTTTGGCAGTCTCTCTGGCAATTTCAGCAGTGTGTACTGGAAGCTTGGCAACAGTTTCTAGGAAAAGTGTAAGTTTCAGGAGCAAAGTCCTCAGTGTGAGAAGGAAGTGGGCAGCGACTCAAAGCATCTGCATGCCCAATGTCTTTGCCAGGCCTGTGGATGAGTTTGTATGAATAAGCAGCAAGAAATTCAGTCCACCTCAGCATTCTTGGTGACAGGATAGTGGCGTGAGGTTTGTCTCCTGCCACAATGCCTAACAGAGGTTTGTGATCTGTGACAATGGTAAATGTTCTCCCATATAAACACTCATGGAATTTCTTGACAGCTGCAACAATTGCCAAGGCTTCCTTGTCCAGTTGGCTGTAGTTCCTCTCTGCTTTGGTCAAGGTGCGAGAGTAAAATGCAATAGGAGCTTCCCTCCTGGGAAGCCTGTGGCTCAAAAACCCCCACTCCAAAGGGGATGCATCACAAGTCAGTACAACAGGCAAATTCTCAGAGAACTGTATGAGTACAGCATCAGACGTGATTAGTCTTTTAATATTGTTAAATGCAGATTGTTCTTTTCTGCCCCAGACCCACAGACTTTTTGTCTAATAATCTGTGCAGTGGTTCTGCAATGGTTGCCTTCTGAGGTAAGAATATGTGATAAATGTTAATGTGTCCAAGGAAGGCTTGCAAATCTGTTTTACATTTTGGTCTAGGGGCTTCTTTGATTGCCTAAACCTTGGCATCTGTGGGGTGGATACCATGCTTGTCAATCATATAGCCCAAGAACTCAACCTTGTCAGTTCTAAGAGTGCATTTTTCTTCCTTGACTTTTAACCCGCTTTTTGAATCTGGTAGGACTTCTCTGAGTCTCTCTTGTAACTGAGTGCCATTTTCAGCAGAGATTAACACATCATCAAAGTAAGGCACTACCCCTGGCAGTCCTTGGAGCATCCTTTCCATAAGGCTTTGAAGATGCCTGGTGCCACGCTTACTCCAAACTGTAACCTTTTACATTTGAAAGCACCTCTATGAGTCACAATGGTTTGGGCCTTTGCAGTGGCATCATCAACTGTTAATTGTTGATATGCCTGGGCCAGATCAATTTGGCAAAGACTGTACCCCTGCCAAGTGAATGTAGTAAATGATGCACCACTGGAACTGGATATGTGCTCTGTTGAAGCATGGTTCAATGTCCCCTTATAGTCTCCAGAGATTCTCACTGACCCATCAGTCTTGACAGGTGTGACTATGGGTGTCTCCCACCTGGAGTGGTCAGTGGGCTCTAAAACTCCTTGAGCTATTAGTTTATCTAATTGTGCATCAATTTTTTCCTTTAAGGCAAATGGGACCCTTCTGGGCTTTAAGTGAATTGGTGGCACCTTGGGATCTAGATTGAAAGTGATAGGGGTCCCCATATACTTGCCCAATCCATTGCTGAAGACCTCTGGAAACTCAGACTTCAAGGCCTCCTCCCATTCAGTATTGCTCACGTGATTGATGCCAGTCACCATGCCTAGTGGATTGAACCACTCAAGTCCCAGCAAGCTTGGGCGATCCTTGTCCACGATGGTCAGGGGCAAGCATTTGGTGTGGCCTTTGAACTTCACATTGAATTCTCTTGTTCCAACTACTGGAATCTTGTTCCTTGGTAGTCTTTAAGAGTCAGTGCTTGCTTCTTGAAATGCTTCTGAATGTTTGAGTAGTCTGTGAATACTGTCCCATGACACCATAGATAAATATGAGCCTGAGTCACTTCCATTTGGCAAGGCCTTCCTTCAATTAGTACCTTGACACACTTTTCTGTTTTGATAGAAGAAGAATGACCAATAGTTACTGTCTGATGAGTCTTCCCTTTGCTTCTGTGCTATGCCTCCCATTTCTCACTGAGGTTGTTGGGCTTGAATTCTTTGTCAGGAAACTTCTGTTGTTGGGTAAGTTCTGGATGATTTACAGACTCTTGCTAGGTGTCCTCTTTTTTCAACAGGCAGATGGTATCTCTGGAACTTTCAGTGCCAGGGGGTGGCTTCCCCAACCTCTGCACAGAAATCTTGCCTCTCTTTCTTCCCAGGTCTTTCTTTTCCGCTCCATTCTGAGTCTATAAATTCCTTCCTCCCACCTCACTACAGTCTGACTCAGAATCTATTTGCTCACAATGAGTTGTTGTGGACTTTTTTCCACATCAGGATGGCTTGTAGCCTTGTTGATTTTCTTCATGGCGCTGCTGGAACTTGGTAGCTTCTGCTGAAGGGCCTCTTCTATTGCTTCCTTCAAGCGATCTTAGGTTTTTAGTAATAACTTGCTCTGAAGCACCTTGTCTTTAAGGCCCAGAACAAATCAATCATGCATGGCCTCTTCTAAATTGTTAAATTCACATGCACCCCCAAAGT
>CM019149.1:59508093-59558390 GCA_009733165.1 Naja naja | reverse complement strand
TGGATGCTGCCCGGTTGATCTTCTGCTTTGCCTTCTTTAATTCTGACTCCTTGACGTCTGGGATGAATGACTGGGTTGTTGGCGCCACAAGGTTTGTTGGCCAATTGATGTGATGCCGAGGCAAGAAGACTCTCCCTGTTTCCATCTGGGATGTGAACTATCGGACGGTTTTATCCATCTGCCATCCAGAACTCTTGTCTCCTCCGTGCTGTGGGGGTTACCTCTCCGCCCTCATTAGTCTTCATTGGCGAGGGTGATGGAACTTTTGTTGGCTCACCCACCCACTGTTGTGAGAGAACAATGGGATGGGTTACCACCACCTCCCCCGTGCAACTTCAACTGCAATGCAACATCTCTTTAATCACTGGGGCCACGAGCGGTGAAGAGCAGTGGCCAGCCTTAGATGCTCGACCAACAGCCCCCTGGAATGCCATGAAGGGCATCCAGGGATGGAGCAACTCAGTGGTTTTTGAATTATGCCAATGGTTAGACTATAAGATCTTTATGAGGACATACCACTTACATCTAGGGCCGCTTCTCCCTTTGTTGATGGGACATGTACCAACATATGGACTTTTCGGGCAGCTGAATTGTGGGCTCTGAGGAATTCTCCCTCTCTTTTTGTTTGGCCCACTGGTTTATCATCAGCCTATCTCGAGGACGGATTCTGGAATCCGGAGAGATGGCATGACGCAGGAAAGGGTAGGGGCCGGAGCTCGGGAGGATAAGGAAAAAGGACCCAGGGCTTCTCTGTTAAAATTTTATTTTGGTTTCTTAGGGGGTTAGGGAAGGGTGGGAGGGTGGGGGTCTTATTACAGGAGTTCAGTGCAGCCTGAAACAGGGCCGTGGTTGGGGGTGCATGAGGGGCCTGTGGGACTCGGCGAATAGTGGGGCCATGATCCCCAGGGTGGTTGGAATGGGTAGGAGCCGAGGCAGGGGCCATATCATGTTAGGGGAGCCCCTGCTATGTCCAAGCTGGGGCGCTCCGACCCCTTAGCCTCTTCTCATCCCCTGGGGGTTTTGGGATCCAGGACCCCTGGGCTCAGACTGGTGTACTTTAATGCCAGGTCCGTGGTTAATAAGGCACCACTCCTCCGTGATGTGATTGAGGAGGAGGCCAGACCTGGCTTGTATCACCGAGACCTGGTTGGGGCTGGAGGGTGGAGTCCCTCTGGTTGACATCTGCCCCCAGTTTTCGGTGCTGCACCAGTCCTGACCCCAGGGAAGGGGGTGGGGTGGCTATTGTCATTCAGGAGACCCTGTTTCCAAGGGAGGTCCCTGCCCGGAGATAGGCGGGTGTGAATCCCTCCTCCTGAGGTGTGGGCCTGCAGGTCGGATGGGCTGCTGCTTACATACCTGTCCCCCAGCTATGTCTCAGCTGCCCTGCCTGGGCTTCTTGATGCCGTCTCGGGGTGGCGTGGAGTTTCCAGAGCTTATAGTTCTGGGTGACTTCAACCTGCCTTCCTTGGGACTGGCGTCGGGTTTGGCCCAGGAGTTCATGGCCTCCATGGAGGCCATGGGCCTGACCCAGATAATTGATGGCCCGACTCATGAGGGGGTAACATGCTCGACCTGGTTTTGTCTCGAGCAGTGGCGAGTGGTCTGGGGTGGTGACATAGTTACCCACCCTGTTTCATGGTCAGACCACTATCTCCTGCGGCTGGTCTTCCATCAAGCTGCCCCACACCGCTGGGATGAGGAGCCACTTAGATGGTTCGCCCCAGGCGCCTGATGGACCCTGAGAGGTTCCAGGCAGAGCTGGTTTTCCTGCATCCCTTACCCACAGCTCTGCCGAGGTCCTTGTGGCTACCTGGCAACAGTCAGCTGTGTGGGCTCTCGACAGGGTTGTCCCCATGCGCCCCTTACTCAGTGCAGATCCCGGTCAGCCCCTGGTATACCGAGGGCTCCGGGAGATGAAGCGTCGCAGGAGGGGACTAGAGAGCAGGTGGAGGGCGACCCGTTCTGGATCTGACCGAGCCCAGCTAAGAGCCCATATTAGGACTTACCTGGTGGCAGTGAGGGCAGCGAGAAGATCTTATTTCTCCCTCATAGCATCCAGCAGATAACCACCGGCCGCCCTGTTTGGGGTCGCTCGCTCCCTCCTCCAGCTGGGGGTGGTGGTGGACCCTTTGCAGGCAGAGCTGAGGAATTTGGCCAGTATCTGCAGGATAAAATCGCCAGATCCGGGAAGGGTTGCGCCGGACTTGCAGTGTCCTGAGGATGGGGATGAGTGGTTTGGCCAATGTATCTGGACTGAGTTCGATCCTGTTTCTGAGGATGAAGTGGACAGGATTATCGGTGCTGAGCTCCACCACATGTTTATTGGACCCGTGCCCTTCCTGGTTGGTTTATGCCTCCAGGGAGGTCACGTGTGGCTGGGTCTGGGCAGTGGTCAACGCTTTGTTAAGGGAGGGGCTGTTCCCTGCCACTTTGAAAGAGGCGGTGGTGAGGCCCCTTCTGAAGAAGCCTGCCCTTGACCCAGCCGCGTTGAACAACTTTCGTACCGTCTCCAACCTTTGCTTTTTAGCAAAGGTTGTTGAGAGTGTGGTGGCCCAGCAATTGCCACTTTTCCTGGAGGATGCAGACTACCTGGATCCATACCAATCGGGCTTCCGGCCCGGGTACAGCATGGAGACAGCATTGGTCGCACTGATTGATGATCTCTCTAGGGCTCAGGACAGGGGTTTTTCCTCTGTCCTGGTCCTGTTAGATCTCTCAGCGGCTTTTGATACCATTGACCATGGTATCCTGTTGCAGCGGCTCAGGGGGTTGGGAGTGGGAGGCACTGTTTTACAGTGGTTCTCCTCCTTCCTCTCGGGACGTTCGCAAACAGTGTTGGCAGGGGGGCAGAGGCCGACTCCAAGGTGGGGGGTGCCCCAGGGCTCAGTCCTCTCGCCCCTCCTGTTCAACATTTATATGAAGCCGCTGGGTGAGATCATCCGTGGCTTTGGGGTGAGTTATCATCAGTATGCTGATGATACGCAGTTATACATCTCCACCCCAGGCCACATCAGTGATGCTCTCTCCGTGATGTCCCATTGTCTGGAGGTGGTACACATCTGGATGGGCAGGAACATGCTTCGACCCAATCCAGCCAAGACAGAGTGGCTGTGCATACCGACATCTTGGTCCAGTTTGGTTGTTCCATCTTTGGTCATGGGGGAGGAGGTGTTGCCCCCTGTGGACAGGGCACGGAACCTGGGTGTCCTCCTGGACTCATGGCTCAAATTGGAGGAGCAGGTGGGGGCCATGGCCAGGGGGGCCTTTGCCCAGATCCGGCTGGTTTGCCAGTTACGCCCATTCCTGGACTGAGATGCCCTGCACCCAGTCACTCAGGTGCTCGTTATTTCCTGACTTGACTACTGTAACGCTCTCTACCTAGGACTGCCCTTGCGTACCACTCGGAGGCTTCAGCTGGTGCAGAATGCGGCCGCACGGGTAGTGATGGGAGCTTCCCAATACTCCCATGTTACACCCCTCCTGCACGACCTGCATTGGCTTCCGGTTGCCCTCCAGGTGAGATTCAAGGTTCTGGTATTAACATTCAAAGTCCAGCATGGCATGGGTCCAGGTTATTTATGAGAACGGCTCCTCCCAACATCAAATACTAACCGCCCTGTATGGGCTCACAGAGGTCTCCTCGGGTGCCGTCTGCGACTCAATGTCACTTGGCGGCACCCAGGGAGGGCCTACTCTGTGGCGGCTCCCACTCTGTGGAATCTTCTTCCGCTGGAGCTCCGCCTGGCCCCTGATCTTCGCACCTTCCACCATGATTTGAAGACTTGGCTCTTTTTACAATCTGGGCTGTGCTGATTCTCTGGGGTTGGTCCTATTTTAACTATGGGTTTTAATTTTCAATTCGGCTTAACTTGTTTAATATACTTTTAATTAATTTATTTATCGTTGTATTTTTAGCTGTGAGCTGCCCCGAGCCCTTTTTGGAGAGGGGGCAGCATATAAGTCAAATAAGTAAGTAAGTAAGTAAATAAATAAATAAATAAATAAATAAATAAATAAATAAATAATCAAATCTGACCCTCCTCAGATCAGCCAAGGTCTGCTAACTGTTACCAGTTGCTTTGACAGCATTAAATGCTCCTTTTTTGCACTCTACATGGAGAGAGCATTTGGAAGCTATAGCTGGTGCAGAGTGCAGTGGCATAGGCAATTCACTGTTGAGGTATTAAGATTTAAGAGCTGACTAGCAGTAGTAATAGCTGCCAGATGCTATAAGTTTGATGCAACGTTAGGCTGATGAAATGAAGGTGATTCAACATAACATGGGTATTTCCCTTTAAGACTGGGGATGAGTTCTACCACTTTAAGAGGTGTTTATATAAGAGACAGCCATTAGAGGGCATGTCCTCTCTCCTTGTATCCAGTATTCATTTTGCAGAAGTTCTCCCAGCAGAGTTAAGAAGTTTGCTTACTTGTAAAGGTATTTTGCCCACCACATACATTTCTGTGTATCACTGTCTTGTAGATAAACCACCATTGTTAAAAGTCTAAGTCTCTGTGTACTGTGTTTTGCTCCTGGGTTGTCTCATAATGGTAGTCATGCTGCAAACACTCTAACATTCATGAACGCCAAGATTAGCCCATGTAACACTACTGGTCTGTGAGCTGCCTAGGCTCCTGGTCTGCTCCTGGATACAATTCAAGGTACTGGTAATCACCTTTAAAGTCCTTCATGCAATGGTGGGATTCAATTTTTTACTACCGGTTCTGTGGGCATGGTTTGGTGGGCATGGCAGGGGAAGGATACTGTAAAATCTCCAGTCAGAGGTGGTATTTGCCGGTTCTCCAAACTATTCAAAATTTCCACTACCGGTTCTCCAGAACTGGTCAGAACCTGCTGAATACCACCTCTGCCTTCATGGCATGGGTCCAGGCTACTTAGCGACTGCCTCAGCCCACTGGGATTGGCCTGCTCCAACCTTGAAGGCAGAGGAGGCATGCTGAGGCCTTGTCAGCCCAATTATTCCAGCTGGCAGGATCCAGGAGAAAGGCCTTCTTTGCCATTGCATCTGCCCTGTGGAACATCTTGGCCTCCGATGTCAGGTTGACCCCAACCCTCCTATCCTTTCATAAAGCCTGAAGGCCTGGCTCTGCCAGTTGACTTGGGGCTCCAATGGGAGAACTGCACAGTGGAGGTGGTGGATCGATTAACAACAGATTCCACTTCCCTCTCCCCAAATCCTGCTCCTGCTCTCCCCATCTTTTAATTGAGCCATAATGTTTGGATTTTGTATTATGTTTTTGTTTATATAGTTTTTATCTGTTATGATTGTAAGCCACCCAGGATTACCCTGGAGTAAGATATGCAGCCTATAAATTTTATAAATAAATAAAATAAATAAATGATACTTTGAACAGTACCATGTGCATTTGGACTTATGAAAAACAGTAGTATAGATAAAAATGGGACGTTCCCCCTTTTCTTTCTATAGTTAGAACCCATTTATGTTATGATTTATGTTGATTGCTTTTATTTAGTGTCCCATGGCTATCACTGACTGTTGCATCTTATGATGACTGTATTTTATGATTATGATCATGATTTATCACTTGTTGTTTGTATGTACGCTGTGTCGGAGACCAATTCCTTGTCTATCAATCATACTTGGTTGATAAAGAATTCTAGGACAGTGGTAGATATACTTTATCAAAGATAGCTAGATGATAGCTAGATTAGATGATGAAATGAAACTTCAATGAAAGCAAAATGAACTTCAATGAAAGCAAGGGAGTGTGAACATTTATGTCCAGAAATATGGACTTCATTGCAAGGCTGAAATGCTCCGCATGACGCTACACAATCATGTGCAGAAGAAAAAGCAGATACTTTCTATTTGGAAAGCAGAGCACACAGTTGCTGCAGATTTCCTGCCAACAGCCAAGCTGTGACCTGCATGTATAACTGAGCCTAGGCTCCGGTGTTTCATCTTGTGGGGGTGGGGGCATGAGCTAAAACTGGCAGGGTGATGACTCCAGGTCTCTCAAACTAAGTCATCTTAAGAGAGAGGGGAGAAAAGGTAGCCTTTTGTCTTCAAACCAAATATCCCTCTTCCACGAATGACATCTTAATGAGAAGCAGGTCACTCATATCACAGAAAAGTTGATGCAGTAAAATAAGAGTGTTGCTAATCCTGGAGCCAGAGAGCTGGAAGCAGCTTCTGGAGCTGCTGCAGCCAGCCTCCTGCTTGGAATGTGTGCTGCAGGGGAATGCAGCTGAAGAGGGAAGAGAGTCATACCAAGTCCCTAGCAGCAGCTAATCAGGCAAGGTCATGAGCAATCTCCTTGGTGTTAACTGGGACTGTGCTGCAACACTAGAATCCAGTGGAACCCATGATTTGCAGCAAAAGTAAGAACTCACCTCTTAATAAGGACTCAGGGATGCTTATACTGAAAGGGACACGGTACCCTTTCCCCCCAATTCTGGATACCCAGAAAAGTTCCACTACATATTTGTTTAGGCAGTGTGATGGTGCTTGTTGAAAAGCAAATCCTAGACCTATGGGAAAAACAAAAGGATGATGATGATGAATAGCTTGATGGGTTTTTTCCTCCAACGAAATGGTAGAGGTAAGGTAAAGGAATCCCTGCAGATTTTTACTCTGCTAACTGCAGACAACTTTAGCGGGAAGTGCTCATCTCTGTTTCAAGGCCATTGAACCAGTGCTGTCCAAAGACATTTCCGCAGTCATGTGACCAGCATCATGGAGCGCTGTTACCTTCCCACTGAAGTGGTACCTATTTATCTACTTGCATTTGCATGCTTTCGAACTGTTAGATGGGTAGCAGCAGGGATGAGGACGGGAGCTCACCCCATCATGTGGACTTTGGGTCTCGAACCTGGGCATTAACCAGGTTCAACCTACTTAACTGCTGAGCCAGAGCATCATTCCCCAACCAACTGGTACTGAGGCAAAAAGGAGAAATACATTTGCCACGTCAATTAGAATTCTTCAAGAAATGAAGAAAAGCAGCAAGAATATTTTAATCCTTTTATTGCTCACCTTGTATCCCAGCATGACACAAACATACTCTGTCTACTCCCTCTCTCTCCCCCCCTCTAGTAATGTCCCCATGAAATTGCATTCTGCTGGTCCCAGCTCTTGCACAAGGCAAGCTTAAGCTCAATTTCATTTTACTGGTGTAAAGGTTGTCCCCCCGCCTCCCATCTTTATTGTTAGCCTATTCAGCCAAAGCCTCAAGATATATATCAGCTATTAGAAGCAGGAAAGAAATTTGCAGTGGGAGAAATAATGTCATGCTGGTATACTTTTCCATTGATTTAAGCTTGGGCAGAGAGCAGTTCAACTCAACAATGGGGAAAGGTTGCTAGATACATTTGTCCTGAATAAGCAGAGAGTTGCAAAATACTTATGAATTTTTTTTTTAGGTAAGAAAGCCTCCAGGGAATTTTACTTCAGGAGTCCAATCTGCACACAGTGTGCTCAGAGTAAACACGTGACACAAACCTACAGGGATCTTACCAGCTGTATTATCGCTATGCCCACTTATCTGAACTGAAATTGGAGTGGTTCACCCTTCAAATGAGTCCTTAAACATTTAACCTCTTGCCCCTTTTTTAATTGGAAAAAAAACTTAATTTCTTTTCCCAACACACTGACTTTCTACGTGCCAGGGGACTAAAATAACCATGCTGTTTTATCATTAAGCATTATGTTAAGGTACAAAATACTTTAGAACAGGGGTGTCAAACTCAAGATCCGGCCCATGGGATGCTTAGATCTGGCACACAGGACCACCCTGGAAACAGTGAATGACCAGCCAACGGTGCCCCTGCAAAAACAGAACTTGGGAGGGCTGCGTGCAGCCCCCTGGAGCTCTGTTTTTGATGACAGAAGGTTGCAGGAGGCCATTGCAGCCAAAAATGGAGATTGGAAGCCCATTTTCACTGGCAGAACGCTTGGGCCAGTACATGCACCCCCAACACAAGTGATGTCGAGCTGCCACGCCCACCCTCACCATGCCCACCCCCAGCCCCCTCAAGGTCAAAGACAACCCTGATGTGGCCCTCAATTAAATCGAGTTTGACACCCCTGCTTTAGAAGTATCATCAATATGCAGATGATACCCAGTTTTATATCTCCACCCCAGACCAGATCAGTGATGCTCTCTCCTTGATGTCCCGGTGCCTGAAGGCGGTGCAGGCCTGGATGGGGAGTAACAGGCTCTAGCTCAACCCGGCCAAGACTGAGTGGCTGTTCTTACCGGCATCTCGGTTTCCAGTGGATGTGCCATCTTTGGTCATGGGGGGGGAGGTGTTACCCCCCGTGGATAGGGTGAGGAATCTGGGTGTCCTCCTGGATGCACAGCTCAATCTGGAGGAGCAAGTGGGAGCTGTGGCCAGGGGGGCTTTTGCCCAGGTTCGGCTAGTTCGCCAGCTCCGCCCTTACCTGAACCGAGATGCCCTTCGAACGCTCATCACTTCTAGAATCGACTACTGTAATGCTCTCTACATGGGGCTACCCTTGTGGATTACTCGGAGGTTGCAGCTGGTGCAGAATGCAGCCGCACAGGCTGTGATGGGGGTATCCCGATACTCCCATGTTACACCCCTCCTGCGCAACTTGCATTGGTTGCCAGTTGCCTTCCGTGTTTCCTTCAAGGTGTTAGCAATAACTTATAAAGCCCTAAATGGCTTGGGTCCAGGATACTTGTGGGAACGCCTCCTGCCTGCATCACAGTCCGATCACCTTATGGAATCAGCTCCCCGCGGATCTTCGTTTGGCCCCTGATCTCCGCTCCTTTCGTCGAGACCTGAAGACTTGGCTGTTTCAGCAGGCCAGCCTGAATTGACCCCGGGGGTGGGTAGTTTTAATTGTATTGTTAATTATTGTAATTTTAATTGTTAATTCATTTTTAGTAATTTATAGACTTGTATTTGTTTAATATTTTTTATTGTAAATGTATTCTTTTTATATGTTCGCCATCCTGAGTCCTTAGGGAGAAGGGCGGCATACAAGTCTAAATAATAAATAAATAAGATCAGTGCAGCAAAACCTTAAACTGAATGCATTTCTTTTTAATATTCTTTTACTATCAGTAAGAACAGGGCAGTTGTAACTAAGACTTTAGGATGTGGTTTCTCTTAGGAGTTAGTTGCACTCTTTGAATCTTTTTATCACTAGGAAGGTGTGATTACTGAATGGATCAAGCATTTTGTAGAAAGTTCAGAATTTCTTGGACTCTAAGAATGCTGTTTATCCATACATCCAGATTTTGGCTTCATGTTTTTTTTAATAACAAAAGATCTTCTCATGTTTGTTAAGTTTGATGTTAAACCAGAATTACAATGCTGAGAGTTTAGGCACCATAGCCAAATGGTGGTAGAAATAGACTGGATTCGTATAAGTTGTCTGCATGGGTAAAGGTGTTTTAAGGTAGCCAAGTATAGCAAGTATGTGGGAACGCTGTGTGAAAGAGCGCTGTGCCCGGGTGGCTGCGTCAGCAATGAACTAGGCCAAGGGCACAATAGCTAACTGGCAGCCACAGACCCTAGATACCAAAAGGTTCAATTCTGCTAGGCTCAATTCTGCTAGGATTGGCTAAAAGTAATTTCACCATATATGGAGATATCACTCGCCTAATCCAATGGGAATAACACTGTAAACGCTTCCGCATTAAACCAATAAAAGAGGCACCCAAACCTCACTAGGGGCCGCCTCACCCGAGTAGACTTCTGTGTGTGCGTTGTCTTCTTGATGCGTTCTGGCCCCTGAGTGAGCGACCCGCTGGATGCGGAACAAATCCGCACAAGTAAAAAGGCAAACACTTTAAACATTTTCTCCTTATCTCCTAGTAAGCACCCTGCACTGATATGACTTTACATTGGATATGAGAGCTTCTCACTTCCCTAAAATTTGAGATTGTTTCTAAAGAAGACTGAGAAAAATGCTTTTGCTACATGTTTAAAATAGGAACAGACAGGACAATATAATGGACGCGAAGGCCAGGTTCTTACTTATTATTTATTTAAATCCAGAAAAATGAGTCCTACCTTGGTTTCTGTCAGTTTTGTTAAAATGATTCAGAAGACTACCTTGCTGGGAAAGAAATTATCTTTGCTCACAAAAAAACCATCATGCACTGCTGTTGATTGAATGGGAAAGTAAGAGGGTCAAAGGCACATCATTTATCTGGCTTTAAATAAGCCACTCATGACCCCAAAGTGCTGTTGAAAGAATGTGTTTCTAAGTGTTATTACACTTTCTGAGACCAGGAATCTGGCCTCACCTACCCAATGACTGCTGAAGCAAGATTTATAACTATAACAGAAAGAAGATCCATTTAAGGAAAAACATGATAGGGATAGACAAAGCACCTAGCTGTGTCCTACCAGAAGAGGCAAACAGTAGATGGGTTGCTTTTGCATGTCTATGTGCATATGTGTGTGCGTGTGCCTGGCAGTGGCATCTGCAAACACGAATGGGGTGCAGCTTGCATTGTGATATCATAATTCCCCAATGGTAGCTTTTCCATTCTGAATCCCTCTGACCTTCCTGCTGGCATTGGTGGTACCTGGGAAAAGACACAGAAGGAAATGAACCCCGCCCCCCAGATTAGCAATCTCCTAAGAAAGAGCCAGCAGAGTGAAAGATAAAAAGGAGACACACAATGCATCCTTAACACTTCCACCCTATCCAGATAAGTTATATGAACCCAGTCCACCTTTTCCATCATTTGGCCAAGGCTTTCTCACTAATGCAATTTTCAATTGTAGCTCACTGCCCCTTGTGCTCAGTAGTCCCAAAGGTGCTTTTTCAGGAGGCAACTGGACTTCCTTGTTTTTTCTTTTGAAGACATTTCACTTCGCATCCAAGAAGCTCAGGGGTGGGATTCTCCCAGTTCAGACCGGTTCAGGCGAACTCCTAGCTCCGATGATCAGCAGGCTCCGAACCGGTTCGCTCCGATAATCATGTGGGCCCGCCTGCCCCTGCGTTGTACTCACCTATATCTGCTCAGCTGATTCGTGTGGCACAGCAGATTGCCGTACCTCAGCTGTGTTACTTCCCTGAAGTAATATCAAAGGTAAGTAATTTCGGAAGCTGTGTATGTGTGCACAGCGAAGCGCATGATTAGCGAACTGGTTGCTACACTGGCAGCATCCCACCACTGAAGAAGCTGCTTCAGCTCTGACAGGATAGTGGGGAATGGAAGGATTATCCTGTCAGAGCTGAAGAAGCTTCTTGGATGAGAAGCAAAATGTCTTCAAAAGAAAAAAACCCAGAAAGTCCAGTTGCCTCCTGAAAAAGCACCTTTGGGACAACCATGACCTGGGTGACTGAGAATCTCTACAGGCTTGTGATCAGTAAATTAGGAGATGCTGGATAGTCAGTGCAATTGAAGTAACAATCAAACTTTTTGACAAGGTAATGGTATATGAATCTGAAGTTCTCACAGGATACCAAGCTTGCAAGATTTGAAATCAAGGGAAGTTTTATTATTTATCATTACTCTAAAGACAGACAGACAGACAGACAAACCCAAATGAAGAGAAGTCAAGTGAAATTATAATGGTATATGGAAGTGTTCGAAGAAAAATCCGGTCTGATTCTTTCATAAGGGGAACAAAATATCCATCTCTAAAGGCTTCAGGCATCTGCTGGGGGCTGTTTTACTATGCAGGAAACTGGGACTGCTTTCTGTATTTAAGAGCATGTTTCTCCATTTCTCCTTTGGGGAAATATAATATTCTGCCTCTTTTGATATTTCCCCAAAATATTTCATTCTCTTGGAGGGGGTGCATAATTACTTCTTACAGAAGATTTTTTTTAAAGTCTTTTCTTTCTTTCTTTCTTTCTTTCTTTCTTTCTTTCTTTCTTTCTTTCTTTCTTTCTTTCTTTCTTTCATAGCTGCCCATCTCTACAAATAACACTGGGTGATATATATCAAAAAACAAAAAAATCAATTTAAAACAATTAAAACAGTGCAAAATAAATATATATGGCACTAAGTAAAATGGTTACTATGGATGTTAAGGCAGCCAGTAAGTGGGGCCTTTAACACATTTGGGGCCTTAAATCCAGGCACACGACCAAGTTTTCAAGGCCAAAAGTGTCAGTATCATCCTGATATCTGAAGGGAGAATATTCCAGAGGGCAGGAGCCATTACACTCCTGCATAAAGAAATAAATATTAGCAGGAGCCATTACACCCCTGCATAAAGAAATAAATATTAAAAGGGGAAGAAAATAAAGGCAAGATGGGAAAGAAGTTTAAAATTCAATTATGGAGGCTTAATTTATTTAAATATAAAAAATTTAGGGCTTGCAGCTTTTATTTTTCCATGGTTTGAAAAGGAGGCACCATAAAATTAAAAAATAAAAAAGCCTTGGTGGTGCAGGCTGTTAAATGCCTAGCACTTTAGTTCCAGCTGCCTGCAATTAGTGCAGGCTCGAATCCTACCAGGCTCAAGGTTGACTCAGCCTTCCATCCTCTCAGGGTAGGTAAATTGAGGACCCAAGATTGTTGAGGGCAATAAGCTGACTTTGTAAAAATGCCACTTAGTAATAATAAGCAGGCATATACAGTGGAATGAAGGCTATTGCTGAGCGCATTTGGTTGTATCCCAAAAATTGTAAGCCACCCTGAGTCTTCGGAGAAGGGTGGCATATAAATGTAAATTAAAAAAATTCCCACCTGTCAGCAAAAACCAATTGGAAGTATATTGTAAAGTGTTGGAGTTGACCTATAGTGCCCTTCAAGCTTGGCACTGGATATCTGTAGGACTGCCTTCTAACAACATTGGCCCAATCTATTAGAAAAAGCTATTAATGCAGGGGTGTCAAACTCATCATATGACATATTGCAATTTTTCCCCCTTTGCTAAAATGGGGGGTGGGCATGGCCAGTATGTGATGCATTTGGCCCACGGGCCACGAGTTTGACACTCCTATATTAATGATTCCACATTTTCAGGCGGGGAAGAGAATCAACACTAGAGGCTGGGGTTTTTTGTTTTTTTTGTTTTGCAACAGCACTACCATTACTCTGGAGCAAACTTAATGCCTTCTTACTGGCTTTTAAAATAATGGTTAGAAACTGAATTATTCTCCAGAGCATTTTCTGGATTTTTTAAAATTAATTTCATGCATTGTAATTTTTAATTTCTTAGCAAGTAATGGCAATTTGGGGTCACTGCAAAGTCTAAGTGGTCTGTCCAATAAGTCTTAATTGTCCAATAAGAAGTATGTGTCTGTGTGTGCTTACATCTCTGTGCCCGCCTGTTAAGTTTGCATGAAGAGGAAGACACGGAGTGCTTTAGCTCTTAAGTTTATTGTGACTTTCAGCTCAGAACGGACCCACTTTGGCTGGGCTGTGGCTGCTACTTATAGCCAGCAGCCGCAGTTGACAGCCAATCAGAGTGCAGGGTTTTCCTGCACTTTTTAAACCAATCATTTCTAACATTTTACAAGAACAGTTCAAACTAAACCAATGACTTCAAACTGCATACATAACACCCCTCCCACTAGGTTCAGTCCATACTCAAACCCCATCTATCTAATGTATTCTTTTAAATAGGTGGGGCTCTTACGTGTATGTTGAGACCTCGTGGTTCAGATGTTTTAAGGTTCTCACCCAGTGAGAGAGGAAATGTGTCTGCTGACATTTCCATACTTGGACTTCTAGTAATAGTAGAACCTGTTTGGTTGCTACAACCTGGTCTCTCCTCCCAATCAATCTCCAACCCAATGTCAGCACCTAAGTCAGGTAGTGATGTACAGTCTTCCACTTGTAAGAATGGATTTTGGCATTGTGACAGGTTTTGGGATGGTTCCTGTCGTGTTGGCTAGTTACACATGGGGTTGATTCTTGCTTGCTGATTATCCTCATGATCCTCCCCTTCCCCCCTAGATGAGGTACTAGGTATGGGAACCAGAGAGGAGCAATTGCAATGTTCCTGAGGTAATCTGGATCTAAGCTGATCAATGTGCCTGCTCCAGAGGACTCCATCCTCTGTTTGTACCCTGTAAGACCTAGGGCCTGTGATTTGGGTTATCTCAGCAGGAATCCATAATGGTTCACCCATAAGGTTCTTAGCATAAACAGAATCACCCACAGTGAATGTGCGAATTTTGCTAGTGGAATCTAGTGGTGCGTTGGGTGCGTAAGTGGGATGAAGGCGGTCAAGGGGAGACCTGAGTTTCCTACCCATCAACAACTCTGCTGGGGATAAGTTAGTTGGTGGGTTAGGAGTGATATGCTGGACACTGAGTAGTTTTTCAACTTTCTCAGTGATGTCCCCAGGACCCAATTGCTGAAGTTTTTCCTTGGTAAAGCGTACCATGTGTTCAGCCCGGCCGTTAGCCGAAGGGTGCCCAGGGGCTGTCAGGGCATGTCTGATACCCTGCTGTGCTAGATATGATTCAAAAAGGTTGGACATAAATTGAGGACCATTGTCAGAAATGAGGACATCAGGTAACCCATGAGTTACAAAAAGCCTCTTAAGCTGCTTGATGACAGCTTCAGCTGTGGTGGATGCCATAGGGATAACCTCTAGCCATTTGGAATATGCATCTACTATAAGAAGGAAGGTGTGCTCTCTGGTAGGGCCAGCAAAGTCAATGTGAATCCTGGACCATGGGCCCCTAGGACATTCCCATTCCTGTGGGGGGTTGAGAGGTGGGGCAGGCCTGACTTCCTGACAGTTGGGACAGGATGCAACCCAGTGTTCAACCATTTTGTCAATACCTGGCCACCATACATAACTCCTGGCCAATCCCTTCATTCTGACAATTCCCGGATGACCCTCATGTAACATTTCCAAAACCTCTTTTTGTAGTTTTGCAGGAATAACCACCCTGTTATCCCACAAAATACAGCCTCTTAATACAGATAATTCAGTTTGCCTGGATTTAAAAGGTTGGGCAAGTTGAGGTAGATCTTGAAGTGGCCAACCTTTCTTAATCCAGCCTATAACAGGAGCCAATAAAGTGTCTTTGGCAGTCTCTCTGGCAATTTCAGCAGCGTGTACTGGAAGCTTGGCAACAGTTTCTAGAAAAAGGGTGTAAGTCTCAGGAGCAGGATCCTCAGTGTGTGAATGAAGTGGGCAGCGACTCAAAGCATCTGCATGCCCAATGTCTTTTCCAGGCCTGTGGATGAGTTTGTATGAATAAGCAGCAAGAAATTCAGTCCATCTCAGCATTCTTGGTGACAGGATCGTGGACGTTGGTTTGTCCCCTGCCACAATGCCTAAAAGAGGTTTGTGATCTGTGACAATAGTAAATGTTCTCCCATATAGATACTCATGGAATTTCTTGACAGCTGCAACCAATGCCAAGGCTTCCTTGTCCAGTTGGCTGTAATTTCTCTCTGCTTTAGTCAAGGTGTGAGAGTAAAATGCAATAGGGGCTTCCCTCCCGCTGGGAAGCATGTGGCTCAACACCCCCCCACACACTCCAAAAGGGGATGCTTCACAAGTCAGTACAACTGGCAAATTCTCAGAGAACTGTATCAGTACAGAATCAGAAGTGAGTTGTCTCTTAATAGTGTTAAAGGCAGCTTGTTCCTTCCTCCCCCAGACCCAAACAGATTTCTTGTCCAGCAACCTATGTAGTGGTTCTGTAATGGTTGCCTTCTGTGGTAGAAACATGTGATAGAAGTTAATGAGTCCCAGGAAAGCTTGCAAGTCTGTTTTGCATTTAGGCCTGGGGGCTTCTTTGATTGCCTGAACCTTGGCTTCTGTGGGGTGGATACCATGTTTGTCAATCATATAGCCCAAGAACTCTACCTTGTCAGTTCTAAGTGTGCATTTTTCTTCTTTGACTTTTAACCCGCTTTCTTGAATCTGGTTAGGACTTCTCTGAGTCTCTCGTGTAACTGAGTGTCATTTTCAGCAGAGATTAACACATCATCAAAATAAGGCACTACCCTGGCAGTCCTTGGAGCATTCTTTCCATAAGGCTTTGGAAGATGCCTGGTGCCACACTTACTCCAAATTGCAACCTTTTGCATTTGAAAGCAGCTCTATGAGTCACAATGGTTTGGGCCTCTGCAGTGGCATCATCAACTGTTAACTGTTGATATGCCTGGGCCAGATCCAATTTGGCAAAAACTGTGCCCCCGCCAAGAGAATGTAATAAATGATGCACCACTGGAAGTGGATATGCGCTCTGTTGTAGCGCATGGTTCAATGTCACCTTGTAGCCTCTGCAGATTCTCACAGACCCATCAGCCTTGACTGGTGTGACTATGGGTGTCTCCCACCTCGAGTGGTCAGTGGGCTCTAAAACCCCTTGAGCTATTAATTTATCTAATTGTGCATCAATTTTTTCCTTTAAGGCAAATGGGACCCTTCTGGGCTTTAAACAGATTGGTGGCACCTTGGGATCTAGATTGAAAGTGATAGGGGTCCCCAAGTACTTGCCTAATCCGTCACTGAAGACCTCTGGAAACTCAGACTTCAAGGCCTCCTCCCATTCAGTGCTGCTCACGTGATTGATGCCTTCCTTCAATAAGTATCTTGACATGCACTTTTTTGTTATTGATAGAAGATGAATGACCAATAGTTACTGTCTGATGAGTTTCATTCTTCCCCCTTGCTTCTGTGCTGCACCCCATTTTCTCACTGAGATTGTTGGGCTTGAATTCTTTGTCTTTGTTTGCAGGAAATTTCCTTCTGTTGGGTGGATTTCTGGATGATTTGCAGACTCTTGCTAGGTGTCATCTTTTTTCACAACAGAGGCAAATGGTGTCTAAAAACTTGCATTCAGTGCAGGGGTGGCTTCCCCCACAACCTCTGCAGTAGAAATCTTGCCTCTTCCTATCCAGGTCTTTCTTTTTCTGCTCCATTCTGAGTCTGTAAATTCCCTCTTCCACCTCACTGCAATCTGATTCAGAATCTAGGTCATCACAATGGTTTGTGGTAGACTTTTCCCCATCAGAATGGCTCGTGGCCCTGTTCATCTTCCTCATGGCTGCTGCTGAGGACTTGGTAGCTTCTGCTGAAGAGGCTTCTTCTATGGCTTCTTTTAGCGTGATCTTAGGTTTCATTAATAACTTGCTCTGTAATACCTGGTCTTTAAGGCCCAGAACGAATCGATCACGTATGGCCTCTTCTAAACTGTTAAATTCACATGCACCCCCAATGTCTCTTAAACTTGCCACAAAGTCGTTTATGTTTTCGTTTTCCCCTCGATCACAACGGTAAAACTCATGTCTCTTAATGAGGCACGATACTTGTGGCGCGTAATGGGCTCTTAACAGCTTTTCTAAGTCAGGCCGGTCCATTACCTTCACGTCTGCTGCTCCCACCAATGCCTTTGCCATCTTGAAAACTGCCGGACTGCAGTATGTAAGAAAGACCGCCCTCTTCTGCTTCTCGGAAATGTCAGCAAGATCGTTTCCTTCCAGATACATTTGGAAATGATCTGCATATGACTCCCAGTCTTCTGCCATCGGATCGAACGGGGCTGGGGGGGTGTTCAGTGCAGCCATCTCGCTCTTCTTCTGTTTTGCATTGCCTTCTCTTCAGGGAAAATCCCACCTTCGTTGCCAGTGTTAAGTTTGCATGAAGAGGCAGACACGGAGTGCTTCAGCTCTTAAGTTTATTGTGACTTTCAGCTCAGAACAGACCTGCTTTGGCTGGGCTGCGGCTGCTACTTATAGCCAGCAGCCGCAGTTGCCAGCCCATCAGAGTGCAGGGTTTTCCTGCACTTTTTAAACCAATCATTTCTAACATTTTACAAGAACAGTTCAAACTAAACCAATGACTTCAAACCTGCATACATAACACCGCCCATGTGGGTGTGTGAGTTAAAGTCCACACACCTTAAAGTTGCAAAATTTGAGAAACACTGATCTAAACTATTAATTTCAAAAAGATCCAGTATATTTCCTATTTTTTAAACTCTTGGAATGCTGGACCATAAAATTACTTCAGCAAGAAAAAAATGTAGGAAAAGGCAGGAAATGCAAACTAATCAAAACTTTGGTCCTGGAGAAAGTTTTAAACAATTGGAGGGGAGGGGAATAGAGCAATTTGGAATCATGTAGTGTAATACACCAGATGTCTGTATTTGATACATTTAGCATATTAAAGAGATGGTGAGGATTGAAATAAATTGGACACAATGATAAACTTTTTAAATAATGGTTATGACTCAGAAAAAGATAGAGCCCTCCATATGTACCCGAGACCCATCAGGCACAGATTCAATCCCAGCATTGTTTTTTAAATGCCTCAAAGCTTTTAACAAAAGTTAAAAGTTAAAAGCTCTAAGACATTTGACATTACAGCTGATTAGCTTTTCAGTGTATTGTTATTTGTGAGTTTTTATGTTTCTCAGCAATTATAAGTCATGAAGTAAGTTGAAATTTGTTGCAGTGAAAAGTGATAATATTCAGTGAATTGAAAAAGAATGGAAATCAATACCTTATATGGCAAGTAGAGAAGCAGACGTCGGGGGTATATGTGTGTGTTGTGTTTGTGAGGCTTTCTACTAGGAAAAGATTAAGTTCAATAATACAATTACATAATAAGTGCTTATAAATATTGTTCCCTAACAAACAATTTTAGGCTATTTTATAAAGAACAAAATCCATATGGTGGTTAAAGCTTTGGACTAGGTCCAGCTTCAAGTCCATCCTCAGCCACAGAAACTCCCCTGAACAATTTTGAGCCAGGCACTCTCTCTTAGCCCTCTTTGCTACACCGTGCTGTGGGGATAAAATAAATATTTATTTATTTGGATTTAAAGGCTGCTTAACTCCCAAATGACTCTGGGTGGGTTACATTTTAAAGGTAGGTTGCAAGGGAATGAGGAAGAAAATGTATGTCCATAGCAATAGCACTTAGACTTTACTGCTTTACAGCCCTCTCTAAGCGGTTTTACAGAGTCATGTGCCCCCAACAATCTGGGTCTTCATTTTACCCACCTCGGAAGGATGGAAGGCTGAGTTAACCTTGAGCCTGGTGGGATTTGAACTGCCAAATTGCAGGCAGCTGGTAGTCAGCAGAAGTGGCCTGCAATACTGCACTCTAACCATTGCACCACCAAGGTGCAGAACATATATAACATAGAGCAACATATTCAAAAAAAGTATTGATACTCCAAAAAAGTAAAATATTTAGCAGCCACCCTAATCCCAGGCCTGAGAACAATTGCAGAAGGCCTATTTCCTAGGTCCTAATAAGTAACATTGTTTAATTGAAGGGGCCTGGAGCACACCTATTCTGTCTGAAATTACAGAGACAAATAAATTGTCACCAATAGTTATTATATAAACAGCAATATCTTGAATTATACTAAGAAGCGACCAGTGGAATTCATGAAGCACTGATGACATATATATGCTACTGCAATGCATTCCAACTTGTGGGCCACAGACCCGGGGGGGGGGCACAATATCATTACAGGGGTCCTGCAAGGGCTTGCAGAAATGTTATGACTTAAATCTCGAGTTAAGTCTTGGGGGGTCTGTGGCCATGGTCCATGGCCACAAAAGGTATTTAAAGGGGGCCCATGGTGAAGAAGAGGTTGAGAATTACTGTGCTACTGCATTCTGGACCAGCTGTATCCTCAAGGGCAGCCCCATTACAATGCAGTAGTCCATCTGTGATATATCTACAGCATGAGTGACTATTTAAAGAGACTTCTGCTTTAAAAACAGCTGCAGCCGGTGCACTGGAGGGATCTGGTGTAAGCTGCCTTGAGGATAAGTAAAATAGAAATTCTAACAAATATAAGTATGTGTATAAAATGAGTAAGTTGCTGTATTGGTGTTGCTGTATTGGTGCTGCTTTAAAACTCTTTGTTGCACACATTGCCATCCAGATTTATTGAAATATGGGACTGATGATTGATAATACAAGTTTAGGACTTCTGTCAAATGTAGAAAAGTGCCACTCTAAAAATGTACCGTTCACCAAGGGAAATCCTTTCTGCATACTTCATACAGCCAGCATAGCAAATATCCAAAGTATCTCAAAAAAGCACACCCTGTTTTCAGCTCAATTAAAAAAAAACACTTGGAAATGAGGTGCAAGCCTTTGTTTCTCTGAGAAAATAGACCTACAATGACTCAGTTAAGACATTTACCTCGGAACTTCATTCACGTTTCAACACAGCTGCTTCCTTATTTAGTGATTTAAAATGTTTATAACTTGCCCCACATCACTGAATTCCAGAGGAAGGCACAATGAAAACAAATTAGTCAATCAAGCAATAAAACTTAGATTTATACAAGGGGCTTGCCTGAAATGAATGCAGTTAAAAGCAAAACAGAAGCCAGTTTAACCATTCCCTCACCCCCTTGATAGGAACTCCAAAATAGTTTGCTACCAGATTAGCAAATGACACCCAAACCCCATTTTCTAGTCAAGGTGCATAACAGTCACCCTGCTTTAGTAGGGTAGTTTTGCAAGAAATATCCAGGCCCACTTCCAAGCTGGGAGAAAGGGATTGGAGACAAAATGGAGGCTGGAGACTGATTGGAAAGAGGGTCCATTTATTGATGAAGCAGAACCACCAAGCACATGTGATTCAGGGCAGCTGACCACATGGAGTTGAGAATAGGGGGTATTTATACCTTCTCTTGGGCTTTGCACTTGAACTTCCTGTTCCTGTTCAAGAACATATATTCTATTGGCTGTTGTCAGACTCCCATGGGGCCAGGTACAAATCCTAGGAGTTTGTCTGAGCTAAGTTTAGTTGAAGTTTGAACTGCTGGGGATGATGCAACAAAGGGGCTTTGGGCAATTTCTATTGTGGCTGCGGGCTAATTCTACCTTTGTTGGATCTTGGGTGAGGGTATTTGCTTATGAATAGAGCTATCTATCTATCTCTTAAGTGCTGACATCTGCTGTGGGCTATTAAGAAAGGTGGGGGCTACTTTCCAAGAGCATCTCTCTCCATTTCTAATCCAAGGAAATATAATATTCTGCCTTTTTAATATTTCTCAAAATATTTCATTCTTCTAGGAGAGGGGTGGGTGCTAACTTTGTACAGTAGAAAATCCTAGAAATATAAAAACACGAGAATGCAAACCCAATAGCAATACAATTTTAAAAAACAACCTCTGGCTGACATTCAAACCAGCTACCTCGCTCTGCCTGTTAAGATTCTCACCTTGCTCCATTGATATCGTTAACATTCCCCTCAGGCTTAAAAGCCACTTGTCACATTGAAAATGTATGGTGGGAAGGGACGTGATGCTTCCTAAACTGTACAATCACAAGAAATGAAATCCCAGAAAGGGAAGAAGAGTTAGAAACAGAAGGAAAAAAAGAACTGTTACTGTCCTTATATATGCCCTCTATATATTTGCACATTTTCAGGCACATCTACGCATAACCATGCATAGCCAAGCGACAGGAGAATCAGTCTCTGCTGAGTGCGATCTCAGTCCACTTCTGATCTTTAATAGTTTCCTGAGAATGGGACTGAAGAAATGGCCTAGGGCGACACCTAAGGGCCAAAAGAAATTCTGCATTACAACAATGCAGAATCCGTATATTTTATCCATGAATGACTGTGAAGAGCTGACAGCAAGCTCGGCTGCTCCTCCTCCTTCTTCTCGCGCTCCTCCTCTCTGTCCTCCTGCATTCATTTGAGAGCAAACTTGTGGAGCTGCTAAATGTGTCACAAGGGCAAAAAGAGCTCACCTGACATTCTTGGACCTTCCCAGCTGGATAAGACTAGCTTCTAATATTTCTTTCTAGAGAGTGGGAAAAAGGGAGAAAACTCTTTGGTTTAGGAGTTGCTAAAAGAAAAGAAAAAAAATGTGAGTAAAGGTAAGAAGAATTTCTTTGTAACTCTGAAAGGCACTTTGAGGCAAGGCATGCTGGTGTGTTTGTTAACTGTCTCATCCCTCGAGTTTTCATTTAATTGTAGTCCGGCTTTCTACATCTATATTTAGACTGATGCAGAGCTGTCCGTATACAAGGAGGAACTGGGATAAATACTGCAGCTGAAAAAAAAAAGACTTGGAGAACTAATAAGCAAGTCTTGACTGTTGTTTTGAAGTAAATGGGAACAAGCCATTGAAATTACACTCCTGAATTTGAATGAATGCCTTGTGAGGGAGTAGAAAGCTGAGGTTGTCAGAGTTTCAAAATGTGACTATGTGGCTCTCAATGTTGGTATAATTCCTTATTTATTTTTTCTCCCCATTTTTTTTTTTGCTATAGGAGGAACAAATGAAGCGATTTGGAAAGACAGCAGTATTTATCCTGCAGGTGGAAAAGAACTCATAACTATACATCAACTGCATGTAACAAATCCAGGTGAAGAATCCAAAGCGAAAGGGAGTAAATGGGACTTTGGGGGGGAAAAAATAAAGAGGCAAAGGGCCAAATGGGAGTAAAGGGGCCTTCAGGAAAAGGAAAGAAGCACTGAAAGGCCTGGTCCCAAGAAAGGGGAGGCTCTAAAGGACACGCTGCACTGCAGAGAAGGCGTCTCTCTCTTCTCAGTTCAGCCTTGCAAAAGATTCTGGGTGGGAAGCATCTACCATGGATCATCTTTGGTATTGTTCAAATTGTTCCTTGGGCAATGCCACCCTGGACAACCAGACTTCACAAGCCAACCAAACTTCAGTCATAAAACGGAATGAGGACATTGCCAAGGTAGAGGTGGCGGTGCTGTGCCTCATCTTTTTCCTTGCTCTGACAGGAAACTTATGTGTGCTGCTGGCGATCTACACAACCCGCCACAAACATTCCCGCATGTACTTCTTTATGAAGCACCTGAGCATTGCCGACCTAGTTGTGGCCCTCTTCCAGGTCTTGCCTCAGCTCATTTGGGACATCACCTTCAGGTTCAAAGGGCCAGATTATCTCTGCAGGTTGATCAAATACCTGCAAGTTGTGGGGATGTTTGCTTCCACCTACATGCTGTTGCTGATGTCGCTGGATCGGTGTTTGGCCATCTGTCAGCCCTTGAGGTCTTTACATCGGAGGTCTGACCGGTTGTCTGTGCTCCTCACATGGGTGGTGTGCCTCCTCTTCAGCATCCCGCAGCTCCAGATATTTTCTATGAAGAGCGTGGCCCACGGAGGGATGGATTGCTGGGCGACGTTCATTCAGCCTTGGGGTCCTAAAGCCTATGTCACCTGGATGACCTTGACTGTCTACATCATCCCAGTGATTGTGCTAAGTATCTGCTATGGCTTGATCAGCTTCAAAATTTGGGAAAACGTGAAGCTAAAAACCGTCCATGAAACAAGCGTGAGTCTAACCTCTAGTAATTCTCATGGAGGCACACTCTCCAGGGTGAGCAGTATCAAACTCATTTCCAAAGCCAAGATACGGACAGTCAAAATGACCTTTATTATTGTCTTAGCCTTCATCATGTGCTGGACTCCTTATTTTATTGTGCAGATGTGGCTTGCATGGGATGAAAATGCTCCGAAAGAAGGTATGGTTCGTTCTCCTTTTTTATACCTGCCTATGTAGCTGTGTGCAGCAATTTGCTCACTGCAATTTCTTTCAAATATATCTTATAACAACTATTATCTGAAGAGCTGATCGGTAATGTGGCATTCAACAAAGCCTTAGTAAATGTGCAGATTAAGAAAATGAAACATTATTCAAATGAAAAAAGATGGGTTCATTGGCTAGGACGATAGAACAGGTAAAATCTAAAAAGTGATTTGAAACCTTAGATGTTATTTGTGTGACCTTGGGTAAATTGACAAATATCTCTGCCCACAATTGTCCTGTGATAACACAGAGGTCTTGGATGCTTTTATTAGGAAGCTGTAAATCTGGAGGAGTAGGAATAGTTGGCATAGAAATGTCAGATGTCTTTTCATACTAAGCCACATCAAATAATTTTCTGTTAATCTCAGTGAGAGCACAGGAAAGATAATGTTTATATAAATTGCTGTGAGCAAATAGGAAATTGCTTTTACAAGTAGGATGGAAGTGCCACTGTAGCTATAATCTTTTTCACTGAAGGAGCTCAAAACTGTCATTTTGACTTTACTCCATAAATCGGCTGATTTCTATATGCTAGTTCAGAAATGAAGGAAGCAGAGGAATTTTGTGAATGAGTTGTGCAGAGACTATCATTGACTGGGGAGTTAGGAGCTTGATGCAGAAAGGCACTAACCAAATGCACTCTTTATGTTAGGAATGGCTAATATTGAGAAGGGCTAAAGACTAAATCACACTAATATAAACATTTATAAAAAGTTTAATCATCTAAAAATGCTTCCCATTTGCCTAAAATTAATTGTATAATAATCTCTTAGCAAAAAGGACTTGAAATATGATATTGGATATGATGTTACTTTCTGATTTGCTCTACCCTTTTTTTCTGTTTCTTTGAACAAGAAACATTGTCATCACTGGGTAATTGAGGTATCCCAAAGTTCTCTGCTCTTTTATTTGTCCCAGAACTAGAAATCTTCACTTTTTCCTCTGAGAAATAACAAACTAATGGATGCCCTACTAAAGGCTTTGGCTGCTATCACTCTAGTATCAACTATGTGTCATTCAAAATAAGAGCTATGTGGCAAAGACATACTTTTCAGCATACTCTTTAATATCTAAATGGGTTGAAATCACCTTTCCATATACATTTATCCACCACCAATGTCCAGTCTACAGAGAAGATGCTGAAGTCTATCAGCTGGCTCACAAATGAACTCCTCCTCCTCCTCCTCCTCCTCCTCCTCCTCCTCCTCCTCCTCTTCTTCTTCTTCTTCTTCTTCTTCTTCTTCTTCTTCTTCTCCTTCTCCTTCTCCTTCTCCTCATCCTCATCCTCATCCTCATCATTATTATTATTATTTTGGGAAAATACTCAGGCTGCCACTGCCCCCATCACTCCAAAAACATATAGCTTGGACAGATCCCATTGTGGTCTGGAGGTTGAATGTGTATTTTGTTGAACAAACTGTACATTTTGTTTGGGATGTTTCAATGTGGAAAATCCATTACTAGTTGCAGCAAAAGAGTCTTATATGGTACCAATAGAAGAGAATATTTGTAGCTCAGGGTTGAACTGTAGAGTCCTTGGTGCTCTCTGAGTTTGATGGTTTTCTTGCAGATATGTCATTACCAAACCAGATAACATCATCAGTGAAACCAGGTAGCATCAGTGCTAGTCTCTGTGCAAGAAAACAACCAAGCTCAGAGAGCACCAAGACCCCATAGATCTTATATGGCTGGAACTTTAAATGCAAGTTCCACTCCTATCTGTTCAGAAAAGAAATATTTGCAAAACAAATGTTTAGCCATAGTAACTGGGGGGGGGGACCAAAAATGAAATAGAACAATTGAGACTTGGCAAAGTAATTAAATTTGGTTAGACCTGTTAAAAGTTAGACAAAATTTGGATGACTCTGGATTACCTTTGTGTTAGAGAGGAGCCATTAAGTTCCTTCCAGTGCCATTATTATTTTTTAACTTTAGTAACATCAAGGTTACATTCATGCTCTGAATGTCCAGCTACCACAATTCAAATGGGTGGTGTTCACTCATCTCTCTCCAACTTCAGATACCTTACTCCTTCTTTTCTCACAAAAGATAATTTTGAGATAATGCTTTTTTCCCCAGTAGAAACATAAAGAATGAGCTTGCTTAGCTATTTCCCTCTTCCTATTTTTCCATTTCAATTATCCTTCCCCAGCTGGGAGGAGGAAATATCTTTTTGGGCTAACAGTCCTGGTGTTGTATAGTAAGGATGCAGAGAACCAAGATTTATCTTCCTGTTCTGACTGCCACTCTCTTTAATCAGGGGCTTTCTCTCAGCCTAACTTCTGTTCATGGTCCTGTTGTACTTATCAGCTCAGTGCATGAGGAAAGTCATCATATTACTATCTCAATGAAAAGTCTAAGAATAAAATATTCTCTCGGCATTGTTTTATTCTCCACAAATCAAAAATATATTAAGGATTGTAAATCATTCCACCAGTCATAAAAGAATCCAGGAATTGAATCTGTTGCTCTGTCCAAGCAACTGCAGAGTTAAGTTTGCTGAGTGGAGCAACTGTGACAATAATATTTTTCCTTTAATCAGTTAGTGCTCTTCCACTAGGCTGGGTTAAGCCCAGCCACTAAGATACTAACTTTGATGTAAGTATGACAGCCTTGAGGTAGCTTATTACTATAGTCAGTTTGGACTAGTGGTTAAGACACCAGGTGAGAAATCAGGAGACTGTGAATTCTAGTCTTACTTTAAATGTGAAAGTTGTCTGGGTGGCTAAAACAAAGCACAAATTTAAATCAGAAAAAAAACCCTAGGCTATGATTCTTGCGCTGTGGGGAATGGATAGAAGCAGTACATGATGTCAAAGCAACTTTTAACTAGCTAACTTCAGACGCAGCCAGAACTCATTTAACGGGGAGTAAACTCATCTTAAGAATGTGGGACTATCTTTGAAGTAAAGCATGCGCTGTTCATTTCATGCAAGGATTATTAATAAAGCAAATACTAACAACTCCCAGCGCAACTCATCTCAAAGGGTGGCTGTGGAAAAAATAGGAAGAGGAAACATCAGTAGGTATGTTTGGCACCTTGAGATATTTATAAATATAATAAAGGTGGGATTAAAGTAATTGAACTGTAATCTGGTCAACTATTATTTCTGTTTTTCTTTTGTCCTTTGTCAGTCAGAGAAATTTTTCCAAGATGGGTATATTTCTTTCACTTCAGTCATCGTTGAAAGCTTGAAGATTTTTATTTCCACCAAAACTGCTAGGCTATGTGAATGTGGGGACCCCTTGTGCTTTAGCAGACCAGGAAGACTTTTAAGAAAAAAATATTGTGAAGTTTGCAAAGTTTTCCATGCCCTCTAGCCCATCAACTTGACCACAGTAATTTCACTTTGTTCACAAAGCAGTGAGACAAAATGAAATGTGTAGAAGGCGGGAGATAGCAAAAGCGGAACAAGGGAAAAGAGGAGCCGTGGGAGTATGCAAAGTGTCTCACAGCAGAGATAACCACAAATGAAAAGTGAAGAGAAATTCATCTGGGAATTGGTCTGATAAAGAATATGAGGAGCTTCCTAAAATTTCATTATACATTGCACGGACAAGGTTCCTTGCTTTCAGGGCCATGGAGATTATCTTACTTCTGATATGGGCCTTTATTTGCCAAAGACCATAAAAGAGTTTCCAATAAGAACATTTCTTTGTAACACTGCCTGCCAAAATATTCCAAGCGCTCTGAGGGCTAGAGGGATTAGACTTGTCTTTGAATTTGCAGTAGAGAAGGGTAGAGACCCTTACTTTCATGGTCCTTAAGGGAATTAGGAACTAACATCCATTTCAGAAAAGCTGTAGCCAATAAAATGCAAAGGCATCATAATTGATGATAGATTGCGTGAAGAGTTCGATATTAAATGTAGCAAATGCCTCATTTTCAGAATGATCTGGTGAACATGTTTGTCCACTGTAGAGTGAAATAAACAATGACTGTCTTAAAGAAGGGATGTTTATAGTTTAGATAAGGGGTAAGCAAATAAGAATACAGTTCCAATGCTGACATTCTTGTTCTAGACTTGACCATAGTCTTCCCCAAGTCAAAGCCCTATTCAGTTCATATACTCCATCCTCCTATTTTCCCCATAACAATAAGCCTGAAGTGGTTGGGCTGAGAAAGAATGACTGGCTCAAAGTCACCCAACTGGCTATCATGGCTAGAGCAGGACTTGAGTACTGCTTTAACCACTAGACCAAACTTAATTTCTATTGTGCAGCAGTTCTTATCTATGTGATAGCTACTGCTCTAAAAGATTGCGAACAAAAGAGTAGCAGACTATTCATGGTGGGCCTTCAAATCCAGTAATGTTGAAAGTGATTGTTGCTGTATTAGGGAGAACAAAAATCTCAAAGGCATTTCAGAATATGAAAATGTGTTTATCAGAATGAATGCAAGGTTATATTTGTAAGATCTAGTTAATTATTAATTTAGCATTTCTAATGTAACTTGTCTCTGGAGGAGTCTTTATTTTGTATTCATTTCTAATTATAATACTTCATTGTTTGCTATATTTCTGTGTCCTGTTTCTTCTACTCAGATCACAATATTTGCTTTATATTCACATTTTAAAAAAGAAATGATAATACTGGAATAGAGCAATATTCATGGCTGTTATTTTTGTGCTAATAACCCTTACATCAAATGCACAGTGCATGCTTACTCAAAAGACAGCCTCACATTCTTAAGTTGGGCTTACTCCCTGTTACATCTGAAATTGGCTAGTTAAAGGCTGCTTGACATCATGCACAGTTTTTATCTATTCCCTCCTCCATAAAGCAAAAGTTGTAGCCTGGACTTCTTTTTCTGATTTAAATTTGTGCTTTGTTTTGAAGGTACACTACAGTGAAATGTTATCCATGCAGTCTTAGCCACTGAGTACACTGGCTAGAGAGTAAGATGCATAGCAGTGAGATACTATCTTAGGGTTCTGCTAAAACTTCTGCTAGTAGGCTTGTGAAAGCGTGCAGTCATGCAATCAGCTGGAAAGATACATGTAAAGTGTCCAAGCTAACAATTAACAGAGGCACGGCTGGGCCAGATGTTCAGAATGAAAAAACACAGCACGTTGAAAAGTTTACTAATGAGAAAAATGTTTATCTCCCTGTGTAGAGTGGAAGGAGTAATTCAGATCAGGTTTATTGTGTCAATGAATGAACATCAAAAGTGATAACAACATTTCCACTATATTCTTCAAATGTAAGCTTAACATTTTTACATTAATGGGGTCTTAAGGATGGCAGTCCTCGCAATGGTAATTGGGATTGGAATTTCCATTGCTAAATGATGTCATATGGTTGTAAAGCAGAATGTCACTTGGCTTCATTATTAAGTGAAAGCAATCCTAGCCCTCCCGTGTTATTAGCACAGGACCCACCCAGAATTAAGCCAATCCCAACTTGGCCTCCCCAAGCCCCAAGCTTTGCTAAAGTAAGGGACTCCCTCCTTTTCAACAGCCCCACCCATTTATCTCTGCCCCATCTGTGCCCTTTTGGCTGCCTTGCACTTTGCTACCACTGCCAGCCCAGCCACCCAGCGTTCATGCTACTGTCCTGCCAGTTATGCACTGACTCACCTACCAGCCCTGATGACCCCAGTGGACTCTGCCATCTTCCTCCTGCTATTGATGAAGCATGCATGGCTTGGCCCTATGCAGGCAGCTGTTGGCTACCTCTTCTTCCTGAGGCATGGGAATGGTGGAAATGGGCTGAGGCTGCTGAAGTCCTCAGGCCTCTACTTGAGCCCAGTGCAGCTGCTGCCACCAAAGAGTGCCTGCTGCCACAAAGGAGCACCACTGTGCAGAGTGGCTGAAAAGGCAGAGATGGGGGAGAGATAGGTGGTTGGCAGGAATTGAAGCACCCTTGCAGTTGTAAATGCAGGCGGGCTGCCAAGTGCCCAAATTTTGATCATGTAGGGACACTGCAGTGGCCATAACATCAGGGAGCAGCATAAGTACTACTTCATTCAGCACTTAAAACTGTCACTGAACAACTAGTAGTAGCACATAGACTTATATGCTGCTTTACAGTGCTTTACAGCCCTCTCAAAGCGATTTGCAGAGTCAGCATACTGCCCTCAACAATTTGGGTCCTCATTTTACCCACCTCAGAAAGATGGAAGGCTGAGTCAACCTTGAGCCTGCTGAGACTTGAACTGCCATTGTAGGCAGTACTGCATTCTATGCAGTACTGCGCCACCATGGCTCATAACTTGAGAACTACACATATGCATAATTGTATCCCAACTTTTTATGGTGGAGCTACACTTTCTGTATATGTATCTGATTATTAGCCGACAATGTGAGTTGTGATAGGGAAGATCACAGAAGAGGAAACATTGCCAAACACTGTCCTGCTCCATTCTTCCAGGGGACATTTCTTTTTCAATCTTAATCCCACCCCCTTTTTGAAAGTGGAAAAGAGCCTTCCGTTCACAAAAGGGACATTCTGGATCCAATTTCATTTATGTGTTGTTATGAATTGGTGTCGTAATGAGTTTATTGAATAAACCATACATTCAGACAAAACCAAACAAACCATATTGTGCCTTAATACGATGGGGAACCCATCTATGGCTAAATTGGATAGTTTTGAGGATTCCTACTCTCAGAACCGCCGGTTTTGTCACATCAATGTCTTTTTTCCACCAATGGGAAAAAAACCCTCCCTATTATTTTTTTTCTTAATAATTAACATAAAACAGCACTTTAAAAAGTCAAATACATTATCACAGCACACACATCCTCTCAGATCTCATTTTATGACAGGCTGAAAATGATGTGGGTGATTTCAAGTTTGTCACTGTTTTTAGTTGCTCCTATATAGCTGATCTTTATTCTGTTCTTGTTATTAGAGAATGTGAAGATAATTACTTTTAATATTGTAGCTAAATTTTTAAAAGTATAACTCTAAGTAACACATCACTGATGATACGATGGAGAAATAAGCATGGGAGTTGTCATAAGAAGAGAATGGAATGGAATGGAGTGGAGTGGAATGGAATTAGAATTAGAATTAGAATTAGGAGTAGTGTAGAATGGAGTGGAGTGGAGTGGAGTGGAAAATGGAATGGATTGGAATGAAATAGAATAGAATAGAATAGAATAGGAATAATGGAATGGAATAGAATAGAATAGAATAGAATAGAATAGGAATAATGGAATGGAATAGAATAGAATAGAATAGAATAGAACAGGAATAATGGAATGGAATGGAATGGAATAGAATAGAATAGAATAGAATAGAACAGGAATAATGGAATGGAATGGAATAGAATAGAATAGAATAGAATAGAATAGAATAGAACAGGAATAATGGAATGGAATGGAATGGAATAGAATAGAATAGAATAGAATAGAATAGAATAGAATAGAACAGGAATAATGGAATGGAATAGAATAGAATAGAACAGGAATAATGGAATGGAATGGAATAGAAGAGAAGAGAAGAGAAGAGAATAGGAATAATGGAATGGAATGGAAGGAATAGAATAGAATAGAATAGAATAGAATAGAATAGAATAGAATAGAATAGAACAGGAATAATGGAATGGAATGGAATAGAATAGAATAGAATAGAATAGAATAATGGAATGGAATAGAATAGAATAGAATAGAATAGAATAGAATAGAATAGTTGAAAGAGACCTTGGATGTCTTTTAGTCCAACCCCCTGCTTAGGCAGGAAACCCTATTCTATTTTAGAGAAATGGTTATCCAAACTCTTCTTTAAAACTTTCAGTTTCAACTTTTAATGATGAGTAATGTTATCCTATGATTTCTTGATTAATAGTTGTCCAGTCAGCTTCATAATAAAGTTTGTGAACACCATTTCCAATTGTGTTTAAGGAGTCTTTGGCACCAGACCACCCATGAAATCCAGTGACTTGATACAGCCAATGGCTTTCTTAAGTTGGGCTGTTGCCTTAGATGAAAAGCATTTTCATTCTAAGTTCAAAAGATGATTATTAGTAGTTAAATTCTAGTATGGTGCTAGCTGGTTAATTTAACATACACAGAGTAGTTCCTTCTTCACTTTCACAATTTGCCTCCTTGGATCTGTTGCCCTTAGATAAGCTACCTTGCTCTACCTAATGATAAGACCAGGACTGCCTATTTTTTTAGCTTTGTACATTCATCCAAATAAAGAACAATAATGGTTTAGCAACACTGGAAGATTTCTATTAATTAAGTCTTCTTATCTTCAAATACTTTTTGTCATTCACAATTGTTAATTCAGGTTTTTTTATCATAAGCTTAAACTGTTCTTTGTTAGAAACTTGGAAATACATTTCTATTAAGAGTAACAAGAACAGTACTGTATAAGTTTTAAAAAAAATCCAGACAGGCTCTGAAATTAAGTAGAGATCATCTTTTTAAACCACTTGCTCTGTAGAGCAAATATGAATTAATATTTTTCCTGTAGAATTTCTTTTAACTCCTTCAGCTGTAGACTTCTTGGTCACTTTCCATATAAATTTTATTAAATTTCTGTAGGTGTCTTTAAAAAAATCAGTCCATTGAGTAGGCCTAATCCCAGTTCATTTTGATTCCTGAGGAAGTATATCAGAGTGATACCCAGGCAAATAATAAAGCCCATAGCAATAGATTTTTCTTCAATTTGTCTACGGTTGAGCTCTGTTGGACAAATCTCATGCAAGGGTTGAACACATAAACATTTTGAGCAGTCGTCCCTAGTTGGGATTTTTCTGATGTATTGAGACCACTCCCATATTTATTACCAGCTGTTTTATGAATTCTGTTCTTATGAATTCTGTTACTTATGGTCTGAAGAGGAACAGATATCGAAAAGCTGACTTCAAATAATTACTTTGTGCTAACTTCCAGAGGAGAGACTGGGTTAATTTGCTTCAGCCTAAACAATGAAGAGTGCAATTTATGTGATGTAATTATGCTAAACCACTTCTATGCAAAGCCCAGAGGAATGGCTGAGAAATAGACTTGTCCTCTTATTTTTCACGAGTTCAAAATACTGAAAACAGACCTAAAAAAGTTCCAATTAGCATTCAGAAGTGGAACCTAGATATGTTACCCAAGAGCCTAAATAGATTATTTTAACATTAGAATTTCAATGTGTGATTATGAATCAATGCTAATTCTAAACAGTAATCAGATTCCTTTTTGTTTTGGTTTCCCCTCTTTTTTACACTAATAATGCCATGTTTCACAGCAAAGAGTGGATTTCAGAGGAATTTCTTATTCTGTGATTAGCTTATGCAAAGGCACATTAATGACTCAGTCTTAATACAAGCTAACGAGAAAAATGAAATATTTCATAGTAAGCATATTTAGGGGAGGTATTCCCATGATGAATGAGAGATTTCAAGGTTTCTTTTTTTTCATTGGTTCTTGCTGGAAATAAATTAGTCTGTATCGATAGCATGTTTATTATTTTGTATTGAAATCCTGGTTATGTAAAGACTTGCTTGCAACCATATTTTTTTTGTTAAAAAAGGCAAACAATTTAAGAACAGTAAATGCGACTTGCTATACAACCTTTGTAAATAAACAGAGGTAGCTGGATATGAATCTGGCCAATCAGCCCAATAACACCGTATTTGTAAGGCTATTGTGCTATTTTTCTAAGTTACATAACTCATTTATATTGAAAATGTTAATTATTATTGCCAGTTCTAGGAAAAACCACAAGCTGTGTGTATCTATTTCTAGGGGGTATATAGGACAATGAACATTAGATTTCCTTCCTCTTATTGATCACAGTAATTTTATTAGTTGCTTCTCACTATATCTATTGGCTGAATTCCAGAACAACCCTTAAAGAACACTGTGATGCATAGATTTGTTTAGTCTGCTCAACAGGGATTGGACTGCCTGAGAGAAATGTTTCTCAATCCTTGCAACATTAAGACAGAATAAGGAAGGGATCTTGGAGGTCTTCTAGTCCAACTCCCTGTTCAGATAGGAGACCTTATATCATTCTGGACAAATAGCTGTCCAGTCTCTTATTGAAAGCCTCTCATGTTGGAGCAACCACAACCCCTGAAGGCAAAGCGTTCTACTGGTTTACTATTATCACTGTCAGGAAATTTCTCCTTAGTTCTTCAGTATTAAAAGCATATAACCTTTATTCTATTTTTTTTAAATTGTGAGAAGGCAGAGCATAAACTTTGAGGTTGTTTATCAACAGTTGGTGTCTGGACAAATATGCAAATAGCCAATTTAAAGAGAAAGGCATTTTTCTGGTTACACAGCAATAATTAAAATACTGTTTGCAGTGAGCCGTTTTTACACTTCATAGAAGTAGTTCTAAATTAGTTTAGTATACTTGTTTGGCTGACATACTTAAGGAGAAGAGGACTGTGAGATGTGACTATATAAAGATAATCAGATGTTAGAAAACACTGGGTAACGTTGGAGACCGGGGCTGCAACTCAACTTTCTAACTTTCGAAGAACTATGAAAAACTCTATTTGGTTATACTGGAAGAACATTTACTGATTTTTTTACTTGACCTTTGAGAGAAAGATTTAAGAGTAAAAACAAAAGTAGGAGGAACAAACAACTTTTATTTCCCATTCTTATAACCCCACCCTGAATAGGCCATTCTATTGCCAATTTCAGTGCCATATTTTTAAGATACTGGGACTTAAAAATGATATTTGGAAGGCTAGGCTAGGCTTGGCTAGGCTAAGATAGGATAGGATAGCATAGGATAAGATAGAGTAGGGTAGGATACTTTATTTGGCTACGTGTGATTAAATAGACAAGGAATTTGTCTCTGGTGCACACGCTTTCACCGTACATACAAAACAACAAAGTAATAATAAATTATAATAATATATCTTATATGTCATAATACCAATATATAATGATTATTTTTGACAGGCCAGCTTATCAAATCAAGTCTTGGTATGCCAGTATGCATGTCTAGTGTATCTGAATGAGATGGATTGGCTAGATCTGTTTCCAGTTGACTCTGAAGCAGTTAAGAAAGACTAAGTACTCAACCTAATAGATTATCTGAAGCAGGAACTGGATAGAAGGAAGGTGTCTTATCTTGTGCAGTTTTGTATGCCATTTGAAAGATAGAAACTCTTTGCACTAATACAGGTTTTGAAGATTAAGCTCTTTGAATATTGATGGACTGGAAAATAAGACTTCAGAAAAACACTATTCATTGCCGAATTGGCAAAAGTGGCTGGTCAATTTAAAAAGCAGTTAATGTGTGGAAAAATATTTTCTCGCTTTAGTTTTTTTCATCTGCAGTACAGATAACAATTATTAAAAGAAGTCTTTTTTCCTTAAACATGTAATAGTGGCTCTGTAATGTATTCTGTGATTGCTTTTTGATGATGTTTCACATTTATTCCTAAATCTTAAACTTCTGATACTATAAAAAACATTTTCAGGACAATATAGCCATGCTGATTCCCTACATATTTTTATATAGTAATGTAGAAGGTATTTATAACAGCCTGGAGTAAATTTATTAAGACCCAGCTTTTAGTTTTACACTCTACAACAAACTTTTCCAGGTGTGCTGGGATGACAACTGCTAGGATCTCAAATACTGGCAATTCCCATCCTTAAAGTATAGGTTCATATCTAACTGGCCCAATTCAGGATGATTCAGATTTAATTTGAAGTTATTTATATATTATAAATATTAAAGTAAAAAAAGTAATTTTGATGAGCAGAACATCTACAGGTGAAACTCAAAAAATTAGAATATCGTGCAAAAGTTTGTTTATTTCAGTAATGCAACTTAAAAGGTGAAACTAATATATGAGATAGACTCATTACATGCAAAGCAAGATAGTTCAAGCCGTGATTTGTCATAATTGTGATGATTATGGCTTACAGCTCATGAAAACCCCAAATCCACAATCTCAGAAAATTAGAATATTGTGAAAAGGTTCAATATTCTAGGCTCAAAGTGTCCCACTCTAATCAGCTAGTTAAGCCATAACACCTGCAAAGGGTTCCTGAGCCTTTAAATGATCTCTCAGTTTGGTTCAGTAGCAATCACGATCATGGGAAAGACTGCTGACCTGACAGTTGTGCAGAAAACCATCATTGACACCCTCCATAAGGAGGGAAAGCTTTAAAAGGTAATTGCAAAAGAAGTTGGAAGTTCCCAAAGTGCTGTATCAAAGCACATTAATAGAAAGTTATGTGGAAGGGAAAAGTGTGGAAGAAAAAGGTGCACAAGCAGCAGGGATGACTGCAGCCTGGAGAGGATTGTCAGGAAAAGGCCATTCAAAAGTGTTGGGGACTTTCACAAGGAGTGGACTGAGGCTGGAGTCAGTGCATCAAGAGCCACCACACACAGACGGATCCTGGACATGGGCTTCAAATGTCGTATTACTCTTGTCAAGCCACTCCTGCACAACAAACAATGTCAGAAGTGTCTTACCTGGGCTAAAGAAAAACTGACCTGGTCTGTTGCTCAGTGGTCCAAATCCTCTTTTCTGATGAGCAACTTTTGCATCACATTTGGAAACCAAGGACCCAGAATATGGAGGAAGAATGGAGAGGCACACACTGCAAGATGCTTGAAGTCCACTGTGAAGTTTCCACAGTCTGTGTTGATTTGGGGAGCCATGTCATCTGCTGGTGTTGGTCCACTGTGCTTCATTAAGTCCAGGGTCAATGCAGCCGTCTACCAGGAGATTTTGGAGCACTTCATGCTTCCTTCCGGAGACAAGCTTTATGGGGATGCTGACTTCATTTGGCACCTGTCCACACTGCCAAAAACACCAGAACCTGGTTCAATGACCGTGGGATTACTGTGCTTGATTGGCCAGCAAACTCTCCTGACCTGAACCCCATAGAGAATCTATGGGGCATTGCCAAGAGAAAGATGAGAGACATGAGACTGAACAATGCAGAAGAGCTAAAGGCTGCTATTGAAGCATCCCGGTCTTCCATAATACCTCAGCAGTGCCACAGGCTGTTAGCTTCCATGTCACACTGCATTAAGGCAGTAATTGCTGCAGAAGGGGCCCAAACCAAGTACTGAGTACATATGCATGCTTATACTTTTCAGAGGTCCAATATTGTTCTATGTACAATCCTTGTTTTATTGATTGCATGTAATATTCTAATTTTCTGAGATTGTGGATTTGGGATTTTATTTATTTATTTATTTATTAATGGGACTTATATGCCGCCCCATCTCGAAGACTCGGGACTTACAATAAAACAAGCACAATAAATATTTTAAAAAGAATTAAACTAATGGTCCCAATTAATACAAGACTTAAAATCCACCAAAATTTAAAAACCACCCCACCCATGGGTCACAGCCCGGATTGGTCAAATAACCAGGTCTTCAGGTCATGGCGGAAGGTGCGGAGGTCGGGGGCCAAGCGGAGCCCCAGGGGAAGTTGGTTCCAGAGTTCAGGGACCGCGACAGAGTAGGCACGTCGTTGGGGGACCGCCAGCCGGCATTGCCGGCTGATGGGACAAGAGTCCCTGTCTGTGACTTCGTACAGGGCGGTTAGTATTTGATGTCGGCAGCAGTCGCTCCCTTAAGTAATAAGGACCCATGTCATGTAATATATGTTAAAGTTAAAACCTTGAATCTCACCTGGAGGGCAACCGGCAACCAATGCAGGCAGCGCAGGAGGGGGCTAACATGGGAGAATCGGGAAACTCCCATCACTGCCCGCGCCGCTGCATTTTGCACCAGCTGCAGTCTCCGGATGGTATGCAAGGGCAGTCCTAAATAGAGAGCGTTGCAGTAGTCGAGTCGCAAAGTAACAAGGGCATGAGTGACTGTACGCAGGGCATCCCGGTCCAGGAACGGCAAGCTGGCGAACCAGCCGGACCTGGGCAAAGGCCCCCTGGCGGCTCCCACCTGCTCCTCCAACCAGAGCCGTGCATCCTGGAGGACCCCAGGTTCTCGCCCTATCCACAGGGGGCAACACCACTCCCCCTATGGTCAACGATGGACATTCTAAGCTGGACCGGGATGCTGGTATGTACAACCACTCAGTCTTGGCCGGGTTGAGTTGAAGCATGTTGCCATCCATCCAGATTCGTACCGCATCCAGACAGCGAGTCATCACGGAGAGGGTATCACTGATCTGGTTTGGGGTGGAGATATACAGTTGTGTATCATCCGCATATTGATGATACCTCACCCCAAAACCATGGATGATCTCACCCAGCAGTTTCATGTAGATGTTTCATGAGCTGTAAGCCATAATCATCACAATTATGACAAATCGTGGCTTGAACTATCTTGCTTTGCATGTAATGAGTCTATCTCATATATTAGTTTCATCTTTTAAGTTGCATTACTGAAATAAATGAACTTTTGCACGATATTCTAATTTTTTGAGTTTCACCTGTATAAATCCATGCCAAAAAATGACAAGCACACTTGCTAATTTACTCTGAGCAGGAAGACTGTATATATAAAACTGACAAATTTGCAAGATGTAATAAAAATGGAGAGAAGAATAACATAGTGATCAATCTTTGAACTTTCCCTTTTTTAATTCTCGAAATTATCTGAGCTCCCAAAACCACACTAATTTTCTTCACTTTGTACTGCCATGAGCTCTCGATAAAACACAGCTCAAAATACTTGGTGCTTGAGCCAAAACCTTTTCATAGTAGTCTCATTTGTGGGGGGAAAAATTAACCATTATTTTGAATAGCAAAATTTTCCTACTAATTTTTGCTACCACTATATAGCAGAAATGCCACTCTGTATGTCAGTTGTGGCATGCTTTCATCAAGCAAAACCCTGATGAAATGTCTTACCTTATATCTCTATTTCAACGAAGTATTGTAAGACACATGGTGTTATGGCATCACTCAAGCAGGCATAGGTAGAATGTCCCACTTGGTTACTGATTGTTGGGCTATTTCTCTTCTTTGACAATCCTGCTGATCCTGAAACTTTACAGTAGTATTTAACTCTTTCTAATACATTTTTCTCTTGTAGATTGGACATTCATAATCACCACGCTCCTAGCAAGTCTGAACAGCTGTTGTAACCCCTGGATCTACATGCTTTTCACAGGCCATCTTTTCCACGACCTTTTGCACCGGTTCCTTTGTTGTTCTTCACGGTACTTAAAAGCTCGGCAAGGATGTGACCTGAGTGTCAGCAAGAAAAGCAATTCATCCACTTTTGTTCTGAGTCTCAAAAGCTCCAGTCAAAGGAGTTTTACCCAGCCATCCACAGCATGAGCTAAAGAGATCCAGCTTCTCTATAGACTATACTAAAATGTTTGGCTACAAATGGCTTTGGTGTCTATCTACTTAAGAAAATGGGGCAAAGTGATATGGGTGCATGTAAGCCTGGGCATAAATATACTGTATGTGTAAAAATGAGTGTATATGTATGTGTAGGATATTTGTTTATTGATATGTAAGATAATAGAAAGCTGGCTATTGTCTGGTTCAGGATAAATAATTTGACCCTTCAAGAACTTGTAAGTTCTATTCCTGTCTGGCCCAGGCAAACAAATTTGTAATATTTGAAGAACACTATATTTTCTATATTTGAGCCAGATAATAGTTCCCATGCAAAACATACAAGGTTTGACCACAATGACGATGGATTCCACGGATTAATGAAACTTACAAACTGAGCAACAGATTACATTTACAAATAACAGGAATAAGAAGAAAATATTGTCTCCTATTATAGAGGCAATAGAGTATAAGTCAAATGAATATGGTGTAGTATTCTAAGTCAAACAACACATGGAGTAGAAAAAATTTGTTACTTCTTAGACTGATCTTAATGCAGAACAAGCAATTCAAGTCTTTAAATACCCCATCATTACCTGAACTTGCAGTTATGTGATGACTGGTCATGGAGAAAAATTCGAGAGCCCAACATGATACCAGAAACTACATTTGAGGAGGAAGCAATAACTCCTGAAACGGAAGTTGATTTTATAGATATTCCATGGTTATTTTCTAGTGGCATCATTCATTTTTTTTCAGCAACATTCCACTGTAAAATGTCAGCCCTTCAAGACTGTCAGCATAACGTTGTGTATCGCTTATTAACTGTTGACAAATCTAACATGGCAAAGTTTATAGAGAATGCAGACAGTGCTTTGTAAGAAGAATACCAGCTAACCCATCATTACCAGATGCCTCTTGCAAAATCTAACCAGAAGGGGAATATTAGAAGGCAGTTTTAAGGCACACTTTTAACTTGCAGTAGACAACAATGTCACCCATCACTTCCCTTGTCAATAGCTGATACATTCTATAGCATGATCCAAAATCCCTTCCACTTTCAGAAAACATTGAGTTTTTTTTAATGTGATAAGCAATATTCCTGCAAGAGATCAATGCTCAGTACTTTCTGCTATTAAACACATTGCATGTCTGTTACAACAAAAAGTATCAGATGTTTAACTTGGACAAAAAGAAAAGTAATAGCATAAAAAACTGTCAGATTTGAACAAGTATCACAGAGAAAATGGAGCAGATTTATATTCTGTGGTTCAAAAAGTCAGAACTACCAAGAATGGGTGGGAATGCCACTTTTGGCTAGGCATCAAGAAAAACTTCCTAATATTATGACAGTGGAATAAATTATCTCTGGATATGTTGAACATTGAATTACTTCAATTATCTCTGAAAATATTTAAGCAGAGAGGCTCCAGATGTATCTCTTTTCAGCAGTGATGTATATAGATAAACTTTGGAGTTCCTTGCAGCTCCAAAATATTACAATTTTATAAATTATTGAAGTAAGACGTTACTCAATTTTTAATGCAGTCATAAAATATTTGGACAATATTTAGAGACTACATGAGCATCCATCAAAATCTGCAAGTTGAAATTGTTATTCTAGATGTTTTCCATTTGCTACCTAATATAGTTCTGCTCTTGATTCTACTGCATGTATTATTGGCTAAATATTTTCTGGGGATGAATCTGGGGCTGTTTTAGCTGCATTCCACAGATTTTGCCTTTTTAATTGTAAAATGAGCCCAAAGGATAATATAAGGGAGACTTTTAAAAATTGTTATGTTGACAGCTCTACAATAATTGTACAATAGAGATAGATAGTCCTTGTTTAACAACATCAGTTAGGACTGGAGTTGCCATCGTTAAGCAATACAGTCTGCAGGGTGATAGCAACAGCAGTTCTGACAATTCTGGTGGTGATTGTTAAGTGATGACCACACAGATCATTAAGCAAGGACCTCATGTAATTGTGACTTCCAACTTCCTGCCAGCTTCCCCACTGACTTTGAGGGAAGCCAGCAGGGAACACTGGAAATTATGATCACATGATTGTGGCTTGCTTAACATTGTAATTGCAAGCCAGACACCAAGTGTTTATCCTTATACTTATTATCTTGTAAGCGATTGACAAAATAAATAAATAAATAAAAAGTGTTCAGATCACAATCAGGTGACATTAAGGATGCTGTGATGGCTGGAACTGATGGCATATTGTGGTATGCTAGAAGCTAAAGCTCACATGTTCCCAGCATATCTAAGCCCTGGTAACAACTGATTTCCTTAAGTTCATGAATTGGACCAGTTGGATGATAGATTCATTGTCTTTTCAGAAGATGTATCAGTGAGACCTTTGCATTTTTTTTAGGATTTTTCAGAAAAATCTACATATGTAACACAAGTAACTTCATTTACTATAGACTAATAGTAGTAAAATAGTTCTTAGACCTTTTCTTATATATCCACAAAAACCCCTGGAAAATATTATGCCATTCAGAATTTAGTCACTTGATTTTAATGAGGTAAAAAAAGTTGGCCAACTGAAAGCTGTGGGATCCTGAGAAATAGGAGCAGAAAGCAGCTAGCAGAGTAATGTTTTCCATCAGAAGCTCCATGTAGCACCCTGACTGAGGTTATGGAATAGGAATGGAGAGACCTGGTTCAAATTCACCCTCCAATACAAATGCCCCCTAATGGATAATTGGGGTCAGTCATATTTCAGCCTCATCTTTGTGTCTAACATCTATTTTACTAGGCTGGAGGGGATAATGCATGTGAGTGGATTTCTGTTGGGAAAGGAAGTTGTCCTACTTCAGGCAGAGGGAACTTCATCCCATTCACGCTGTCCAAGAATCCCACCCTTCAGAGAAATCATTATGTCATGAAGAAGGAGATAGTGAGAAGACGAGATGGTGACCTTACTTTCTGCAAACTTCCTTTTGCTCAAAGTTCTCAGGAGCCAAGCCCTTGTCTAAAAAAATATTTGCCATCTTCACTGACTTTACTGTAAGATGACTTTGATTTAATACTAGGGTATGGACTGTATGTTCCTTGCTGTTTAATTCAATCTGGTATTTTTCCTGGAAAATTTTTATTAAAAAAATACATTTGAGTAAGTAGTTATCTCTTTTAAAGAGGAAAAAAAATCACAAATAAAAGATACAAATGGGACCCAAGAGAAAAGAAAGATAAACTGTATTATACAAGAAAAGTAACTATATATAACTCTAAATAAATATAAAAGTATCATATCACCAAGGATACTTTGTGCTGTGAGTTTCTACAGAAGCACTCGCTTTGCATTTCTTGTGTCATTTGATCAAAGATATTTCCAGATTTTCTTCCTGCTGTGGGTAAATCTGGCCACAATAAAGAAGGGAGGTGTTGGAAAGAGGGAGAATGGGAAGGACACCAATGAAGAAATGTGGCAGAAGAAAAAAAAATTACATGTAAGTTTAAAGTTTTCTGGGCAATGTTTTATTAACAAAAAGTTTGTAGATGTATTTACTGTCCTGATAATGTAGGTGCAAATTACAACCAAACATTAATAGTTTTGTCTGGGCAACATTTATTTATAAATAGATCAGTAAATAACTATTTTAGTTGACATTTTATCCAAAGCACTCCCAAAGTGGAGATTTGATGTCTACAGATAAGAATAATTTCTATCACTATTGAGTAAAGCCAATAAGATTATGAAGCCTTTAGTGATGAGACTTTCAAGAAGAGATTGGACTGCCATTTGTCAGAAATGGTGTAGGGTCTCCTGCTGGGGCAGGGGGTTGGACTAGATGACCTAAAATTAACTCTGTTAATCTGTTAAATCTGTTAACCATAACCATTATCTATAATACTAAAGGCTACTCAATGCCTTTTCAATAGGAAAAGGAATCACAACAGCTGGTACACACCATGGGGCAGAAAAAGTACATTGAATGGCCACCTCAGAAGATCAGAATAGTAAGAATCTAAGCCTGTCCTAGAAGGTAAACTAAGTTCACACATTTTCATAAACCATAGTTCAATATAATACTTTAACTATACTGACTGTTTCAATCATTTTAGAAATCAGAATGTCTGTGTTCATACATCTGACTTTGTCAAAACCAAATTTACATGTATTTATTTATTAAAGTTATATACTGCCCATCTTGCCTAAAAGCAACTCTAGGCAGCTTACAATCAATAAAAAACAAGACAAATCATTAAAACATTAAAATAATACATATGAACCCTAAACCTGAGTCAAAAATTAATCAAGATAGCAAAGAGGATGCATGTAGGGAGGAGGTGGGTTCTTAGTCCATTAACCACCTCTAGAATCACACCCACATACCCACACCCATCGGGGTCCCAGGCCAATTGGCAGAGCTTGGTCTTCAGGCCTATTTGGAAGGCCAAAACAGAGAGTATGGATCTTACTGGGGGGGGGGGCGTGATGTTTCAGAGGATGGACCCATAGACCCATTTGCACTCTGCCAACTGGATTTCCTCAACTAATGGTGTTCAAAACATTCCCTTTCTAACACTGAGGCAGGCTAATCTCCTTAGGTGAGACAGTTCTTCAGATAACCTGGAGCCATAACAAGAAGGGATTTAAAGGTAAGAACCAACATCTTGAATTAGACCTGGAAGCAAACTGGCTACCAGTACAGCTTGCAGAACAGCAGTGTAACATGGGCCACCTTCACAGCCCCAAGAACTGTCCATGTGGCTGCATTCTGTGCCAGATGTAGCTTCCAAATATTCTTCAAGGGTAGAATCTGATTTGGAGGAGGAGGATGAACAACTGACAAGGAAGTGGGAGTGTGACTCCATTGGCTGTGGAAGAAACTGGGGAAGGGCAAAGTCCGGCTGGGCAGAGCAGGAGAGAGGCAGAGCAAGGGAGAGAGAATTCAGAGGAAGACCCAGGCCCAACCCTTCTTTATCCTAGGGCACGCAGGGAGGAACAGAGAAGGGAGCAATGTGAGTTGTGTGGCTTATGGGGGAGGAAAGGGCCCTGATTCCCTTCATTAGCTATAGCTGGGAACACAGTGTTTAAAAAGAAGCTGCGTGCAGCAAACTGTTGGGAGCAAATGGTGAATCGAGGCTTATCTGTGTTCCTGGCATCTTCCCAACTTTATATTTTGATGTGCTTTCAAGTCTGAAATTCCTTATCCTGCCCTGTCAAGTTAATTACTGCAGCATGGTTTATCTGTATTTTAGTTACAGTTTGTATGTACTTTGTTTTTGGACTGAATTTTCTCCACTTAAAGGCTGTTCCTGGGAGAGTTTTTCTCCAGCCAAAGGTAACCTGGCTATTGGGGGCAAAGTTGGAGATAATAAAGGGACTCTTCTTGCTTATTTAACTGTGTTGCCTTTGTGCCATGCCCTGGGTTGCAATAGTCTTGAGTGTCAGAACGCAGGGACTCCTGATCCAGGAACTATTGATTGATTGATTATGTGCTGTCAAGTCATTTTTAGTCCTAGTGACCACATACAATAGACGGGTTCTCTCTATGAACTATATTACTATATTAATAGTATATATGTTAATATACTACATACTATATTCCTATATAGCCAATATATGAAAAAAACCCTTCTTATCCCTATATATAATATGTGTCCACAATCTGCTCATTTACTGACCTACATGGTCCTGTAGCTATGATGCCTGATAGGACTTTCTGTGTTGTGGGAAGGGCAAGTTTTGGATGGTGCAGCTCCCTTGTAGAGATCTTCATGATCAGGACTATTCTTCTTTCTGTTAGCCGGTCTGGGTGAGAGCCTGCTGCTAGCCGCTGATCCATTTGTGCTGCTAGGCATTCAAGCACTGTTGTTAGTTTCTTTAGCCAATAGGCATGGATAATGTTCAGGCCAGATGCTGCCCTGCTCTTCATGTTCTTGACCAACTGTTGGATGCCTGCTGATGTGGTGTTGACAGATTCCTGTTTTGGGAGGTGGCTGTGGTCTGCTCTCCAATCCTGCAGCCACTTTGCATCATATTATGTGGGTCTCTCCTCTTTTTCCTATATGTAGAGAACTGAAAATTGATTATTTAACTATATTACAACTTAAAGAAAAGTGTAAATCTAGCTATTGAGATATGTGCCTTTGTTTACAGTCTGCATTTGCAACACAGGCTATATTGAATTCTTTGCGAATGAGTCACATAATGCAGTGACTTGGATTTAATTTTCATTTATTTAGCTTGAAGCCTCTTAACATTTTTATTGGCTGACTCCACATAGCAACAGGTTGGAAGGAAGGTATCAGCAACCTGTGCATCCACAAACATGCCAAGCATGATTTTCCTGCCTATTGGAAAACACTCCCAAGTGTCTTATGTGCTCATTTTCAGGATTCTCTTTTAATTAACATGGAGATAGTTTAGGCATTTAATTGGTGTGATGCTAGGGTATATATTTCCTTTTGCCAATTGATGGAAGCAGAATGATCATGCAGTAATTAGCACTCGGTATGCCGCCACCATGGATTATTCAGTGCATTCTTGCATTCTTTATATTTTGTCCCTTAGACACGATTTGCTTGGGCAAATCCCTCTTAGGTGAGCTGAGATGCTGAAGAAGTTGCAATCTGCATCTTGCTTATCGGAGAAAGATGCTTCTGATGTCATATTGGAAAATTTGCATTTCAGCGTCATTGCTAGCAATACGAAGAACTCTACTATTACATTCCAATGTAGGCTAATAAATGAGAAATATGGATTATCAGATATATTCTTTAAACAGAATCAAGGAATGATACACCTGGAATTGACTTTAGAGAACATCTAGTTGACTCAGGTTAGAAGTCACTAGATCCTCTGCTCTTTTTGTCAGAAGCCTTTGCTTTTCTGTCACAGATTCTACTATTCTTAAATGCAATCTTCTTCTTTGGTTATGTTCCCATCCTTCCATTTCCCTTCCTGTTTCTCTTTCAGTATTTTAAAGACCTGCTTTTGTATCTGTCATTTCCTCCCCCCTGCCACTTCTTGTGGGGATTGTTTGCAATTTCAACTTCAGTGTCACATTTCCATTCTTTCTGGATACTTTTCTCCTTCAACATTTTAAGCCACAGGATCTGACCTTTAGAGTTCATCAAAATCCACTTTTCTGAAGTCCAATATGTCGATCTGAGTCTCCTCAGTTCTTCCTTCTCTGGATCTCACGAATTCTAGGATGACACATTCATTCCCCCTGAGAGTTACCTTCACTTCATCAAACAGTTTTTCCATTGTGATGAAGATTGCATCTAAGATTGTTCTTTCTTCCACTTTCTGACAATTGAAGTGATCAGCAAGATAGAACAAGAATTCATCAGCTCTCAGTCTCTGTCTTTGGTTATCCCAGTTGCATGCTTGCTTGAAATTCTAGTCATCTTAAACTGTATCAGTGAATGAAACTTTATCAACATCTTTCACCTGCCCAGGTGGTCTATGCTAAATTTCCATGATGGTATCATTTTCACTTATTATACTCTTTTTATTCTTACACAGATACTCTGGGCAAGATTCCAATGTTCTGATTCCTTGCCAGTATATATTTTTTTCTTTTCAAATAATTCAAAAATGCCCCTTTGGATGCCACACAATAAATAAATGAATATCCCTTTGGTCTATTTCTTTTATATGAAATGTAGCTCTCTAGTGCTGATGCCAATCAGGAATATCATCCTATGAAATTTCAGTGATGCCTATCACATCAAAGTTGTTTTCCTGAATCCCCTTTTTTGTTTCCCGTATTCTGCCATTGGTATAGAAACACCAGAGATTTTGAATACCACCTCTGGCATTTACACTGTGATGTTCTGCAATAGTCTGAGTCATCATCTTAGCATTCAGATTCTTCTTTTGTGTCCTGCTTTCTTGATCCGGTCTGTCTGAATATTTGGTTCTGGGCTTTTGCTCATCCTCCTCTTTTTTTCTGCTTTAACACACTGCTGATAAGATTGGTGAGATATCTGCCAAACATTTCCCAAAGGTGCTTTTTCAAGAGGCAACTGGACCAGAAAGTCTTTTGAAAAAGCACTTTTGGGACAACCATGACCTGGATGACTGAGACTCTCCATTGGCATTTGCCAAACATTTCCTTTCCAGCTTTTGTAAAATGTATCCAGAAGCCATTCATGAAGGTAGCATAGGCCACTATCATTCTCCAAAATTTTCTCAGCTGATAGTCTTGGTGAAAAAAATACTGTACTTTCCATTTCCTTTATTATCCTTCACCAAGGCGTTATAATCTCTAAAGATTCTATTGGTCTCTACTGGCCATGGCATTTGTCCCCATGTGGATCAAGAGGAAAGGATAATTGTAAGTGCATTTGAACAGTGCTGATAAATTCACCAGCATTACCCTATACTCAAGGAGTCCTCAATTAACAGTGGTAATTGGGACTGGAATTTCTGTTGCTAAGCAATACGGTTGCAAAATGTCAGGGGACTGAACCACTTAATGTCAGCCATCCTGGCAACCCCCCTTCCCATTGCTATAAACTAGGACTGTGGGTTGTCAAGGAAATCACAGGCAGGTTATAAGCAGGTGGCAGACAGGTAAGGTGCAGCATGGATGCTGCCAGGCAGGGAGAATGGCAAGTAATCTGCAAGCACAATAAAAGGATAGTGAAGGGTAGTTGCTCTGTGAAATGCAGCTCAAGAACAACCAGAAATGATTTCTGCTGAGCGGGGCAGGCAGAAGGTATGCAGGTGGCCCACAAATGAATGTGGACAGGCTGGGGATGGCTGCTGCCAGGTATCCCCAGCCAGTAAGCAATTTATTGGGGTGACTTGAGACTTCCCCTGTTGGCTTCCCCATTAACTTTTGCTTTGGGGAAGCCAGCAGGAAGGTCACAAATCATGTGACCTTGCAATCATGGGACACCGAGATTGCCATAAATTTGAGCTCATTGCCAAGCACTCAGATTGCAATTATGTGACCCTGATGGTGCTGGGACAACTGGAACTTTGAGAACTGGTCCTAAGTGCCACTCCTTCAGTGTGGTCATAACTTTGAACAGTTGCTGAACTGGTTGTTAAACAAGGACTACCTGTTCAAGTACCTGAAATACAACATATCTTCTGTAATGTCATATTTGATTTCTGTACAACCTCTTCACTGACCCTTAATGAGGAATCATCTATAGCACATTTTTTCAATCCAGGTCAGTAGTGGGTTTCAAAGTGGTTTGCCACAGGTTTGGTGGGCTGCTTTGCATGTGTGTGTGTGTACATCAAATGCACACTTTGTGCATGCACAGAGGCTTTCCTACTTATTTCCTATAGCAATCCCTATAGCTTCAACAGATGACACTCAGCAATCTGCTGTGCCATGCAAAGCAGCTGCACCGCGCAAAGCAGAAAATAAAGGTCAGTATGGGAGCCTCGCTGGTGGGTGGGCCTCACAGCAGCTTGTCAGAGAGAACTGGTTCCATCTCAGCTGATCTTCGGCACCACCAGTACACCAAAACCAGGCCAGGCTGGTAGAATAGCACCACTGATCCAGATGTACCAAATGTCTTCTACAATAATCTTTGGCAAGGTTTTCTTCAGTTGGCTGTCAATCATCCACTAGAGGGTGAGTTCCACTAGCATTAACTACTTCTTGAACTTCTGATCCCCAGTTTCTTTGGGGAACAGTTTTTTCCCCACATGTTTGCAGCACAAACTTTTTTTCAGTGCTTTGGTATTCTCTGTCCCTGTTGGAGAACTTCATCTGTCCTATCTAACAACCTTTCCTCTTTCCTGATACATTTCTTCACAATTAATTTTTTATTTTATTTAGAAAGTTAAAATACACACTCCAAAAAAAGAGATAAAAACATTACAAAAACAAAACAAAATCAGAGAAAACATTGGAAAAATGTGCATCAGAAAGGAGAAAGACTGATGCATTTCAGTGTAACAACTCTCTCTTGGAGTCCAGTTATTTACTCTTCTAAAAAGCTTGGACTTGCAACAGGTGTACTTTGGGAATTCTTCAGCCAGTAAGGTAAACATTACACAAACTTTACAGTCATAATGATGCTTTCCTCATTGATTGGACCTTTGCCTGCCAATTCCCTTAGACAAAATTCCAAAATTCCAAAATTCCAAAATTATTTAGTTTGTCAATCCACTACACGGCGGGATTAGCGAGCCTCTTAACTGGTGTCTTAACTGGCCCTCTTCGGCCTGCTCCTGCAGATCCCATTCCAGGGAGGAATCCCCAAACAATGCCAAAGCCTCGCAGCTGTCCGGCAGGGGGAGCGGGGAGGATGCACGACTTACTGTTGATGGTATAGGCTGACAGAATCCGTCAATTTTCTGTTGTTTCTGTGAGTTTGTTCTATCTTCCTTACTATTAGGTGAGTACTGTGCCGTCTTTCTTTTCTTCCCCTTGGGAGAGGCCATTTATATCAATCTTGTTGTCACAAAGCTTTCACTTGAACCTTCAGCAGCCTCTGGCTGCGAGTAGTCCAATAAGCCAGGTTAGCCCAACAGTCACCAGGGCCAGCAGTCCAGTAAGCCAGGTTAGCCAAACAGGAACAGAGCAAGGAGTTCAGTAAGCCAGGTTTCCCAGTCAGGAACAGAGTAAGGGGTTCATTAAGCCAGGTTTCCCACTCAGTAACCAGAACCAGCAGTCCAGTAATCCAGGTTAGCCCAACAGTCACCAGGGCCAGCAGTCCAGTAAGCCAGGTTAGCCCAAAAGTCACCAGGGCCAGCAGTCCAGTAAGCCAGGTTAGCCAAACAGGAACAGGGCAAGGAGTTCAGTGAAGCAGGCAAACAGGGCAAACAGGGCAAAGTCCACACGACAGAGTACAGAAATCTCCAGGCATCAGCCGAGTCCCTTGTTTAGTTGCTGTAATCATGTTTTCCCAGAAGCTACCTTTCTGGGTGAAAACTAGCCTGGACTGAAATAAATTAGAAGAAAAGCAAAAGGATAGAATCTGATCTGATACCTAACTTGGCCACATTAAGAATTTAAGAAGGGCCAAATTGGATCAACTTTGAAAACATGTTTAGCCAACCATTCTGTTCCCTTAGAGCTATAAACCCTCAATTTAATCATCTTTGATTGAACAAATTTTGGCCTTAATGCAAACAATTTTTAATAGATATATGTTTTGTTTGAATGTCAGGACATAATGAATTTTGCCCCAAACAATGAGCAAACTCCATTTTCCTACTATTTTACTTCCTCAGAAGTGGCATTATATTATATGTAACATTTTGCTTCTTTATGCTTGCTACATATACTCAAGCTTCCTACATTTGTATGCCAACTCTTTTCCAATCTGATCATTTGTCCTTTAAATTCAACGGGCCGGCCTCGAATGACCCGGGGGTGGTATTTTACTTTATTTGGCTTGTTTAGTTGTTTAATTCTGTTTTATTGTAAATTTTTCTCTGTTTTAATGTTCGCCGCCCTGAGTCCTTAGGGAATAGGGCGGCATACAAGTCGAATAAATTAAAAAAAAAAAATTTATCATTTAAATTCTTTCAAATTTCATTGTATTTTGAATGCAATGACAATAAAAGTATTCTATTCTATTCTATTCTATTCTTATCACTTGCTTTATATGTCTATAGCTTATAAATATTGAATAAAAGGCCATAGATCCCTAAATTTAATTTTAGTTTAGGTTATTTCACTTTGTTTCATTTTGTACCT
>CM019149.1:59463647-59483481 GCA_009733165.1 Naja naja | reverse complement strand
TAACATTTCAAAACCTCCTTTGCAGTTTGCAGGAATAACCACCCTGTTACCACAAAATACATCCTCTTAATACAGATAATTCAGTTTGCCTGGATTTGAAAGGTTGGGCATAGTGAGGTAGATCTTGAAGAGGCCAACCTTTCTTAATCCAGCCCATAACAGGTGCCAACACAGCATCTTTGGCAGATTCTCTGGCAATCTCAGCAGCATGGACTGGAAGCAGCAACGGTCTCCAGGAAAAGGTGTGAGTCTCAAGTTCAATCCTCCTTGTGGCAAGGTAGTGGCGCAACGACTCAGTGCATCAGCATGTCCAATGTCCTTGCCAGGCTGTGAATCAGTTTGTAGGAATAGCTGCAAGAAATTCAGTCCACCTCAGCATTCTTGGTGACAGGATAATAGGTGTAGGTTCTCCTGCCGATGCCAAGCAAGGTTTGTGATCTGTAACAATGGTGAATGACCTGCCATACAGATATTCATGAAATTTCTTAACAGCTGCAACAACTGCTAAGCCTCCTTGTCCAATTGGCTGTAGTTCCTCTCTCTGCTTTGGACAGCGTGCGAGTAAAATGCAATTGGGGCTTCCCGGCCATTGGGAAGCCTGTGGCTCAAACCCTCCCACTCCAAGGGGATGCATCACAAGTCAGAACAACAGGCAAATTCTCAGAGAATTGAATCAACACAGCATCAGACGTGATTAGTCTCTTAATACTGTTAAATGCTGACTGTTCCTTCCGCCCCAGATCCAAGCAGCCTTTTATCAAGTAAGCGATGTAATGGCTCAGCAATAGATGCTTTGTGAGGTAGAAACATGTGGTAAAAGTTAATAAGGCCAAGGAAGGCTTGCAGATCTGACTTGCAACGAGGTTTAGGGGCTTCCTTGATTGCTTTAACCTTGGCATCAGTGGATGGATGCCCTGTTTATCAATCATGTACCCCAGAAACTCAACTCTGTCTGTTTTGAGAGTGCATTTGTCTTCCTTGACTTTCAAACCTGCTTTTCTGAATCTGGTAAGGACTTCTCTGAGTCTCTCTTGAAGCTGAGTGTCATTTTCAGCAGAGATTAACACATCATCAAAATAAGGCACTACCCTGGCAGTCCTTGCAACATTCTTTCCATAAGACTTTGAAAAATGCCAGGTGCCACACCTCCAAATTGTAGTCTTTTACATTTGAAGGCACCTCTATGAGTCACAATTGTTTGTGCCTCTGCAGTATCATCAACTGTTAATTGTTGATATGCCTGAGCTAAGTCCAGTTTAGCAAATACTGTACCCCTGCCAAGGGAATGGAGCAGATGATGCACAACAGATACAGGGTATGCGCTCTGCTGCAGCGCATGGTTAAGTGTCCCCTTGTAGTCACCACAGATTCTCACTGAGCCCATCAGCCTTGACTGGTGTGACTATGGGTGTTTCCCATCTGGAGTGGTCAGTAGGTTCCAAAACCCTTGAGCGATGAGCTTATCTAATTGTGCATCAATTTTTCCTTTAAAGCAAATGGAACCCTCCTGGGCTTTAAACAATTGAGGGGCACCTTGGGGTCTAAACTGAAAGCAATAGGTCCCCATATACTTGCCCAGTCCTTCGCTGAAGACCTCTGAAACTCAGACTTCAAGGACTCTTCCCAGTCAGAACTGTTCCGTGATGGATGCCAGTCACCTCGATGCCAAGTGGCTTGAACCACTCAAGTCCCAGCAAACTTGGGCGATCCTTGTCCACGATGGTCAGTGGCAAGCGTTTGGTGTGGCCTTTAAACTGCGTTGAATTCCCTGCTCCAACTACTGGAATCTTGTTCCCTTGGTAGTCTTTGAGGGTCAGTGCTTGCTTCTGGAAATGTTTTTCTGAATTTTGGAAAGAGTCTGTGGATAGTGTCCCAAGACACCATAGATAAATAAGAGCCTGAGTCCACTTCCATGTGGCACGGGTCTCCCTTCAATAAACACCTTCACATGTACTTTTCTGCTATTTAAATGTGAAGAATGACCAATGGTTATTGTTTGGTGAGTTTCACTCTTGCCATTTGCTTTTAAATTTAGCCCCATTTTCCAATTAAATTGTTGGGCTTAAATTCTTCCTCAGGAACTTTCTTCCTAAATGGTGGAGTTCTGGATGATTTGCAGACTCTGGTTATATGACCCGTTTCTCTAGCGTAGGCAAATGGAGTCAAAGAACTTGCATTCAGTCGGGGTGGCCCCCATCCTCTGCAATAGGATCCTTGCCTGTTTTTCTCAGAGTCTTTTCTTTTCTTCTCCATTCTGAGCTTAAAATCCCTCTTCTTCCTCACTGCTATCCGAATCAGAGTCTATTTGTTTGCAATGAGTTGTTGAGGATTTTTCCCCATCAGAATGGCTCGAGGCCTGGCTCGAGGCCTTGTTAATCTTTTTCATGGCCGCAGCTGAGGACTTGGTGGCTTCTGCTGAAACAGCCTCTTCAATAGCCTCTTTAAGCGTGATTTTTGGTTTCATTAGTAGTTTGCTTTGTAAGATCTTATCTTTAAGGCCCAAAACAAACCGATCACGCATGGCCTCTTCGTTGGTAAAGTCACAAGCACCCCCAATGTCCCTTAAGCTTGCCACGAAGTCATTAACACTCGCTATCCCTTGATCCCGACGGTAAAATTCGTGTCTCTTAATGAGGCCGCGATACTTGTGGGGCGTAATGGGCTCTTAAAGTCTTTCTAATTCGGGCCATTCCATTACCTTCAATTCGCTGCTCCCGCCAGCGCCTTCACCATTTTGAAAACTGCGGACCGCGGTGTGTGAGAAAGACCGCCCTCTTCCGTTCGGGGATGCGGCGAGATCGTTCCCTTCCAGGAACATGTGGAACCGGTCTGCATCGATTCCCAGTCTTCCGTCGCGGATCGAGCGGTGCTGGGGGTGTTCAGTGCAGCCATCTCACTCTGTTGCTTGTTCGGCGTCGTCTTCTCTTCAGAAATCCCACCTTCATGCGCCAGTGTTAAGTTTGCATGAAGAGTCAGGCGAGGAGTTCAGCAAAAGGCTTTATTAATGACAACAGCTCGAATGGACCCGTCCGGGTAAGGCTACGGCTGCTTCTTATAGCCTGCAGCCGTAGCTGCTAATAATGGGAGTGCAGGGTTTCTTCCGCACTATTTAAACCAATACCATTTGACATTTTACAAGACCAGTTCAAATAAACCAATAACATTTAAACCTACATACATAACACCTTCAGTCCCAATTCTTGCTGTGCCATTCACAATGACCTTGAATTACTAAAGAATCTATTTTGTCTGAGAGCTACTCAACATCAGCCCCCTCCAATCCTCCGCAGCTGTGTGGCAGCTTTTAATAATGATTCCAAAGCTGACATACACCCTTCCTTTTTCTTTTGAAGGAAAGCAATATCACAGATTGGTGTGGTTGTTTGTACAAATTCCTAGGGAATTAAAATTGAGAAAAGATTTGCAAGTATTCTGGATAAATATAAATATGCTAAAGAAGCATTGATGAAGCTGCTAATATTTAAAAGTTATTAAGATGTTTAAAAAGTATTAATAATTTGCCTGAAATCTACTACTATTGAATTTTAAGCATGACACTTTTTATATAATTGTTATTAAAAAAATTTTAAAGGAAGATTACAAACTAATATGAATTAATATAAATTAAGAAAAAGAAAAAAAGAAAAAAGCGCAAAAAGTAAAAAGTAAAAGAAAAATGGAAAATAAAGAAAAAAAGACTCAAAGAAATATCTTCATGTCTTTTTTATGGCGGGTTTACCTCTTACTCTTACATCAAAACTATAAATCATGCAGTCATTTTTTTCTGTTTCACATAAAAATCCTTTAAGAGATTTCGAGTCAGCAGTAAATGTAAATATTGTGGGAGATGACAAGTCTGAGCCCAAGGGAGAGGGCAAATACATCATTAGTGACAAGTCCCTGCTTACCAGCGGTGGGATTCAATTTTTTTTACTACTGGTTCTGTGGGCGTGACTTGGTGGGAGTGGCAGGGGAAGGATACTGTAAAATCTCCAGTCAGAGGTGGGATTTGCCGGTTCTCCAAACTACTCAAAATTTCCGCTACCGGTTCTCCAGAACTGGTCAGAACCTGCTGAATACCACCTCTGCTGCACACCCACAAGAGATCTAAGAGATCTAAGTCCAGCCCACTTTGAATTCCTTCTTATCTCTTACTCATTTCCCTTGACTGTTAGTAGGTCAGATTTTTGTAGAGAGATTAAGCTTGCAATAAATCTTTATACTTATTTGAACTGCCTAGTGCTTGACAGATATTGCCTTTTCTCTGATTAAACAGATCAATTTGGCCATTTTAGCAAGTTCCATCATCTTATCATTCCTCCATTGTGAGTATTGTTGAATCTTTCAATTTTTGTGCATACAATAATCTTACATAACTTTTGGTCTTAGTTATATATTAATCTTTAAAATCCTCTGAATCTCTATATGTATTTGAATCTGGATTTTCTAGCTTTTTTTACCCCGCTTGTGATAAAATGCCTGTTGTTCATATTTCCAACACAGAAGAGGAAGGAGTATTATGCATTTTAGTTGCCTTGAATTATTTATAAAAATAATGAAAGCAGGATAAAAAACTAAAAAGGTGTCTTTCTACATTCTAGACCAGAGGTCTCCAAACTTGGCAACTTTAAGACTTGTGGACTTTCAAAGCTGGCTGAGGAATTCTGGGAGTTGAAGTCCACAAGTCTTAAAGTTGCCAAGTTTGGGGCGCCCTGTTCTAGACAATTTCTCTTGTGACATATACCAATGGTGCATCATTTTATAAATTTTATAAAAATTCTCTAAGATTATAACAATCTAATTTTCAGTCCCTTCAGTCACATTTTTCCACTGTTCCATCTGTAGATTATAACCAAAGTTTATCATGCATTTCTTTCAGTTATATTTCAAATTTCAATAAAAGTTTATACATTTTAGCAATAGTTGAAACAATTCTGTCTCAAACTCAGCTTTTACACATTCAAAACCATACATTCTTTTTACTTTAAAATCTAATAAATTTTAAGCATGAAATTTGTGACATCATAAACATTTAAATATTTCAGGAAGTCCCAGCTTAACTGATCTTTGGAGATTATATGTACCAGATTAATCTTCTGTGTGATATTTTGTTGAACGTAATAAATTATTTAAATGGCTTTGTCCAGGATAGAAAAGGAGACAATTTGAGGTTGTTTAATTTAGTCTTCTCCTGTAAGTTGTAGTTCCAATCTATGGGTTGAGTGATTCTGTTGAGTAGGTTTAGTAACTTGCTTTCCCAGAAGGAGGTTAGCTATTTTTGAGAAATTACTCTTAATCCCCTCACCCCCACTAATTCCTTCAAGAATACACAGGGTGCTAAACACAAGTTGACCTTTGTTTTGTTTCTTGAAATTCTGTTTCTCTTGGCCCTGTTTCTATGGCATTGAGACTCCAACTGGCCAAACCAGCAGGGATATTTTTAAGGTAACCAAAGATGTGGCCAATCAGAGACAAGGCAATATGAGATAAGTAATGTCTGTGGCTGGAGCTCATTCATATATTATGATTTTTCTGGGGCTGTGTTTTGCTTTTATTTCAGGAAACCATCCAATAAGGTGTTATTGAATGTGGAAGAGTGGAAGAACCAGGCTTGCAACACTTTTTCCCTGCTGAAATCTTATTCTTGATCAGGTTCCTTGCACCTGCAATTTAAATGAGCAAATATTATATTTGCATTTCAGTTAATCTTCTCTTTTCTCAGCAGTGCAAATATCACAAGAAACCTAATCCACATTAACTGCAATTCAGAAATGATATCACTATTCTCTCCTGCATATGATATCACCCAACAGTGGGGCAAACATCAGCTAATCATAGCATAGCTGCAAAAATAAAGTGGGCCCGGCTGTAGGAAACTAACACTTCATTCCTGTGAAATCACTATGCTAATAACTATTACTATAATAATTACTATATTCTATCACTATTAAATTACTATTAAAATATTTCCTCTGTACTGCAGCACATTATATAATATATGTTGTTCAAGCCAAGGTTAAAATACCTGTACAAAACTAAAAACCCAAAAACAAACAAAAATAAAAAAATCACAAAACAATCAGAACATTAAAAGGTACATCAAAAAATAACAACACATATACACATATTATCCCCTCCACTTGAATACTGGTTAACATATTACTATAGCAGTAGTTCCCACCCCTGGCGAAACAGGCCTTCCCAAAAATTTTAAACTACTAAATATATTTGCAAATTGTTGACCTGTCTTCTATACATTATATTATTGACAAAGTAGTTAAGAGATGGTATTAAGAAACAAACATGGATATTTGACACAGGACAAGCTATAACTTTTGGGATGACTTGGGATAGATAAGGTACCACTGGAAACTCTCTATGGGTAGATTAGAATAACAGAGTTTTGTAACTTTAATTTTGTTTTGTGTTACTGTTATTGTGTTACTTTCTACTGTACTGCTACTATATAGCAGTGTCCTGCTATATCTGTCAAGCCTGAAATTGACATAAGTGTAGCCATTTTAGTTGGTCTAGTATATATTCTTTTCTTACTTTCTCTGTAGCAGTCATGGGGGGAAGGATTTCAGGTCTGACACGTTCCTAAGGGGGGAGGAGTGAAGATAAAGAGAGTATTTTGATTAGGTGATCTTCTTTCCGTGGGAAACGAGCTGTCCGTGCTTGGGCCCCTGGAGGTGGAGATTATGACATCAGGCAACGTTAAATTACTTCTATTGGAGAATGTGACTTTTGGGAGTTGTTTCTAACTTGTAATATTGTGGGGTAATTCTAGGTTGTGTCAGGTCCGGAATCTTTTTGAAAGATGGACTTTCTACTTTTCTTTTTAAATAGATTTCATCACTTGGAAACCTGACATTATTCCGGATCTCACTAAAACCATAATCCCAGAGAAGGGTTATTGTTCTGGGTCCTGAGCCCTGGCTGCTTACCTGGCATTTTGGGTAACAGTAAAGACTCAGGGAAAATGGCAGAAAGACGGGATCCAGGGGCACCAGAACGTGAGTGCAAACTCTGGGCTGGGGGCTTGTATTAAGTTGCCGATTGAGCAGCAAGCCTCCCAAAGAATTCCCCATGAGACCATCAGAGTAAGGGCGGTTGTGGAGGATATTGCATGCCAACTAGGGGCTCGTCTGAAATCTTCGAGTGAGTGGTCTGGAAGCACAAGTATCCAGTGGATGGAAAGAGACCTGCTTGGCCAAGCAACCCTTCCTGACCCACTCATCGATTGGCCGTAAATGGCAGCCAGGGAGTCTCGAGCCATGATCTTAGAGTGGAGAGCTGCAACAGGACCCATAGGACCTATGGGAGATCCCAATGAGCTGGCTGAATGGCAATACCAAATGGCAGTGTGCAGCCAAACCTTCGAGGATCTACCTGACCAGCTGGAACAGCTTGTGATCAGACGCGAAGGCAGGGGCCAGCAAAGGAGGCAAATTCCCACCCGGAGAGATCGTGAAACAAGAGCTTCCAGCCCGTCAACTTTCAGTTTACCTCAGTTGTTTGGAGAATATTCTCCTCCCATAAGAGGGCGATCTACAGCTGCAAGAGACCTTCCACCAATATATCGTTGCAGGGTTTCTTTTCCAATGAGGGAGGGCAGCCTGTCAAGCCCAAAATTGACATAAATGTAGCCATTTTAGTTTGTCTAGTCTTTTTCTTACTTTCTCTGTAGCAGTCATGGGGGGGAGGGTTTCAGGTTTGACACATTCCTAAGAGTGGAGATAAAGAGAGTATTTTGATTAGGTGATCTTCTTTCCCGTGGGAAATGAGCTGTCCATGCTTGGGCCCCTAGAGGTGGAGATTATGACATCAGGCAACGTTGAATTACTTCTATTGGAGAATGAGACTTTGGGGGTTGTTTCTAACTTCTAATATTGTGGGGTAATTCCGGGTAGGGTCAGATCTGGAATTACCATGGACTTTGCCAATTTGATGCTTTCCTAAATAAAAGAAATCTTTTTGAAAGATGGATTTTGTACTTTTCCTTTTAAATGGATTTCATCACTTGGAAACCTGACAATATCCTTCTGCCTTCATTATAAATCCTTCACCTTTCCATGATGTGTTTTGCTTTATTGTGTTTCTATACTTCTTCCTCTTCTAGACCAGGGGTCTCCAACCTTGGCAACTTTAAGACCTGTGGACTTCAACTCCCAGAATTCAACTCCCAGAATTCCTCAGCCAGCTTGCTCTTTGAAAAGCCGCCTTTCATTTGACTGCTTTACTCTGCTGGTGGCTGCAAAACACACCTCACCTTTATGTTCTTCTTGTCTCCTCCCATATTTGTTTCAAGGTTGCAGCTTTATTGGCAACTCTGCTGTGCTGATGCTAGGGAAATAAGAGGAGAGGAAGGCTCTGTGATTCCATGTTCAATTAATCAATGAATATTTCTCTGTGAATAAAAGCGTTCACATTTAATTGAATTTAAATTATTTTTTAAAAAACAAATGTATATTTTGAGATAAATTGTTCTATATGAAAGCAGTAACTGGGGGGGAGTAATCAAATCAACAAAAAGTTAAGAAATGTGAGTGGCCAAAGTAGCCAGTTAACAAAGTAAAAGAGATAGAGAGAAGATAGGAGTTTCTGATCACCCAATCAGCAGCTTTAAAAGTATTTGTAATTGGTAATTTGGATTTCAAAAGCACTAAAGATCTCAACAAGGTCTTTAATTGAACCTTAATAAGAATGATGACTCCATCCCAAACTGTAGTCTGATTTCTACAAAGTCTACTGCTAATGATATCACAACAATTATTCCATAGTGATAATTAAAGATGTAAAAAACCAAAAACAAACCAAAGTTTGTGATTTACTTTCTTTAAATGTATAATACAATGGAAACAAAAGAAATATAGACTGCTAAATATGATCATTATTGAGCCCAGTGTGTGTTTTGTTCAAGCACCTGAGGCTAATGACGTGCAAATGAGAGATTTGATTGCCACTTTGAAGCTGCTAATGATTCATCCTTTGATGTTTTAACAGAAACTTTGGAGACTGATAGGAGGAAGGGGAGGGAAATGTGGATTAGCTTCACAAGAGCCCAGGGGGATGGCAAGTAGAACAAGATCCAGGATTACACAGACCTGAAAGGTTCTTTCAACTTCATTGCATATTAAATCCCTGCAATTTCACTGCCAGGATGCATCACATGACCAGTTTTGTCCTCATTGGGTCTCCTCAGATGAGAATAACCAGACATTCTGTGGAATTCAAATTTTTTACCAGGAAATGAATTCATGGTCATTCACACTTAGATGACTCTATGCAGTACATTAGCTTTAGGAGCGATTGAGGTCCTTGCACTCAGTCATTTTAGAATATCTAGAAAGCCTCTCAGAATACAGACCACCAGAGATACAGACATTGTATTATGTCATATGGCATAGTATTATGTTATATTATGGCATTGTGGCATGTGGCATACTTATGACATGTCCCCTGGTGGTCAGTGTAACTAAAAATATCAACAGGATATACAGAATATATAAATATAACACACACACACACACAGACATCACAAGAGGAATGTGCAGAAGTCATTTAAAAACCCATACATGAGGAAGATGAACTGTAGAGCATATACAGGAAGTCTTGATGCAATGTATTTCTTAAAAGTAAAAGATACATTAGGTTTGTGTGTGTGTGTGTATGAGAGAGGGAGGGAAGGAGAGAAAGAGAGAAAGGGGGGGAGAGGGAGGGGGGAGAGACAGAGAAAGTTAGTTGTCATATAATTTCATTTACTATTATAGCATCCAAATTATAGCATCCAAAGTTTTAAAATCCCGCAGGGAAGTGAAAGTTAAGTGGCTATTAAAATTGGTGTTCCTTCAAATATGTTTTCTTCCTATTTCTTTTATTTAGGAAAGCATCAAATTGGCAAAGTCCATGGTAATTCCAGATCTGACCCTACCCGGCATTACCCCACAATATTAGAAGTTAGAAACAACCCCCAAAAGTCTCATTCTCCAATAGAAGTAATTCAACGTTGCCTGATGTCATAATCTCCACTTCCAGGGGCCCAAGCACGGACAGCTCGTTTCCCACGGGAAAGAAGATCACCTAATCAAAATACTCTCTTTATCTCCACTCCTCCCCCCTTAGGAATGTGTCAAACCTGAAACCCTTCCCCCCATGACTGCTACAAAGAAAGTAAGAAAAAGACTAGACAAACTAAAATGGCTACATTTATGTCAATTTCGGGCTTGACAGGCTGCCCTCCCTCATTGGAAAAGAAACCCTGCAACGATATATTGGTGGAAGGTCTCTTGCAGCTGTAGATCGCCCTCTTATGGGAGGAGAATATTCTCCAAACAACTGAGGTAAACTGAAAGTTGACGGGCTGGAAGCTCTTGTTTCACGATCTCTCCGGGTGGGAATTTGCCTCCTTTGCTGGCCCCTGCCTTCGCGTCTGATCACAAGCTGTTCCAGCTGGTCAGGTAGATCCTCGAAGGTTTGGCTGCACACTGCCATTTGGTATTGCCATTCAGCCAGCTCGTTGGGATCTCCCATAGGTCCTATGGGTCCTGTTGCAGCTCTCCACTCTAAGATCATGGCTCGAGACTCCCTGGCTGCCATTTACGGCCAATCGATGAGTGGGTCAGGAAGGGTTGCTTGGCCAAGCAGGTCTCTTTCCATCCACTGGATACTTGTGCTTCCAGACCACTCACTCGAAGATTTCAGACGAGCCCCTAGTTGGCATGCAATATCCTCCACAACCGCCCTTACTCTGATGGTCTCATGGGGAATTCTTTGGGAGGCTTGCTGCTCAATCGGCAACTTAATACAAGCCCCCAGCCTAGAGTTTGCACTCACGTTCTGGTGCCCCTGGATCCTGTCTTTCTGCCATTTTCCCTGAGTCTTTACTGTTACCCAAAATGCCAGGTAAGCAGCCAGGGCTCAGGACCCTGAACAATAACCCTTCTCCGGGATTATGGTTTTAGTGAGATCCGGAATAATGTCAGGTTTTGGGAGTTGTTTCTAACTTGTAATATTGTGGGGTAATTCTAGGTTGTGTCAGGTCCAGAATTACCATGGACTTTGCTAATTTGATGCTTTCCTAAATAAAAGAAATATTTTTGAAAGATGGACTTTCTACTTTTCTTTTTAAATAGATTTCATCACTTGGAAACCTGACAAGGATGTGTGTTTGTGTTTATTTTCATGGTCATGATGTGCACTAAAGATGGTGTTTGATTTCGTTGTATGAGGTGCAATGACAATAAAGTAAACTAAAAAGCTAAATTAATGCTAGAAAATGTGGAAAGAAAGAGAAGAGTATAATGAGCAGCAAGAGGAATGGATTCTGTAACACTGGCAATGAGTGCATGCTTGAAAAACTGGAAAAAATTATCTATGTGATTACTAAGAATCAACAACAACTTAATGGCACATAGTAATCTATCAACCATGTGGCATAACTAGACATATCAGCTAAGAAGTTTTGGATTGCTTTCATACCATACACTGCCATACTATTTTCTAGGGTTGAGAATAATCTTTATTCAGCTTAGCATAATTATTAAAATTATTGCATAGCTTTTTTAAAAGAATGGAATGCTAAAATTATTTAGAAACACAAGAGGTTGTAGTTTTGGATAACATTAATTCTCACAGCCATTTTTCAGGCACCTTAATGAGGGTTTATGGTGGGTTTAAAGTTACTGAATAACTTACAACTCTTCTACTTGATCTGTAATTTCATTTCCTAAACTTCTGTCTGGTCTCATTGTATTTTGTCCTATCACATATTGCTTTGTTGATGATTAATGGGAATTTGAGAGGAAAATAACAAGCAACAAATACCACCAAATTAGGATTCAGCTGTTCTTGAACTATACAGATTGTTTGAATAGAATCCAATCTTTCTAGACTCTGGCAATGATAAAGGGTGCTATTAAAATAAATGTACCAATTAAAGAGCTATAGAGAGCACTGATGATGTTACTTAGTTGGGTAATAAAACATTGGCAGGAAAACAACCAAACTGAGAGAGCAGCAAAGATGCTAAACTAGATATATCTAGATAGCAAAGTAAAGTAGCATCTCACTAAGTGTTGGAAGAAACTCTAATTGTTGAAACAGAATGAAATGAAGGTTCTTGTCTACATGCCTCTTCTTCTTCTGAACAGTCATTTTTAAGGAAGGAATGTGAGTTTAATAGCATAAAGAATCCAACAATCAGTAAGGGTGAGGAGCAAAGTCTGAGAGTTGAGAAGCAGAACTAGGTGAATTTAGAAAATGGGACTCATAAAAGTAATAAAATGGGTAAAAAAGATCTAGAGAAAGACCTGCTCCATTATGTATCTGCCCATCCACTAAAGTAGTGGGGAAAACCTCTGGGGAATGTTGCATCTGCTGAGGATTTGCTATGCAATGATGATCTGAAGGAGGGCATTTTGATATACAGGTCTTGTCTGTAACATTTCCTCCCTCTAGAAATACAAGGGTGGAGGGGACAAGGTCTTTGGTAAAATGGCGTGCTTTTGTGTTTCTGTCTAGACAGTTATTGTTTTCTGTCTTCATAGGCTTTTAGAATAATAACATTTTTATTGTTTTAGTTCAGTGAAATCAGTAATTTAACTAAATTGTACTTTTACTTTGAGATTCTTTAAATGAAATTGTGGAACATGAATAGTATAAATTACAGGCTGAAGCAATGGTTTAAAGGCAAAAAAAGAAAAGAAATGTTCATAGTGGCAAACATTGCAGCTGTCTGCAATCCTATCTCTTCCCCAGACTGTTCTGCGCTCTGAATAATAAACAAATAGAAATTATTTTATTGGTAGCTATTAAACTATGGCAAAACCAGAAAATGTGCAGAAAATAACAACTCATGGTATTTAGCTATTATTGCATATCAGGTGCTTATTAAAAATATATACATGATGTAGCCAATGGTTTATAAGAGAACCCAAAGTTAATTTATCTTCTTTCATTCCTTCACCTTTCATCCATGATGCTATATTCTGATTTTGAAGATCTAATACTGCTCTATGTGCTGCTGTTTCAGCTCCATGTAAAATTGCCTTGTGATTTATTCCAATGTCTAATTATTTGTCTATGTAAATGACAATTTTTTGCCCTTATCTTCTGTCAAGTCACAGCTAACTCCTGGTGACTCCAGTGATAAAGGCTGTTTAAGTTGTCCTTTGCTGATGTACAAAATTTTGGTGCATTCCTATGCTTGGTTCTCTCCTTTTCATGTCACCTCAGTCCTTCTTTTTTATAGACTAGCCAAACCCAATTCTGCAACTGTTCTTCATGTGTTTTAGTCTCCAGGCCTTTAATGACCTTAGATGCTCTTCTCTGCACTTTTTCCAGAATCTCAACATCTTTTTTGTGATGTGGTAACCAAAACTGGATGCAGTATTCCATATGCGGCTGAGACTTTAAGACTGGTTCAAAGGCACACACCCCCCTCCAAAAGAGTGAATGGACCAAGGCTGTTTATATCTGATGAATAGCAAAGACATCCCCCACTCCTACTTGTAGTAGAATAACTGAATTTGCCAGCATTTTAGAAATGTTTGTATATTCACTAAGGATGCAATCGCATATAAAATTATTACACAAAATTAGCTTTGCAAAAGCCAGAGGCAATTTCTTTCTAGTCAGTCTATGAAGGATTAGGCTATAGATCAAACTGATATTCATAATATGATTTGGAAAGAATTCCATCTTTTCAACATGGTATATTGCTGGTTTATGAGATTTAAAAATCCGTGCCATATTTTATGAAGAGGCTATTTCATGGTATTCAGAACTAAATGTATTTCTAGAATGGTGTATTTGCTGACTTTCCTCACAAAAGAAATATCAATCAGAATAGAGCTGGAAGGGATCTTCAATGGCTTCTACTCCAATGCTCTGCTCAATGACCCTATACCATTTCAGACAAGTGACTGCCCAGTCTCTTCTTAAAACTCTTCAGTGATGAAGCATCCACAACTTCTGAAGGCAAACTGTTCCATTGGTTAATTGTTCTCACTGTTAGGAAGTTACTCTTTAATTTCAGGTTGCTTTTCTCCTTGAATAGTTTCCATCCATTGTTTCTTTTCCTGCCCTCTGGTGCTTTGGAAAATAAGTTGACCCCCTCCTCTTTGTGGCAACCTCTCAAATATTGGAATACTGCTATCATGTCCCCCCTAGTCTTTCTTTTTTCTAGACTATATTTATATTTGTATATATTGTAACATGTTAGGGCACAGAGTATCTTACAAAAGCAAGGATGATAATTAACTAAACATTCTAGAAGTGTATTGGTAATTTTTTTTTTTTACAAAATTTTCAAGCTAAATAGTAAATTTATGTATGTGTAAAAAGCATAAACACTAACACTAACCAAAAGGAGAGAAAAGGAGAATGGAGAGAAATGAAGAAAGAGAGAACAAAAAGAAATAGAAGCTTCTGACTTCTTCTGCAGCATATGGCATATTTACAAAATTAACTTTTACTTCATAATTACAAAGAAAAGAAAAAGCTCACTTTTCCCCATTATTTTGTTTTTTTTAATAATCAAACCTACCAATTATATATGCATCTTTCCATTTCATACAAAAAGTCTATAAGGGATTTCCAGTCACTATAAATGTATTGGTTTTGTCCCCCAATCAAATACGTTATTTTATCCATCTTTGCAAGTTCCAATACCTTCAACCATCCATTCCTTCATTGTGGGTAGTGTCAAAGCTTTCCATTTTAGATGGCACCGAAGCAAGTCATCCTTCTATTGAATGGGACAAAGAGTCTGACTGGCCATTGAGAGGCTATAGCCTAATGCAAGGGTCCCCAAACTTGGCAACTTTAAGACTTGTGCACTTCAACTCCCAAAATTCTCCAGCTAGCTATGCTCTGGGAGTTGAAGTCCACAAGTCTTAAAGTTGCCAAGTTTGGAGACCTCTGGCCTAATGTTTGAACTCCCCATATTTGCCTGCCTGGGAATAATTGTCATTGGACTCAATGTTATTATTTTCTGGTGGGTTTAGAATGTTAGACTACATTTAGAGAAAATATGCCCAACTTTTGCTTTCACATAGAGTCACAGATCTTTTTGAACTAAAGGTTTACCACAGCATATAATCAATACATGCTTACAGAAACTCTTTTATTAAATTTCCATTAAATCAGCAATACATTTTAAAGGGTATAATTAGCCAGAGGCAGCATATTGATTTATAAAGGTGGCAGTTGATTAGTTGGTTATTTATTCTATAAAGGCAAATAATGGCAGAATATATTTAGCAACTCAAAATGAAAATAATAATGAAGTTCAAATATCTAGTTATGAAATTATTTTCTAATTTATGCAGGAATGACAGCTAGTGAGTATTTATTTTAAACCATAATAATTAATGAAGAAGACAACGGGGCTTCCGGAAGTTAACAATTCACAGTTCTAACCACATGGTGGTGCCTTGATCATTATAAACATAGTAAAATATTTTCACCAGTTTTTAAAGGAGTTATGACATTTTAATTACATTTCACCTATATATATATATATATATATATATATATATATATATATATATATATATATATATATTGCTTTCCCTTGTATTCAAGTAGGCAGCATGGAAAAATCTGTCTAGCTGCAAGAAATTTAAGGTAGGTTTCCTGACATTTAAACATTTCTCATGAACCCTCTGAGACAGGATCTCCATTATTTTGTTTTAGTGTGAAGAAGATATGTTTGAAGCAGCCTTATACAATCATGGAAAATTTAGAGCACATGTAAGACAGACAGGGCTAGCCCTACTATTAGGCAATAGGAGGAAACTGTCTCAGATGGCAGATGCTGGAGAGGGCAGCTTTGCCTACTGGTTCTTCTTTCTAAACTCTTCATTGATCAGTGACTATCATAATACTCATTCCAAGCCCCTGAATTTGCTTGCAGCCTTAAGTAGTTAATGACACCATCAAGTGAACAGGGCTGCAGATCCAACCACTGACACATTCAACAGCTACATGCAGAGGAATAGTGAGCCATCTTATGCTGAGGCTCCTGTAACAAAATATTTCTCATATATCTATATGTATGTGTGTATGTGTGTGTATGTATGTATGTATGTGTATATATGTGTATGTATGTATGTATATATATATATTTGTTTTCGTAGATTTTCACAGGTAAAGGTATGTAGGTCTTGGTGTATTCGGGTCTTGTCCCGTGTAAGATTGAGAATACCTTGGCAACGTTTCGACGAAATCTCATCCGTCATCTTCAGGCTGGTGTCTTCAGCTTCGTTCTCCCAACTCAGAAGGTCATCACACAGCCCATTACCCAGGTCGTTACAACACAAAAGGCTGAGAGACACACAGCCAGCACCTCAGCCACACAGGGTCTCAGGAAAAAGCCATCCAATCTGCATACATCAACTCCATCAACCAATCAAGAAGTAACAACACAGCCAACTCTGGAGTTTAAAAGGGAAAATGTAGTATCCTGGGTGTAAGCGGGTTGGCTGGCTGTGTTTTTGGCTGTGTTGTCGCTTCTTGATTGGTTGATGGAATTGGTGTTTGCTGATTGGTTGGCTTTTTTGTAAGAGCCTGTGTGTTTTAGCTACCTGGGTAGTGGGCTGTGGCCTTTGTGTTTTAGCTACCTGGGTAGTGGGCTGTGTGATGACCTTCTGAGTCATCCAACATCCACAGCCAACCAATCCGCTTACAGCAGAGCCAGTAAACCACACCTCCCCTCCAGTATATATAGAGAGAAGGCAGCTCAGATCACGCTTTGCTGGCAGAAGCACAAAGCCGAAGACACCAGCCTGAAGATGGCGAGTGGGATCTTGTCAAAATGTCGCCAAGGTATTCTCAATCTTACATGGGACAAGACCCGAATACACCAAGACCTACATACCTTTACCCGTGAAAATCTCGAAAACAAATATCCTACTTCTCACGGGAGGAAACCTTCCAGCTGACCGGATCTATGAGAAACTCAAGTCCGAAGAGCCACCATCTTATGTGACCTCACATTCCTGCAAATTGCCGAGACAAAACGTGATCCCCACATGCTTCCAACTCAAATTCCACACTAAAACCTCAGCCACTGAAAGGATCCTGAAAAGAACTGAATTAGCTCTAATCAGAAATGAACTCCACAGGAAAAGATTCCTACTAGACCAAACCAACAGGGACTACTCACCCTCCACCTCAAACTCAGTAACAAAATCCACCCAGCACTCTGGGACAAATCCAAACAACTAGCCCTCTGGAGCAAACAGAAACCTTTCACAAGACAGACACACACACCAACAAACTCCACAGACTAGAGAAGCCAAGCCCACCCCCCCACAACAATGCATGAAACAAACAGTACACAACATTTCAGACAGAACCCTCACCATGGCAGAAACCAATGTCCTTTCCAAAGGATTCAACTTTGCTGTCACCCCCAAACGCATCCCCACTGAAAACATCGTATGTGAAGTTGAAGCTAGCCTAACCAAAATTAACCCAGATACAGCCAATAAAATCAGACTTGAAGTCACCAATGTCCTCTGCTCCAGTAGTCCACCCAGAAGCAACTTACACAAAGAAGAACAAAAAGCACTCACCAACTTGAGGAAAGACAACAACATAATCATCCTACCAGCAGACAAAGGCAATGCCACAGTCGTGATGAACACATCTGACTACCAATCCAAACTATCCAACCTACTCCAAGACCCTGCTTACAAACCTCTAAACACAGACCCCACCACCTACCTGGAGAAAACCACCAAATCCAAAATAAAAGCCTCACCCATCAGTGAAGAGATCCAACAAAGAATCATCCCCAGAGAAAAATCATCTAGATGCCCTAAGCTCTATGGCCTCCCAAGATACACAAAGAAGGAACACCACTCAGACCCATAGTCAGCTCCATAGGCTCACCTCTACAGAACCTTGCCAAATTTCTCGCCAAACAACTCCAGCCCTACACAGAATCCATCACCTCACACGTACAAAACTCTTTCCACTTCATAGAAACAATAAAGAAACAAAACCTACAACCCAGCGACCTACTTGTGAGCTTCGATGTCATATCCTCTTCACCCAAGTACCTATTAAAGAAGCCTTGACAGCTATCCAAAACAAATACAACCCCCTAAGCACATCCTAGATCTGACCAACCATTGCCTTTCCAACACATACTTCATCCACAATGGACAAAGATATAAACAGATAGAAGGAGCACCTATGGGATCACCCCTCTCACCCGTCATCGCTAACCTATACATGGAACATTTTGAAACCAATGCTCTAGACAAATCGAATACAAACCCAAACTCTGGCTTAGATATGTAGATGACACTTTCGTAATTTGGCCACATGGGAAAGAAAAACTGGACAACTTCCTCACACATCTCAACAGCCTACACCCCAAAATACAATTTACCATGGAAACAGAAACCAACAACCAACTTCCGTTCCTGGACGTCCTAATTTACAAAAAAAACCAATGGCTCCCTAGGACACACCATCTACCAGAAGAAGACACACACCAACCGCTACTTAAATGCACAATCCCATCACCACCCTGCACAGATCAACTCCGTAGCCAAGACCCTCATCTCCAGAACCAAATGCCTAGCTGACAAAGACCACTTGAGAACAGAATTACACACCCTCACTAACGTATTAATGTCCAATGGATTCCAAAGAAGCACAATCACCAACCTAATCCTAAGGGAGACTCCCCAAAACCAAGACACAGAACAGGACAATGGCATGCCTCCTCCCTTACATCAAAGGCACCACAGATAAAATCAGCAAAATTCTCCACAAACACAATATCAGGACAGCCTTTGGCACTGACCAAAAATAGCCAACATCTTAAGAAACCCCAAAGACAAGATCCAGCTAGAAAACCAAGGAGTTTATGAAATACCATGCAAAATTTGCCCAGCCACATACATTGGACAAACCAACAGGAGAATAAATGCTGCATCAGAGAACACAAGAGCAGTCAGAAAAGAAGAAAAACTTCCTCCCTTTTCCAGCACCTTAAAGCCACAGGACATGAAATTGATTTTGAGGATCCAAACTTATCTCCAACACTGAACACTTCAACAAGAGAATAATTAGGAAGCCATCGAAATAGAAAACACCCCATAACATGAATAAACGGGATGATACTTCCCGCCTACCAGACATCTGGAAACTAGCCCTAATCAACAAACGAGTCCCAGCCACGAAAACCAACACGGACCCAAAATAACACATGATGCCACCACCAATCTCCCTCACCAGACTCAAACCCAAGCCCACCCCACAGACAAAGGCAACCACCATCCAGAAACCAGACCATAGCTGCAACTCCAGCTGCTACACCCCCTCCGACCCCCAAACTAAGCAAACTGACACACGCTATAAACACATAGCCAGACCTCAAACTCGAGCCAAACCAAGGCCCAGAATGTCACATCACAGCCTTCCACCCAGGATACTACATCATGGAACTCAGGAGATTACAACACAAAACCTCAGGAGGTTGCAACACAGACAACGACCCAGGAGATAACAGCACAAGACCCAGGATGTCACAACAATAAAACTCAGAAGGTCATCACACAGCCCACTACCCAGGTAGCTAAAACACAAAAGGCTGAAGGACACACAGCCACTACCTCAGCCACACAGGCTCTTACAAAAAAGCCAACCAATCAGCAAACACCAATTCCATCAACCAATCAAGAAGCGACAACACAGCCAAAACACAGCCAACCAACCCACTTACAGCAGAGCCAGCACACCACACCTCCCCTCAGTATTTATAGAGAGAAGCAGCTCAGATCACGCTTTGCTGGCAGAAGCACAAAGCCGA